>JADLZK010008465.1:0-29313 GCA_015847255.1 Hyparrhenia diplandra | reverse complement strand
TGACCGTCACCTCCTCCTGGCCGGTTGACCGGCGACTTCGCTCGTGTGCGGCTGACCGGCGACCGGCTGGGAAGCAGGAACTGTACGTACGTGAGTTTTCCGTGCAGTGTTCCCAGATCGATGATCGAGACGACGTACGATGGGCGCGCGGATCATCGATCATCGATATTATGTTTCGTTGCAAAAAGAGATCGGTTAAATATTGCGCATCACTGCCTTCAAGCAGTAATCGTGGTCATTCTAAAAACAATTAACCCGCATATTGATATTGTGCTTGTTTTCACCAAATGGTGGATTTGTAACTTAACTTATGTGAGGCTAAAACTATAACTCAAAAATATGTGATTATGTAAATTCTTAAAATATACAATATACAAACAAAATTCATTTTTTTCATTTTTGGTCGTGGGTAGAATAGTCTTTTCACAAAGAATATTATATGGAAGGAAGTTCTAACAATAATAGGGCGAGGTAATAGAAAATTACTAACACTCTTATAATGTACT
Source organism: Hyparrhenia diplandra (assembly GCA_015847255.1). Taxonomy (NCBI): domain Eukaryota; kingdom Viridiplantae; phylum Streptophyta; class Magnoliopsida; order Poales; family Poaceae; genus Hyparrhenia; species Hyparrhenia diplandra. Next base: position 28,807 of record JADLZK010008465.1, on the reverse strand, counting down.
CTTAATTCAATTTATATTGTACAAATATTATTTAACTAACGCCATATTTGTTGATATTCCTAGGTACTTATAAATGGTTTGTCGACTCTACACCTGAGGTGTTATATGCACAATACATCATTGTAAAATCATATGTATATGTTATTTTCATAGTCTGTGATATACAACTTCATTGTGTTACTTTCGAAAACTTACCTTGATTGAATTACGTAAAAGTCCATAAAATAGAGTTTACAAAACCCGCGGAATCCATAATTGATTGTGTTACTTTCACAAAACTTGTTTGAATTAAATGTCACTTTAATATCATTGTTTAATTTCATAGTATTGCTATTTTATCATGTGTGTGATCTATGTTTCTTTATATAAATTTAGTTATCCCGCTGTAACGACGGCATTTAACTAGTTATATATGAATCCTCGATGTTGTACCACATGACCAATTGAAGAAGACAAACTAACAACAAAAAAAGGGATGAACAAAGAAAACTAATACCACAAATAGAGACAAACAGTAAACAAGCCTCCAAAATTCCTACTCTATTATTTTAAGTAGGAAGGGTTTTACACAGCTCATTTTTTCAAGGCCGGTGGTGGGGCCGTGATTTGCTTGGCCTCGAGGGGTTAAGCCGTCCCCAATCGCCCGCCAATCGGTGGTCACCGGACGCCGCCGCAACGGCGCCGAGCAAGTTGGCAAGGGACATCAACACGATGGGGGATCTACGGGCCGCCGCTCGCCACTCATGCTGGCCGCTTGCCTAAGCCCCACACGCTAGGCTTAGAGATCCGCGCGAGCACCGCTTGCGCGGAAATCCACCCAATGCCGGAGGAGCTCGGCCACCGCATCGTGGCTCGAGCTTTGTTGAACACCGCTCTCCCCTCGCTGACGGCTGCCGCTGCATGAAGGGGATCAGCTACCGCCCCTTCGCGTGAGGTGATGGAAGGTTCGTTGGTGGCGGAGGTCGTCGCCTCTCTCCCCGGCCCCGTAGCCTCTAACATGTCACACCCCATTTCAGGTTCCTAATCACACGTGATTTTTGCGCCAGATCATGCACAAAAATACCTAATTAAGTATAGATATGATATCAAAACTATACTTTTATTGCTATTGAGAAAAATATGATACAAGGTTTGGGGTCTACATGAGTCGGCCTTAGGCCTAGCTTAAACCTATCGAGATCCTACGCGCAAAGACCTATACCAGTGGCTCCATTCCTACAGTAAGCTTGGAGTGCGGACAAAACCCTTTGACTTACTCCTATTGCACGCATCCTATAAACTCTGGTCACAACAACGTAACTCCTTCATGTGCGCCTCCATCTTCTCAGGTACTCCTCATGGTTCCATCCTTGTGTCGGGCCTTCATAGCTTGATTTTGGATACACCCCTGCAAAACCGACATTCTAAAAATAGAAAGAGGGGTGAGTACTTTCGCATTCTAAAGTCCAAAAACCGGGTGGGTGGTAATTATTAGGGGTTGGGCCCTAGCGAGTCTCTAAAAATCGCTTCCTCGCTAGTTCCCCGAAGTTAATTATTATCCAAGCTCAAGTTATCAAGTTACATACCGGATTGTGAATCTAATCACGGATGTTCCTACTAGCGCTTGCCCATTCCAAGGACGCATATTCAATAGATTTGAGTGACTCCCTCGCAGAGGTTGTACAAATTTCCCCACACGATAGGGCGTTTTGTCTTCACCACGCCTAATGGTTCGACAGCCTAACGAGATTCCGTGACCGCTTGGGTGCTACCCTAGGTTTTGGTATAATCCTACCACGACTTTCTGGGGATGGAAATGGGAAGATCACTTAGCATCCCATTAGCACATAGCATCACTGAAGATCACATAAAGATCCGGCCAACTCATAAGTTTGTATACAATATCAAAGCGCCAATTGTTTTACGGGAGGATCACATAGCAACCACGCCAACCCGACCTAAGATCACATAGCATCCGAAGCCGCCCCCCGATAGATCGCTGCCACGCCGCCACCTTGGATCGAAATTATACCTTAACCCAATCCGGTGTGGAATCAAGCTGCCCCCATCTCTACAGTCCGTAATGTGATAATCAAACTAGGTAGAAGGTCCATGACCCTGTCCTTAGGAGCGAGCCCTCCAAGACAGGGAACCCTCACTAGGCTTAAATCCCCGGCCAGACGATCCATCCCACATGGACGCCCCCAAACTCGCTTTTGGTTGATTAAGTCCAATTCTTTTTAACCAAAGTTATATTAATCCATAAAGCCTAGCCGGCCCCCCACGCGACATAGCCCATGAGTACTCCCAAGACGGGCTTGCCATGGTTATACTTATCTTAACATCTTATTAATTATAGGAATTAGGTCAGCTAAGGGGTAAGGACTTGCCTCTATCCAATAAGAATATATCCAAGGTTTTGTCTTGTGTGCTCCGCTCGCGGTTCATGAAGCGATGTTCTAGATCCGGCTTCGGTGGTCTCCCCTGATGGACAAACATGAAACACGAGCATAACAATCAAAGCATACGACGCTCCTACGCGGATTAGTTTCGAGATGATGGATAGATTACTATCTACCCTATCATTATTCAGAAGTTTGAAGTATGATAGGATCCATTGTAATCCATCCATCTAGGTGGATCCTACAAAGCTAGGTTAGCGAGGTACTGATGCTTGATAGAGAACCAAACCACATCACTAATGTTCACTATCATGTGAACCTGAAGAACCTAACATGGTTGGTTTCCTATAAGTCCGCACGTTAGCTACGCATAATACGCACATGTATGTCTTCTAGGGTTAAAGGTGGTTAGGTCCTAATCTAGTTAGCCACACATATGCATATATCCGCATATGCCCAAGCGTGCTATATGTGTGTAGAGGACATGTATACTAGAGTGTGTGTCAAATCGCAGTACACATACACAAGTATACCGCTAGGTTAGGGGTTAGCCATGCATAGATGTAGCCGGGATAGGTATATACGATATACATATTTATATTTTAAAATACCACTTTATACATTTGTATACATACATAACCTATCGCTACATCTAGCATGTGGACAACTTTTGTGCGTGTATATTCGAAAGTATTCATGTAATGCGGAGAGTGTACACTCATACAAGATTATACCTAAGTATGAGGTGTCAAGTTAACTTTAAGGGGTAAACTAGGGTTTATCAGATTCTACTTGCCACATTAAATATTAAATAAAGGGCACAACATAAACTAGAATTTAAATGGGCATCAAATATTAGAACAAGGGCATGAATAAATTGGTCATGATTTTAGAAGATTTATGGAAGTGGAACGGCAATTTGGAGTTAGATGAGAGATATGAATTTCCAAAGTTTTAATAAAGGATTTTATAAATGAGAATTACTTTGGAAATATTCTGGGATTTTTGGAATAGGGAATCTGGGATTTGAAAGGTTGGGTAGGATGTGGGTGTACCTAGTTTATTTAGGAATTTTCTGAATTTTTGTGTACGCGAAAATGGACTTTCACTCTTCTGTGTACGCTGCTCTGGTGCACCTAGCATTTGGGACAGCGGCTGACGCGCGGGGTCCAGGGCCATGGTGGACCGACCGGCACTGTGCTTGTGGACCGATCTGGTGGACTCGTGTGTCCTCTCTGTGGTTCATGGGTGCCCGGTCCATGGAAAAAAAAAGAAGGGAAGAGAAGTGCCCATGACATATGGGGCCCACGGAGGGGTGGCCTTATCCGTTCGGCTGCTTGGTCACGGGACTTGACTTCGTCCCCGTTTTCCTCTCACGCGCGAGAACAGAGTAGCGAGGGAGGGAGAGAAATTGAGAGAGGAGAGGTGGCCGTCGGTCGAATCCCGGTGGGCGAGGCTGCTGCTCTTGGTGGTGGTGCTCGTCTCGGCGGCGCGCGGGCCGTTGGGCAGTGGTGGGTGGCGTGGCTGGGAGCTATGGCGGCGGTGCTGTGCGGTTCTGGTGGCGAGCAGCGGCTGCAGCGCGGCGAGCTGGGCGGCGGTGAGGCGGATTCCGGCGAGCGGCGCTGCTAGGGCGGAGCGGGTGCGCGGTGACGTTGCAGTGGCGGGCGCGTGCAGGTGGGGGATGGAGTGGCAGGAGCGGCGCGGCGAGGCAGGGCTTCGTGGGCGCAGCGTCGGCTGCCAGGCATGACCGCGGTCACGGCGGCGCGCTGGGCAGCGCGGCGTGGGCAGCGCGCGGTGCGGCAGAGCAATCAGAGCAGCGGCGCGGCGTCGGCTCCATTGGCGCCGTGACCTCGGCGTGGCTCGGGCAGGGGAGGGAAGGAAGAAGGGAAGCAGGATCGCCATCTCGACGCAAGCTTCGCCTCTTCGTTCTTCCGACTCCGGCTCGGCGAGGCGAGGTCTTGCGGCACCTAGGGCCGGCTATTTATAGGCAGGGTGGAAGAGGGCTCGCCGGAGATATTTTCCGGCAGCCATGGTGAGCTGTCCGCGGCGTCGCTGTGGCGAGGTCGATGGGAGCAGTGGATGTCGGCATGTGACGACGGAGGAGGGCGGTGGTGACAGCCTGGCGCTCGGGCAAGGTCAGTGGTGCCTCTGTAGCCGGGTCAGCCGGCACAGGCACCCGGCGTGCTGTGCGTGGGGAAAACAGAGAGAAAGGAGGGAGGTGGGAGGTGAAGATGACAGGTGGGGTCCGGTGGTCATAGGGAGAAGAAGAGAGGAGCTGGTGGTTGCGCTGGGCCAGCTGTTGCTGATGCTGTGCTGTTGGCCAAAAGGAGGAGTTGAGCCCGACGGCTCTTCCTTTTATATATTCTTTTTCTATTTTCCATTTTCCAATTCTTTTCTCATATGTATACGTTCATGTGTTTATATGTAGAATATATATACTATACTCATATGTATACATGAATATGGTATTTATATATATATCCACATATATTTACGCAGCATATACGCAGTGTCTATATTCATATGAGATGGTTCCTTTGATTCCTTAAAATAAACTAAGCACAATTTGGGAGGATAGGTGTCGGCGCCCGGAGAACCCGGGGTGCCTCGGGTGCCGGGCAAAGAATTTCTAGGTCGTGGTGCCTCCTCCCCCAATGGCGTAGTGCAAGATGGACACCTGACACGCCCGGTTTATCCCGTTCAGCCAATGGGGCCCTACGCCCAAATGGGTGGTGTCCCGCTTCGTTACCTCCTCGCTGCTCAAAGGAGAGCTTGTAGTAGGGGTTACAAGCAAAGGGAGGGAGAGATGTTGGTCTCAAGCCCCACCGATCGCGGGGTAGTGGTGGTCGGCTTTCTCCGCCCATCCCCCGCTATAATGGGCATTACTCCTTTATAGGAGGAAGAGGGAGATAATGTTTACATATGTGGATGCCTAGGTGGCTAATTTCTCGGTGCTATACTTGCTGTGTACGCCGCCGAGGGTTGGTTGGCTTGATGTCGCTTGATGAAGACACGCTGCCTTGATCCGGATGGCGTACGTGCCGCTCCCTCGTGCGCCCCCGAGGAATCTGCGGAGGCGCCCCTCACAAACCGCATGGCGGTGGGCTGCCCCGTGGGACGCCGGCCGGGCTGTCATGAGCCCGAGGGTCCGCCCAACGCGGCGCCTTGGCTGTGCTTCGAAATAAACAAGTGTTGTCCTCGTTTCCCGCGGCCGGGCGGGCGTAATATGTCACCTGGCTCGCCTTTGTGTCCCACCGCCTGATTTGGGAAGTGATCCGGCAGCCGATTTGACTGGGCGTAATCGATGGCCCCCGGCGCCTCGTCAGCCGCGGTGACCGCATTAAATGCACTGCAAGCCTTCCTTTAGACGTAATCCCTCCCATACCCGAGCCCTACGACCCCGGGTGAGTTGGTTACCCTCGCCCGAGGATGGAGAGAGTCGGGTCTCCCCTGCGAGGCGGATTTTGGCGCCCGAGGGTGGTGAGCCAGGGGCCACCCCGGGCGAGGCGGAGATTTCCATCCGAGGTCGTGAGCTAGGCCACCCCTGGGCGAGATCGAGATTGGGGTGAAGTCCGAAGCCCCGGGGTTGGTGATGACGGAGCGTCGTTCTCCGTCCCGCAAAGCTCCCGACCTTGTCCTTCGAGCCGTAGCGAGCCCCCGGGCCGACGTCGCCGTACACCCCGTGGCCGCCAGGGGCCGGCCCGCCATGCATGCGCCCGCAGCTCCTGGCCCGGTCCGTCGCCCTCTCGTTGGCTGTCCTAAGTGGGATGATGGCAAAGTTAGGTTTTACCGGGCCCCGATGGGCCTAAGCAGATTCTCCTTGTTTGGGAGAATGCCCCCGGGCCCAATATTTAGGTCCCCGACAGTATTTTCAGCCCCCGAGCGAAAGGCGTGTGGACTCTCGCTCTCGGGTTGTGCCGCTCCCGCCGCCTTGTTTTTCCCCTTCGTGGTGGTTCGCCTACAATGGGTGTTGCCAAGCAAGCACTACAGGTGTAGCCCCCGAAAATTCCTCGAATGGAATGGCGGATTCCTTCGAGGTCTTTCTATACCTCGCACGCCTCGGGCAAGGGGCCTAAACAAACTCTTAAATTGCGCTTGTTTGTGCGAGTCCGCTTGTTTTTGCGTATGGCCCGAGGCCCGCCAGCTTATGTGCGCAAGGTCGTCCCAGTTTCTCGACTTTGATTATACGCTCCTCTGCGCCTCCCGAGAGGGAGGAGGGAGGGAGATACACCCTGCGGCCCCGAAAGTCGAATCGCGTGGTGCACCCGCTTTGAACATTGTAACGTTAGTTTTGTTGGTGCCCGTGTTCCCCTGCCGAGCAAGGGTCGGCCGCGGTGGATCTAGAATTCACCCCATGAGAACCTACGGACCGCTATAAAATCCCGGTTTGACGGGTCAACCCCCGAGGGCCCCGTAGGCCTCCCACGATGGGACATCTCTATAAGCGCACCCACGGTCTTAAACACGCTCTCAGAAATCCAGAGCCCCCGAGGGCCCTGCATAGCCGCTGTGTACATTTCCATCCCGCCCCTCGGGTTCGGGTTATCCCCGAGGCGATCAGAAACCCCGCGGGGCCCAGCCCGGCAACCTCTGAACGTAAGTGCATCGTTGACGCGGCGCCAGCCCGAGGCTCGCTTGGCCCCCCACCGAGGCGGAACCGCCAACGACCGACTTTTTTGCCCCTTAGGTCGGGCACCGTCGGATATGGATGGCCTGACGGTTTTTACTTCCCCTCAATGGAAGACGAGGCGCCTTCCTTGCCGCGCCCGAGGCGGGCGCGGACGGTTCCGCCCAAATGGGACGGACGGGCCCCGCCGGGGTCTTGTCGTGGGCAAGAATCGAGCGCCGCCAAGGTGCATTAATGTTTTGATTGACGGCTTCAATCGCTGCTGGCCGAAGCCGACGAGCGAGCGTTCCCGCTTCCATCGCGGCCGCCCATTCCGTGCGCGGTTCGCTTGCTCAGCCGGCTGGGTTTGCCTTCCCTTCCCTATAAATACGGGGGTCGCCGCGCTGGGCGGCGGATAGTTGCTCCTTTGTTCTTGCTATCGCTTGCCTTTTTGCCGCAGCAATTAGAGATAGAAAGAAAAGATAGGAGAGATTAAGGGAGAAATCCACTTGCCTTGTGCTCGCGGTGGATCGGTGTTGCCGCTTAGCTGTCGTTCGCCCTCCCGCTCGCCCATGGCGCACCGGTGGCGGCGACAACACGAGGGAGGTGCTCGATGCCGAACCGCGGGCCGAGAACGACGGCAAGACGGAGGAAAAGCTTCCGCCGCCTTGTCGAGGAAGGGCTTCTTCGCCCTCGCACCAATGCCGCCGAGCGGCCGGAGTGGATAGCCCTGATTGGACCGAGGAGGAGCCTAACCCTCCCGATGGCTATGTGGTGAGCCCGATGGATCTTCACCGCCGCTGGTTCGGGATGCCACGGGCTGGTTTATCCGCGATCCTTCACTACTACGACATTGAGCTTCACCATCTGCCCTCGAATCCTCGGTCTCCCCAGCCACCATCTTCGCCACCCTCCTCGTGAGGGATTCCCGGGATCGAGCCGCGCATTGGGACCTTTGGTTGTGGTTTTTAAGGCGGACCTTACCACCGCCGGCATGGCGGGTGCGCCATGGAGGGCGTTGCGCTGCTGGTGGTTGCGCGCCCAAGTCCGATCAGCGTGCCGAGGCCAAACCGAAATGATGGGTACATCCTTTCCAAGCTCACCTCCAACAAGGGGTGTGACCGCGGTTCTACCTCCGCAATGACGGAACGCGCCTCGCATTAATCGGGCAGGTTCTCAAGCAACAACCGATAAGTGGTTCCGTCCCCCGATCATCATCTCTATGAGGCTCGAGGCAAAGCGATCCCGCGTTCCGAGATGGGGTGTGAACACGCGGGCCGTGGTCGCTACCTTCATCGGCGGCCGGTGTTGCCATTGATGGCTCGCCTTTGCTCATGTATCGATGACCTCCCGCCGGGTCTTGAAGAGTCTCGCATGTCCCTCCCTCTCGCTTCCAATCCGATGGCCTCGCCAAGAGGGTGAAGGGAGGCATTGGGGTCCAATACCCGGCCCGAGATCCCTGAGATCCCTATGCGCCTCCCCGTAGGGTACATCTCCTTGGTAAGTGCCTTTTAGCTTCGTTTTTGCATTGCCTTGTTGTCGCCATGTTGCTGCCCCGGTGGTTCTTACCCATCTTCGCGGTCGCTTGAACTACCACGACTCTCCTCCCCGCCTCGCGTCTAACTGATGCCGCGGCGCAATAACCGTGTCTAACGAAAGGAGAGAGCACCGGGCGCTAAAGAAGGAGGAGAAGAAGAAGAAGAACGTGGCCCGCGCCAACCGTCGCCGAAAGCAGCAGAGGCGGGGCTAATCGTTGATACCTCGACCACCGAGGAGGACGAGGATGAGGAGGAGGACGACGAGTTCGGCCGTGAACTCTCGTCGGACGATGATGGGGGGCTCAGAGATGACCGAGCCCCGCGGGTTGCCGACCCACTCGACTTCGCTATGAGCCCGAGCCCCTGCCCGGGGTTGCTGACCAGCGCGCCCGAGAGTTCCTCCCCGAGGCCCCTGTGACCACCGGTGGCTCGGGTTTTACCTGGATGTGGGGTCACCGGGCGCAACATGGCGAGGCTCTACGGGATGAGCCGACGCTTCCGGCTGCGGCGGCCGCAAGGCGCTGGTTCCAGGTGAGGAACCGTGGCCCTCGTCTCTCAACCGGCTCCGCGGCGCACGAAACCGTGAGGACGGCCCGTATGCTGCGCGACGCCTGTGTCGCAGCCTTCCCGCTACCGCCACACTCTGATGCATCCCTGGCCCGTGAGTCCCCTTCCCTGTTTTTCAGAGGTTAGCTTCTTTTTCGTATTTTGGCTCTTTTCGACGCTGCGTTTGACTTCAGAGCCGGGGGCCCCACTGCCCCAGATCCCAAGAAGGCCCGAAGGCCGCTGGCGCAGCCTCGCCGGGGTGTGAGCCGGGTCGTCTCACCAAGACGCCGCCCCACCTGCGTTGGGCTCCCCCGCGGTGCTAGCCCCGAGCCCTCAGGGGCCTGCGCCCGAGCCGGACGCCCGGCCGAGATCTCCCCCGAGGTGGTACAAGCCCATGGCGGTGATGGCGGTCGCCCCCGCACCGACGGTGATCGATCGAGGGCTTGGCCGGCCGCGCGGACGCCAGCTGGCCACGGAGCGCTGGTGCCATTTGAGGGGACCCATGACGCAGCCGCCCCCGAGGAGCCAAGCCCTTTGTCCGGGGTTTTCTCGAGGAGCTCTTCGAGGCGGCGAGACGCTGGGCCCCTGCGCCGCCCCCCGATCTGGGGCTCATGAGGCGCATAACCCCAACTTCCCCTACCCATGCGCCCGGCTTGACGACGGCTCTTGGCGTAGGCCGCCTTCGCAATGGTGAGGGCAAGGCTCGTGGTCACCGTGAGGGACCCCCTCGACTTCTATTGGTCCGGGTTCCCCGAAGCCGCTGAGTTGCCCGGCGGCATGTTCTCCCGAGCCGAATTGGCCGGGCGTCCCCTTGACCTTGGGTGATGTACCCCGGTCCGGGCCGCCGTGGTGGTCGATGACGCCCCGAGGTCCTCGCGCGGAGGACTCATGAGCAGATCCGCCAAGGCCGATGGCCTTGGCGGAAGATTGGTGACGCCATAACCGGGCGCTCGCCGAGGCCGACGCTGTGAGTGTCTTGGCCGTTATTCTCCGCCGTATTTTCTTTATGTACGCTGCCGTAAACTGCGGTGTCCTTGTTGCGTCTCCTGCGATTCGCCGAGAAGTCCGAGCTCCTTCGCCGTATCGTTCTCGAATCGACCGCCCCAAGTGCACGCTGGTGAAGCCGATCCAAGCCTGCCAGCGAGACGCCCCGCTTACTACTCTTGCCGAGGAGAGGAGTCCCAGCGTGCACTTCGAGGCCGAGCTCGCCAAGGCCAGTCCGAGGCCAACAAAGTGGCGGCCGAGATGGCCGGCATGAGCCAAGATTTTGAGGACGCCGAAGCAGCCTCCGTGCCCCGGGGAGGCCCATGGCGAAGTGGACCGATCCCGGAGGAGGCGAGGAGGCGAGATGCGACGCCTTAAACACCCGCAGACGGGGAGCTGGTGTCCGAGGGGGGAAACCCTTAGAAGGAGAAGGACCAACCCAAAAGTCGCCACGGAGGAGCACGGGCGGATGTCGGGCCGGGTACCAAATGCCAAGGTACGCCCTTCCTTGGTGTTTTACCACCTTTGATCGTCATCTTGTCGATATCACCTTTGCGCCCGCCGCCGAGGCAGAGAAGGTCCGACCAGGCCGCAGAGATCAGGCCACGCCGCCTGCTGGCCGGAGGCGCGCAGAGCAGTAAGTCGCATCAGAGCCAGAAGAGGCCCCTTGCCGACTTCATCCGCCGCCGGGGCGGACAACCCGAGGTCGGGCCCTCTGCGCCGCTAGCCGCCGGAAGCGGGCGTCGTGTCGGAAGCCCGGTGCCTTCCGGACCGGTGTGCGGATCGCAGCTTGGCGCTTTTTCTCGCTTCACACTTCCCGATGGCGTCCCGAGACATTGAATAACGCCGCGGGTGGCTTCTTTCCTTGGCCGATGACGAGGACGGGTCGACCGAAGGACGCCGCCGACGCCGCCAAGACCCGTGAGTTGTAATGAAGTTCGTGGGATGGTGCCGCGACTTACCGCCTCCCGCTTTGAGGACGAGGTGTGCCTCCCTATTCCCCATAGAGTCAAACTATGAGGCGACACGGAGATGCCGGACGCCGCTCCGAGGATGCACCGACGGATCCGACGCCCTCGGGATGCCATTGCCGGTGATGCCGTGATACCGATGCCCCTTCGTTTACCGATCGTGAAGTGCGGGTGGACGAGGCTCGTGGATGCCCCATGAGCTCCCTTGTATAAAAAAGATTCAATGTGTGAGAAATGTGTACATAAACAATAGTGCGCCCGGGCCCGTGGACCCTCGCAGGTGCGGCGATGATTGTTGCATTTTTGAATTTCGCTTATTGTGTGGCCAGGTCGCTTGCTTTTTCCCGGCCATGAGATATTGAGCATGGATGCCACCGGGGCGGTCCGTACGGTGCCACTAGGGGCGGTCCGCTACACTCGCTATCTCACTTAGGATTTGTGGCGCATACGACCTTCGCAACTTAAACGATCGATCTGCGTGCGCAGAGAGCTTTTTTCCTTGAAAAAAAGTTTCAAAAGAAAGAGGAGGGGGTCCCCGAGGGGGTCCCCCTAGCCCCCCGAGGGAGTTTTAGTCTTGTGCCGGACGAGGCTAAGACTCCCTTAAGGTATGCACAAGAAGCTTCTCTTCAAAAAGATGTAAATCTTTATTGAGCGAAAAAGAGCATAAGTGTTTGACTTCTAGTGCGAGGTTAAGGGTAGAAGCGACGTAGTCGTTCTATGTTCCAAGCGTTGGAGTAGACTTCGCCTTCTCATTCTTCAACTTGTAGGTTCCGGCCTTAGTATTTCGGGCGATGAAATATGGCCCTTCCCAAGGTGGTGTGAGTTTGTGGCGCCCTGTTATCCCGTCTCACCGAGTACGGGGTCGCTGACTTGAACTCCCGAGGCTTCAAATACTTGGCATGATACTTGGCGTAGAGCTTGTTGTTATCTTGCTGAATTCAAAAGTGCGACGCCTTTCGGCCTCATCGACTTGGTCGATGGAATCTTGCCTTGCTCGCCTGGTTGCCCCGCCTGTGTAGGCTCGCAGCCTTGGGGACCCATATTCAATGTCTCAGGGCAAGATCGCCCGGCTCCATAGACTAGAAAGAATGGGGTGAAGCCCGCGGGCTCGCTTTTCGCTGTTCGAAGGCTCCATAGTACCGACGTAGTTCCCGTACCATTTCTTCCCGCATCGGGTTCACCGGATTGAAGATCCTTGGCTTGAGTCCTTATAGGATCATGCCATTGGCACGCTCCACTTGACCGCTGGTCCTGGGTGGGCTACGGCCGAGGTGTCAACCCTGATGTCGTAGTCGCCACAAAAGTCAAGGAACTTTTTCCCACGAAGTTGGTTCCGTTATCCGCGATGATGGAGTTCGACTCCAAAACGGCAATGATGTTCGTAAAGAACTTCACCGCTTCTCCGTCCGAGGGTTCACCTCACACTGGGCTCGATCCACTTGGAGAACTTATCGATGGCGACTAGGACATGAGTGTGTCCTCCAGCGCCCTTTTCTTGGGGACCACCATGTCGGCCCCCCACACCGGCGAATGGCCATGTCGAGGTATGGTCCGCAGGCTTGTGCCGAGATGCCCTTGGCGGTGTAGAACCGACACCCAGCAAAGCGCACGACTGCTCAAGGCCCCGTACCGCCGCGAGGGCCAGTAGAAGCCTTGTCCGAAGACTTTACCGACAAGAGTCCCTGGGCGCATGATGGCCACACTCCCTGCGGGTGTCTTTAAGCAAATCTTTGCCCTCCGCGAGGGTATGCATCGCATGTATACCCCCGGTGGCTCCTTTCTTGTAGAGTTCTTTTTTTTTTTGTCTCCGATTAGCGCAAAGGACTTTGCCCGCTTCAATCGGGCGAGCCTCTGGCCTTATCCCCTGGGTAGTTCTCCCTGAGAGGTACTCAATAGAGGTTCTCTCCCAAATGTGGTCTTGGTCGACGCCATAGCTTCTGGGGCGCTGGTTTGTTCCGGAAGCTGTTTTCGTGAGCCCCCGGGGTATTTCCAAGGGAGTGTACTTTAACCGAGGGCTCGTTGAGATCTCGTGAGTACGCTCGGGAACGGTACTGGCCGCAGCCTACCTTGGCGAAGTTCGTCCGCAGCCTCATTGTAACGTCTTGGTGTGTGCTTGTGCTCAAGCCCGTGGAACTTTTCCTCCAGCTTTGTGCACTTCGGCAATATGCTTCCATCTTGGGGTCGTGGCACGCCGAGGCCTTCATGACTTGATCGATAACTGCTATAATCCTCCCTCGGTTTCCAAACCGTCGATCCCGAGGTCTCGCCGCGATCCGGAGACCACTGACCGCCTCGTGACTCGCAACGCTGTTGGAGGCCGGGAAATGCAGCCGATGGCGACTGCGGAACCCCGAGGGGTGAGATGAAGAGCAAACCGCCCCCGCACTGCGCCTTTCATCATTGACCCGCCGAATACATGGTCCAAAGACTGCTTGGATGGGTGCCGGGGTAATTGCGCATCAAATTCATTCCGGCTACAAAATCGGCCAAGACTTGAGACTTTATCGCCTTGCGAGGGCAAAATAATGTCTCGCCCATGAGCTCCACCGCCCACCTTCGCCACTCTTCCCGCGGCCTCTCGGTTCTCGGATGATTTCTCCGAGGGGGAATGAGGATACCATGGCAACCGGGTGCGCTGAGGAAGTAGTGGCGAAGTTTTTCGCTACCGACGATAGCGCATAACGCTTTTTGCATCCGCGAGTACCGAGTCTTGGTGTCGGAAAGCACCTCACCGATGAAGTAAAACTGCGCGCTGAATTGGCAACGCAGCCCCTTCCCCGACGCCCCACTACAACCACTTCGTGACCGGTCACCCAGTAGTGGATGCAATGTAGAGGAGCAAGGTCTCCCTGGGTTTGAGGTACTGTGATTGGTGGACTAGTCGTGAGCTTGAGGTTATCAGGGCTTCCTCTTCGCCCTCGGGTCCGTGCAAAGCGCTCTGACTTAAGTAAGGAGCCGAGGAGGGGAGGCCCCTTTCCCGAGGCAAAAATGAACCCGCGCACGATGCCGCGCAGCCCATGACCTTTCTCGACTCCTTTGAGGTCTCGACCGCCCCATCCAGGTGATTGCATCAACCTTGGTCGGGTTTGCTTCGATGCCTCGTTGAGAGACGACGAAAACCCAAAGAAGATCCCTGGGGACCCCAAATACACATTTTTCGGGTTGAGCTTGACTCCTTCTGTTTAGACATTCGGTTTCCGAGGTCTCCCACGAGGTCCAGCTGCTTTCTTGATTTGACCACTATGTCGTCGACATAGGCTTCCACAATCCTTCCGATGAGTTCTCCCAAGATGATTTGCATGCACTACGGGTACGCGTCTCCCAGCTGCTCTCAATTTCAAAGGGCATTGTGAGGTAGCAATACATCCTGAAGGGTGTTATGAACGAAGTCGCGAGTTGGTCGGATTCTTTCATTTTGATCTCGTGGTAACCGGAATATGCGCCGAGAAAGGACAAAGTTTCGATCCCGCGGGGTGGAGTCGACAATTTGGTCGATTCGAGGCAAAGGAAAGGGAACTTCTGACATGCTTTGTTTAGACTAGTGTAGTCCACACCCATCCTCCATTTCCTATTTTTTTCTCTACTAATACTAGGATTAGCTAACCACTCTGGGTGGAATACTTCTTTTATAAAACCGCTTCCTCGTATTTGTGGATCTCCTCGCCGATGATCTTCCGCTGGCGTCATCAGCGGCGCAAGCGCCGCATGACTCGCTTTGAGCCCCGGGCCGATATCTAGGGAGTGCTCTACGACATCCCCAGATGCCCGGCATGTCTGAGGGTCCCCACGCAAACGGAAGTCAAGGCGTTCAGACGGAGGAAGTCGATCAAATCGGCTTCCTATTTTGGATCCAAATCCGAGCCGATGGTCGGCCAGCCTTCTCCTTCGGATGCTTGGGATCGAGTGGGATCTTCTCTCTGGTGCCCGAGGAGGCCTCGAGCCCCTGCCGGGCGCTTGGCCCCATGCCGATCATGATCTCGGTCAAAGCTTTCATGTCAGAATGAGTGCCTCGGGCAATGGCGAGCGCCGGGCGTATTCCACGCTCTCTACATCGCACTCATATGCATGATGGTGTGAGAGGCCGCCGTGATGACACCCTTCGCCCCCCCATCTTGAGCTTGAGGTAGGTGTAGTTTGGGACACCATGAATTTGGCATAGCAAGGCCGCCCGAGGAGTGCGTGGTATGTACCGACCCCGAGGATCTCAAAGGTGAGAGTCTCTTGCCTCGAAGTTCGAGGGGTCCCCGAAATAGACCGGCAGGTCGATCTGCCTCGAGGCTTCAGCTGCTTGCCTGGGACGACGCCAAGCCTACCCTCCCGGGCGGATCTGGACTTGTCTACCCCCGAGGAGGTCAAGCCGCTTCCCTCGTATGAGGTTGAGGTCGCTTCCCCGTCCATGAGGACCTTGGTGAGCCTGGTATTGGCAATGATGGATCCACCACCAATGGATAAGCCCCCGTATTTGAATGTGCCGAGGGTGATCCGACGACCGGTCGAAGGTGATGGCTTGATCCGACCTCACTTGCGTAGCTTCTCGATCGCCGGTTCTGTCGCATACACCTCTCGCCGTCTCCTTCTTGCGCTGTCGCATCCCGACATGCTGTTGGTGTTGCCGCCTAAGATCATGAAGCGCTTGTTCACCCGAAAACCCTTGTTCCCTCGGCACTACCCTCCTGTGCACCTTCCTCTTCCTCCTCGTGAATGGCCTTGAGCTTGGCGGAAAAGCTTTATAAGACCGCTTTTGCACCCCGAGGGTGCTTGACCGGTAGCCGTGATTCTCGGCATCTGCTTCTGAGCATGCCGTCGGGTCTCTCAGTGGCGGGGGCCGGGGCCCCAAGGGCCGACCGCGGCCACCATGTCTTCATCATCATCTCTGGGGGCTTGACCGCTCGCGGCTCTTGTCCTTTTTCTTCTTCTTGCTCTCCCGAGGCCGGGATTCCTCTAGGTCTTCTTCCTTGCGCTTCCCGCCCGAGCCCTGATTGAACAGCCTCGACGGCCCCTCTCCGCTAGCTTAATTTGGTGGCGATGTCCACTCGCTCGCTGCTGGAGTCCGGCCGCCCTAGCTTCTTCATCGAGATCACGGCAGTGGTGCCGGCCAAGAAGGCCCCTATGACGTCCGAACCGCCACGCAGGGAGCTTGGTCCGTTGAGAAGCGCCGGATGTAGTCACGCCAGGACTCGGCCGGGTTTCGACTGCTAGCCGAGAGGGGTCCCATGAGTTACCCCAAGCGAGGGTACGTGCCCCGGAAGTTACCTCGAAGGTTCTTCCAAGTTCGCCCAGTTTGATATGAGGTCCGGTGGAAGGTGTTCAAACGTTCTAGCCGAAATCCGGAGGTACAGGGCAAATTGATTATTACTTTATCATCGTGTGCCCCTCGCAAATTGACATGCCAGCCGATAGTCGGTCGCCCATACTGGACGAGTCCCTCCCGAGCATTTCTCAATGTGGCTGGGAGGCCCGGCGCCGCGGAGTGGCAGCCCCTCCCGATATCCCTTAGAAGGCCTGCGGGCCCGGTGGATCCGGGAGTATCCCCTGGCCTTTCCCGGCGCACTGTCTCGTCCCGCCGGGCCGCCCCGTGGTGAGCCGCTGAGCCCGTTGTCGCCGATTTCTTCCCCGAGGTCAGGAGCCTGCTACTTCGCCTTGGCGGGTCTTCTAAGCCGCTCCCAGACGGGGCTAAGCAGTCGCAAGATCGACCAGCGCCCGACCGGCCGCCGAGGCTCCCGCTTGAAACCAGTTCGACCCGAGCCCTCGCCGACTGCCCTGACTCCTCCCCCGTCGTCGTGATCGTCACGGCCCGATCCCGGCGAGCTCCCCGCTGTACAGCCGTCCCGGTCGAGGAGTTGTCAAGGCCCGACGCGCCCTCTGCGGTAGAGGGCTCGGCATCTCGCTACAAGACAAGATGGCGGCCGCCGCCACGCTGAGGTCGGGCTCGCTGAACGGGCAGCTATGTCGGGAAGTGGAGGCACCCCATCTGTCCGCCGCGACCTCCGCCGCCGTGAGCCTCGGGGCGCTCTCGGCCCGCCACGCTGAGCTTGCTCCCGCTGGATGTTACGCCTCCGGGCCGAACTCGCTGACGACTCGCCGGATGCGGTCCTCGCAGATCCCGCACACGCGATTCTCGCCGGCAGCGCCGGGCGCCGCTACGGGCCGGACAGGGCGGAAGCCGCCGGTGCCGCGCCCGTCGTGGCGGTATGTCCACCTCATCTTCGCTCTGAGGCGCTCTGTGAGGCGGCCATCTTGCTCCTAGATCTCTTATATTGAAGCATTCCCGCGGGGTCATAATAATCGCCCCGCTCGCCGTGCCTCGGGCGCCAAACGCTAGGGAGGAAGTCTCTCGCTTCTCCTGGACGGTAGAGCGAGTCCGCCAATTCCCTCGACCATGCCCCCAATCGTGTCTCTGACGGGAGGCGGTGATTTCGGTCGCGGTAAAGATCCTTGGCGGATGCGCTTCCGCCGAAATCGTCCGTGGATAGTTCCCGCGGGACGACGGAGGTCCGCTCAGGTTTCCTCGCGGGCGCTTCTCGATCGGCGTTTCCTCACACGAGGATTTACGGAATCCTTCCGTTAATTAATCGACGCGGACGCGCTTCCTACGATTAGGGTTTCGGGCATCTCGTCGCGGGCGAGCCGGAAGGATTTTCCCGGCGCCTAGGGTTCCCGGGACCCTCCCTGCGAGTCAAAGCACCGGTGCGGCTGCCGACCGAGTCCGCTGGCGGTCGCGCCGTGGCGCCGGCAGCCCGCCTTGCCCCGCCTGCGCCGCGGCCGCGGATGATGAGCACGCCGCGCGGCGACGCCGCCCCTCCTTCCGCCGGGCCATGCTCGTGAGGATCATCTCGTGAAGGCGCCGAAGCCGCCGAACGCCGCTCAAGAACTGCGGGGTAGCCCCGCTGGAGCCGTGTCGCGAAAGTGGTGGAACGAAGGTGGAAACGCCATGAGGGCTGACGGAGATGGGATTGCACACGGGCTCCCTACCGGGCGCCGCTACTGCCGGCGTTCCGAGAACCGGGGTGCCTCTAAATGCCGCAATAAAGAATTTCAGGGCTGCGTGGTCTCTCCTCCCCAATGGCGAAGCGTTAAGATAGACACTCCGACACGGCGGGTTTATCCCCGGTTCAAAGCAACGGCCCTACGGCCCAAATGGTGGTGTCCGCTCGTGGTTACCTCGCTGGCCAAAGGAGAGCTTGTAGTAGGGGTTACAAGCAAGCAGGAGGGGAGAGATGTTGGTCTCAAGCCCCACGATCGTGGTAGTGGTGGTCAGTTTTCTCCGCTCCATCCCCCGCTACAGTATTACACCCTTTATAGGAGGAAGAGGGAGATAATGTTTACATATGTGGGATGCCTAGTGGCTAATTCCCCGAGGCTATACTTGTTGCATGTGCGCGGCGAGGGTTGGTTGGCTTGATGTGTCGCTTGATGAAGACACGCGCCCTTGATCCGATGGTGACGTGCCGCTCCCGTGGCCCGAGGTCCGGCGGGAGGCGTCCCTCATAGTCCGCATGGCGCAGGGGCGGCCCTGTGGACGCCGCCGCGGCTGTCATGAGCCCGAGGGTCCGCCCAATGTGGCGTTTGGTCGTGTTTCGAAATGAACAAGTTGTTGTCCTCGTTTCTCCGTGGCGGGCGGCATAATATGTCACTCGGCCCGCCTTTTGTGTCCCATCACGGATGAAGTGATTCGGCAGCCGATTTGATCGGGCGTAATCGATGGCCCCGGCGCCTCGTCACGCGGTGACCGCATTAAATGCAGCTGTTTTCCTTTAGATGGAACCTCCCATACCCAGGGTCGGGCACCGGTGAGTTAAGTTAGCTACCTCGCCGAGGATGGAGTCCGGGTCTCCCCTCTGGGCGAAAGGCGATTTTTGCGCCCAGGGTGGTGAGCTAGGCCACCCTCTGCGAGGCGGAGATTTTCCCGAGGCTAGTGAGCTAGGCCACGGGCGAGACGGAGATTGGGGCCGAGTCCGAGCCCCCGGGGTTGGTGATGACGTGAGCGCCCTGCTCTCTCGCTCGCCCCGACCTTGTCCTTCGAAATGAAGGAAGCCCCGGGTCGACGCCCCGCCGGGCGACCAGGGCCGCTCTGGCCGGCCCTGGCCATGCAGCCGCGCCGTGGCTCCTGGCCCGTCCGTCACGCTATCTGTCCTTCTCTAAGTGGGATGATGGCAGTTAGGTTTTACCGGGCCCCGATGGGCCGGCGCATTTCTCGTTGTTTGAGAATGTCTCGGGGCCCAATATTTAGGTCCCCGACAATAGAATTTGGGCTTGGGAATTATTGAGAATGTGGTAGGGTAAATCAAGGAGAGGGTCGAGAGGAATATTTAGGTGGAGGGAGATCGAGAAGGGTCAAGGGGTTTATGATGGTGGATGGTCGATGAATAATATTCGGTGGTTTGGTAGTTTAGCAAAAGGTCAAGGGATCATTTGGTGTAGGAGACAAGGAAATATTATCCGATGCCCGAAATAAATTCTAGCTCGATCAAACAAAGGGGTAATCATTCAAGCAAGGGCATAAATTCTATATGGTGAACTTTGATGCAAGGTTTTCGAAAACGGATTTTTGGTTGCGCCGAAAAGTAAATCAAGTTTTAGTTGTAATTATGAAAAGTTCAAATTTTTAGTGAATTTTAAATGATGCAAAACACGGGTGTTAGTAGGCATCTCAAATTCTCCCATGCTTGCTACCCCCACCGTCCATGATTTAACCGCATAGTTGTGGGTCACCACGATTCACCCCCACACCTAGCTAGGCCCACTTAGCCTCACCGGGACGGGAAGATGGCAGATTGCAAAGGTTCGACTCAGGACGCCCGGTATTGCTCCTGGCCGGGGGACTGGAGGACATGTCGCAAATAAGAATCCGACGGCAACTCGCGCATGTGACCATGACAACCATCGCCTTAATGAAATATAGGTGAATGACCCGTCATAAAAAAGAAATATACTACTTTCAACATGAAGGATACATCTTTCCACATGCATGCTTGCTTTTTTTTTTCTTGTTTGGCCGATCGAAGCTTTTTAGATTGTTCAAGAATTTAGGGGAAAAAGATATGCACACCGGACACTGCCATTGAGCCGGAGGTTTGCCAGCCGCGCCGGCAAACCTCCTCTTTTGCCGAAGCGGCGAGGGAAGACGCCGGGCGAATCACGACGCCGGCAAAGAGCCTTCTTGCCGAGCCAACGTCTAAGAACCGTAGCGCCGGCAGTTTTCACTTCCGAGCGCCCATCCTCACGGGCAGAGCTTGTTGCCGCTGCCTTGTCGGGCGCCAAGAAACATAATTTTTTTTGGATTTTGTGTTTAATTTTTTCTCGAGGTCATGCTGCTACAATGCTTGCAACAACATATTCAAAATTTGAAAATTTTTGGCACTTTTTGGTATTTTTTAGTTTCATCTTTATTTTGAATTATTTTTTCAAAACTCAAATTTGAACCCAAATCATTCGAATAAGTAATGGAAAATGATATTGAGTCTAATGTGAGACCTCATCCAGGGCTTAACACAAGAAATATCATCGCTTTGTTCACGAAACACGACCATTTACTTGCGGGTGCATTGTTTTTAAATTCAAAAAGCAAACAAGTTGAAAAAATTATGAAACTTGTCGAGTAGTTGTTATATCGTATGTAGGTTGTGATAAAAATTTCAGAAGGTTTTGTGCACTAAGCCACTACAACCGCAGCCACCCGACATCTCCCATACTTGCTCTAATATAACATGTGGATGTTAGGGTTTTGCAATCATATGAAACCGTGTAACCTTATCAAATTTTTATCATAGCCTACACATACAATATAACGACATCACGACAAGTTTCATAATTTTCCAACCGCTGATTTTAGAATTTAAAACAAAAAAAGTGTCAAAAATCAAAATTTAAACATGTTATACCTGCAACAAGGTCACAAAAAAAATGGGCATGAAAAATGTGGGTTGTTTGCCGAAACGCAAAGACGTCGCAAAGGGGGTCTTTGCCGATGCCTTTAGCGCTTGGCAAATCAGTTTTTCAAATTTTGCAAACGACCGGACGGAAAACTTAAATCAAAATTGTAGATCTCGAAAAGTTATGAAACTTTATAGTTGACAACTTTTGCTCAATTCTTTTTAGAGCCTCAACAGACAATTTACACTCGACATACGCCCAATTCATTTAGAGCCTCAAATAGACAATTTACACTCGGATTAATATAATATTTGAACGAGCTTAGTTGATTGTCCAAAAAAATGCTATTATTTTTTTTTTTGCATTTTTATTTACTGAGCGCAAATCTTGCTTCGAGCCGCCGAAAAGGCACTAGGCAAACCCCTTGCCATGCTTAAAATTTGCTGAGCCGCCGCTTAACAGCACGGCGCCGCTCCTAGCTGTATCGCTTTGACGAAACGCCCGTACCGCCTAAGAACGAAGCCATAGTGATGGAAGGAATAAGAACAAAACAGGCCGCATGCGCTCTTCTTCAGTTCACGATTCGGAGCAGATACTGCAAAAATGCTTTCCGTACATAGAACAAACAGACGGAGACGTTCGCTTAGGGGTCATGAATTGAA
Source organism: Hyparrhenia diplandra (assembly GCA_015847255.1). Classification (NCBI taxonomy): domain Eukaryota; kingdom Viridiplantae; phylum Streptophyta; class Magnoliopsida; order Poales; family Poaceae; genus Hyparrhenia; species Hyparrhenia diplandra. The sequence goes on along the minus strand of JADLZK010008465.1, from coordinate 7,246 downwards.
TGGTTTGAAGGCAACACATGTGCGTCTCTGTCTTTATTATTCCGCTTTATTTGCTTCTTGTTGAATACCAAGAATAGAGAAGGGCATAATCTTGCACTAATGACAAGAAACGAGATATATAGCACACACACACCTGATGCACGTGCAAGGACCCACTTTGCATCACATCACATGTCTCTTAAAGACAGGAAACGATCGTGACTTATAAAGCACTTTTTGTTAAGAGCAGTATTATGATGAGCGACTAGCCGGCTCATGTCTGACGTGAGGAGAGAAGTGAAGAGAGAGAAGAAAATGAGCCTCACGACGCCCGCTGCCTCGGCGACCAGGCCATGCTGTGTTGCAATTGGCTCCATGCAGCTCGCCATAACAATACGGGTCTCGGGCGTTGTCAGGCCGGCTAGCTGGCGAAAGAAATTACGAAACTATTAAACTTGCTCTAACAAAGTTAATTGGACCGCCACTTAGGAGCTTGATGGGCAGACCACCCTCACCGACAAGTTGTAAACATTTATGTTAATTGTAGATATTACATATGAACTTTTACTATTGGTCTCCTAATAAGATTCTAATCAACCAAGAAGTATAGTTGTTCGATAGACTGGTTTCATTAATAATATATATTAGGCCATTTTAATGGTGAGTTTCATTTTCGTTGCTTCAAGACCGCGGATGCCATAAAAATGTAATGAAATCTTGGATGAAACCCCTTCTCTCAATGGAGAGTTTCATCTTGTGGTTTCAGGCATTTAATTTCATGACTAAAGATATTGGTATTCGTGCAAGAGAGTTTCACCAAATGAAAATTTTCCCCTCTTCTTCCTCGAGTTTCATGAATGTGGCACCCTATTTGTGCATGAAACGGGTATGAAATCCCTATTGAGACTGGCCTACCATGAATGTATGTCATCTAGGAGACATGAAGATGGTGAATTGATCGAGTCCTGGTAATTAATATATCCCGTACTTTCAACTGAAAAGTGGAAACTAGCTAGGGGACCTTGTGGTTCTGGAATAAAGAATAAAGCTGTGTGTGATTGTGTTTTTTAAAGCAAGAAGCCAAGAACAAAGGCAGCTGGTGATGCGTGTGGTAGTAATAATATATATTCTTTCCTTGAAGAAAAATGCATGCTGCAGTGACAAGCATGAGAGAGGTGCCTCATCAAGCTAATCCATCAGTGTGTGTATATATGGTACCTAGAAAACGCTTTTAAGCTGTGCATCATTAGGCAATTAACTCCTCTCCATCTATCACATCATAATATCCGTCAAGCTGCCAAGCCAAGCCAAATATATGCAATTCCAACAAGCAAAGCAGGGTGTTCATCATGAATACGACTGCCCTCTGTTCCCACCAGCCTGAACATGACTGCCGGGCCAAGCTGAGCAGCTTAAAACACGAGAAATCAAAGCCCCCATTATTCTTTTTTTGCAGGTCGCCATTCATGCCCCCTGGGCTGCTGATGGCGCTTGAGTTCGCGGTGGCGCGAAGCTGCCATCCGGTGCCCGCCCCCTGTGGGTGTTTCGCGGCCTACGCTCATGACCTACGCCCTGTCCTTCTTGACCTCCTACAAGTCCACGAGCCCGGGACGGCCGCAGCCGTGATCGGTCTTGGTCGCCCTCGCCTCAGCCTCATCGTACCAGGCCACATGGCAGCCATGGCCGCATGCTGCTCGCCGCCAATCGCGACAAGGACATTGTAAGATGCACCAGCAAGGATCGGAGGAGAGGGTAGATGGGTACGGGAAGAACAGCAGTGTGGGGAACAGCTGGCCTGAAGATGGCCGCTTGTTCAATTTAGATTTGAGTGTTCAGTTCAACATCATCGTGCCTTTCACAGAGGGGAACTCATCCCCTAAGCTATTGCCTCTTGCACGCATGCAAGCGTGAAGAACGGGCCCAATTTAAGTACTTGGTGTTCTCTTCCAGCCTGACTGCCACGGGCTGGGCTTCTGATGTCGATGACCCGGCTCCTTGTCTTGATGCTTGTTGTTTATAATCCTTTTGAAACACCGTTGACCCCAAGCAGGAACGAAATTTGATGTACCGCTTCATAGTCCTCCCACAAATCAGCACGTTGTTCCACTTATTCCAAGATTGCCGAACTTGATCACGAACTCCATGAACTCGGGAGCAAATGGATCGAAATCGAAGCAATGGCACTACCTCGGTAAGCCGATCCAACCGCCTTCTTTCTTGTGAGACATGGAACACAAGGTGAATAGATGGCTGGTCTGAAGAGCAAGCTTGTAAGCTGGTCCCCACTTTAGCAACAATCATGTACGGGCTAAAGAATCGATGCCAATTTCTCGTGTGCATCAAGCTAAATGCCTCGTACGTACGGCCAGTAACTTGAGGTAAACCTGCTCCCCACTTGAAAAAGAGCGCTCGTGAGACTTATCACCGCCTTTCTTCATACGCAGCACGATTGAGGTGGTGTAATCGATCCATCCATCCACGATTTGACCACCCAACAACAAGAGAGTTAGCACCGTATGATTAACCGCTCGAGCCGATAACCATAAAGAGCTTCAAACGGAGTGCGACCGATAGCGCAATGAGTAGCATTGTTGTACCGTAACTCGCCAGCCTGACAACCATTCACCCACTTTGTAGACCGGGCGGTACAAAGCATCGAGACATGTCTCGAGACACCGATTAACGCCCTTGCCCATCCTGGTGATAGGATGCTTCTCGCAGATTCACTCCAAATGAGACCAAACAGCTCGACCAAAATTGCGTGTGAAAATACGATCCCTGGGCCGATATCAAGAAGGAAGGCACCATGTAAACGAGTAGACATGATGGAAGAAAGCCCGAGCCACCGATGGAGTCAGAACGGGTGCTTCGTAGGAATGAAATGAGAGTATTTAGTGAACAAGTCAACCACCACCAAAATATCGCAAAATGATTTAGAGACCGGCACTTCAATAAAATCCATGGAGATAACTTGCCGGCAGACTCAGGCACCGGAAGAGGTTGAGCAGTTCAGAGAACGCTTACGCCATATTTCTCCAAGGACAAACCCGACAGATCGAACAAACTCGACCACGCTAGCCATTCCTCGCCAAGCAAAGACTTGTTTCGACGCGATAAGGAAATGCCGTAATGGCCACCCCAGTCGACTCATGAAATTCGGAGATCAAGTCCGCTGTAATGCAAGATCGAACCAATCCATACCCGAGAGTTGAAGCCGAAGACCAGATTGCAGATCATCAAAGTGAGGCACCGCCGAGGGATCCAAAGGTTAACTTACGCAGCATGTCTTGAGCGGCATCGTCATCGCAGTAATCACCAATCATCGCTGTACCCAATTAGGGGACAACGGCCGAGACCATCATGCAAACCGCTGGTGGAGTCAGATGACGGATCGTGGCATCACCAAATTCCATTGGAAGCACCGCCCGACACACAATACCAAATTGCAAACCCAACAGCTTGGAAAAACACTCGCCGCCGCCAATAAGTTGAGACGTTGTTCGATTAACCGAGTAAGGCCCATTGATCGCTGATGATGAACTCCTCGGAATCGTAAGGGAGCTCCAAGTTTGATCGCCAACAAAATAGCCATGAACTCCTTTTTTCGTATGTAGACGACTTAGGACCCAAAGCACGATCGAGAAAGGCAATCGATGGCCCTCTTGCATTAATACCGCTACCACACCCGACCGGGCATCCGTCTCGATTGCAAAAGGTTTACCGGAATTGGGAAGAGCTAACACCGAGAAATGGCACAAAGGCATCCTTAAGAGCTTGGAATGCAAAGAAGATGTTCACCAAATCTAAAACAATGAATGTTTCTTCGTGAGGGCAAATAATGGCTTAGAAATCAGTCCAAAATGACGGACAAAACGACGTAATACCCAAAATAACCCCAGGAAAGATCTCACTTCCTTAATGTAACTTGAGCAGGCCAAGATCGATAGATTGTAACTTGGCAGTGGTCGCCATTGCCACCCAAAAAAGACTCAAACATGTCCCAAATAGTTGATCCGTGGATTGGGCAACCTACACTTGCACAACTTCAAGCGCCAATGATCCGACTACAGCAGAAATAAACACAAGACGCAAAGGGGGCAATATGTTGCTCCATATCCTTGTCCTGAACCAAAAATGTCATCAAAGAATACAATGGCAAACTTCCCCGAAAAGTGAGATGCAAGGTCGTGGTTCATAGCGCCTTGAAAAGAACCTCGAGCACCAAATAAACCGAAAGACATCACTTTGAACTCAAACCACCAAAATGGGTCTGAAATGCCGCCTTTAAACTCTTCACCCTCCTTCATCCTTATCCGTGGAACCCCCTCGACCGAAGATCTAATGTGGAAAGACAAGAGTCCCATGTAATCTCCGGGCCAACAAAGCCTCAATTATGGGAACCGGGTACTTGCTTTAGCCGTATAGCATTGAGTCGCTCAGAGTCGCCACAAAAACGCCAGTCTCTCGATCTTTCTTCTTAACAAGCAAAACTGACTAGAGAAAGGACTAGCACTTTTCCCTCAACAATGCCTTGACAACCATAGCGCATACACTTGCTTTTCTATTTCGTGATTTCAAAAGATGGAGCATAGCGTAAGGTCGCCCTCGAACACCGGTGTAGTACCGTGAATAAGTGATGGAATGGTCACAATCCTCTTAGGAGGCAAACCTCTAGTGGCTGAAATAACCGATGAAATTCTTGCAAAAGAGAGCTTGACCGTTTCAGGTACAAAGAATAGACAAACTCGGATGTACCTAACCGAACCACCGAACCCAACCGAAGAGAAAAACCGATCACCCACCAACACAACCTGGCACCTTTGATGCTGAAAAGATAACCACCGCTGTTCTGGCAATGAATTTGCATGACTCAAACTAGATAACCAATCAAGACCCACAATCATATCGAAAAGAGGAAAGAGGCAACACTTTGATATCGTAAGTAAAGGTACAGTCCCTCAGATCGCCCAAGAGATAGCAGAAAATGCAGTACAAGCCAATACATCACCATTAGCAATTAACTTGAAATGGGGAGGCACCAAAGGTTGAGCTCCATGCAAAGGATTGAGCTTGGCTTATCACCATAAAGTATGTGAACCGCCCAATCAACTAGCATAGCAACAGCATATCCCTAATGACTCCGTAAAAACACAAGGTGTAGCGGAGCAGCATTACCCAAGAAGAAGCCACCGACATGCATCATGATCCGAGAAGAAGTTGGAGACGGTGGACAAGAAACATCCGCTTCAACCTCATCAGAAAACACATCCAGCCAGATCCTAACAACATGCGCTTGAACGGGCGTTTCAAAGACAACGGGTGATCCCGCCCCCCATTTGCCACCACACTTGAAACAAAGGCCTTGAGCACGGCGAGCAAAGACGGCGGGCTTGAACTTGATTCCGGCAAGAAGGTGCTGTAGGTGTAGGCGGCGCGCTAACATCACTTGGCAAGCTTTGGCAATGGAGGCGTAACTGTGGACCCGCTAGCCCATGTAGAACGAGTAGAAGCCCCATCAAAAGCGCTTGAACGGCCTTTGACGACCCATGGCCTTCTCCCCGCAATTGAGCCAATACACAAGCAGTATCCGTGGTAGGACGGTGTACAAGCAAAAACAGCCTTTTAATATCATCCCTCAGCCCCTCAATAAATCAATGTATAACCGGGGGTCGTGGTGCTTTTGGTGTATGATTTTAGGTCATCAATTAAGGACGAAACCGCCGATATATCTTTATCCGCTGATCCTCGCCGGCGCGCGGATTCGGAACAACTTACGCAGCAAAGAAAGCGTGGTATCTTTAGCAAAACGCCTAACAAAGATAATGGTAAACTCATCCCAACCTGAGGACTCTCACTGCTCTTCCACGTAGGACAGCCAAACGCTTGGGCTTTACCCCCTTTGAAAATGCATTGTAGCTGCCTGTACCCGAGTTCAGACTCAACTCTATAGAGCTTGGAAAAGTGAAGAGCTTGTTTTTAACCATTAACTTAGATGATCCCTCAAATTGAGGAAAAATCAAAACTTAGGCAGCTGACCTGTGGTGGTTCCCAAAGACTACCCTCAGGATCTGCCTCCCCAAAGGACTCCCAACATGAAGAACACTCAGGTGGAGGGACGCGAACAAAATGAGGAATCGCAAATCGCGAGGCGCAGGATGAGGACATACCCTCGATTGTTGGTGGAATCGCGAGTGGTACCCACCCGGATCCACCCCGACCAACGTGGAAAGCCTGCGGGGCTAGGGTACGTGACCCCGCAGATGGGCGCGGGATCGGCCCTCGAACACGCCGCGGGCCGACGATGTGTTGGGGTGGCGGCGCTGCTCAGCTTTGACGCCGAGGGTAGACGCAGCTGGTGAAGCCGAGCGCATCTACTACTTGGGCGGTAGCGATCCAAAGACCCGGGCCTTGGTCGCAAAGACGCTCGACGAACCGATGGCCCATCCACCATAGAACGCCGACGCATTCTAGTGATCTTCCCCACCTCCGCTTGAGAGAGGTCAGCTTCCGCGACGCCGCCGTGAGGTCGCCGATGAGGCCGCCGACGCCGGGCGCCATTCGCCGAACTCCCTGGCTGCGCTTCCAGCCGTTTCCAACCGGGCCGACGCAGCAGCTGGGTCTCGGTCGGCGCCGGTCGCCGAGGCGGGCGCCCACGCCGCTGAAGCGCTGCGTCGAGGGACCGGATCTCCCTCGAGGATCAGCTTCGAAGTCGGCTCCATCACGCCGCGACCGCTCGCCGGGCGCAGTGAAGTGATCGCGGGGGATCGTGGGGAGGTCGGTCAGCAGCAGATCCAGATGAGCGTACCTCGAATCAACGACGGATGATGGAATTATCGCGAATCAGACTAAAATTGACAAGCAATCGAATCCGACGCGACTAATAACAACCGTGAGCCTTGTCGATTGATCGATAACACGTAGATGAAATCCGAGGAACGGTGGCTCAACGATACATCAATTGTAAGATGCACCAGCAAGGGATCGAGGAGAGGGTAGATGGGTACGGGAAGAACAGCAGTGATTTTGAACAGTTGGCCTGAAGAGGCCGCTTGTTCAATTTAGATTCTGGGTCCAGTTCAACATCATCGTGCCTTTCACAGGGGGAACTCATCCTTAAGTACAGAGGGTCTGCTCTTGCACGCATGCAAGCGTGAAGCTTAACGGCCCCACCTTTCTCCTAAGTACTTGGTGTTTCCTTCCTGGGCCGACGAGCCACGGGCTGGCTTGGATGTCGATGACCCGGTCTTCCCTTGTCTTGATGCTTGTT
>JADLZK010008463.1:0-112982 GCA_015847255.1 Hyparrhenia diplandra | reverse complement strand
AACAGGTGTGTGACTAGAGATCTACTTTTATGTAATGAGCCCTTCCAATGCACGTCTTTGAATGTTACCACTTGCAGTTTCACTAGTTAACCTGAGAGCTACGGAAATCTAGTTTCTGTCCCTAATATTTCCTTTCAACATTCTCAAGTTCCATAGCCTTGTTGCTGAGGGTTATATGCATCAACAGAGGTAAAAACGCGCAACGGCGTGGTCTCAAAAAAAAATATGCATCAATAGAGGTACTGTAGAATTGGTTTGAGCTTTTATTTTTCTATTGTAAGCTCACATGGATTGTCAATTTGGCATATTTCATGGTATCCAAAAGTAGTGTTTACCCTCATATGGATGTGGAGGAACTATTTGAACTGCCATTTTTTCACCCTACAGATGATGAATAGAATGTTGGTTGACACCAACAATGTTGACGATCACGCTACTTATGGGAAGCAGAGTCTGCTGAAACCTGACTACCTGAGGCCATAGGGGAACAAAATGTTGTGATGGAGAATGGTGCAGTGGCAGTATCTGCTAGTGGTATTTCCGTGGTGGAAAAATGGTGTGGTGGCAGTAGCTGTTAATGGTGTCACCCAAAAGAAGTTAACCCAACAACTGAAGCGGCGGCTGTTGCAAATGGCTGCTAATTTCACTGCATGCCACCAGCTATTTGAGCCCTGTCCAAAGGGACATCTTTTCTGCCGCTAAACCTTCTGGTGTTCAAGGCATTCAAAATCCAGCTATGTTTTTCCCTCTGTTTTTCCTTTTGCAATGCTGCTTGGTTGCAGAAGGGTGCAGTCTAAGGCGTATCCTGCTAGGTTTCTCCTGTTGGTTTCTTCGAATGTACCATTTTTGCAGTAGTTGGCTGCATTGCCATCTAAGGTGGTTAGATAGATATTATTAGCTGTTCTTATTCAGTCCACTTCTGTACTTTGTCTTATCGTTTGGAGTTGTACCTATGCGTGGAGATTTGAAAAGCCCTGGTTCGTCATGGAATTCGATTAGATGAATTGAATTGCAGCTACAATTAAAATACATTTGGAAAATAGAAATGAGGTCCAGTTGTGGATTTTTGTGGCGAATGGTAATGGTTTTGATCTTTTGGGTTAGGTGCAATCTGAATTTGGGAAACACCAATCTTTTTCTGTTGTACAGGTCACTTGCAATTTCTCCATATCCCACATTCTGTTGATCGTCACGTTGTAGTCAAATTTTTATACGCCTGACAAAGAATGTAGGGGGACTCGATTCTGGCATGTATAGATACTGTTCCATTTGCTGACATACCAATATTCAGAGAGATCACTTCAGGGTTTAGTGATTTATTTTGGCAAGAAAGATCAGTTCAAGGTTTAGTGCCTTATTTGTGGCAAGACAAAGAATCAAATTCATTCAAAAGAACAGCAAAAGGATCCAATTGAAACAATGCAATTTGTATCAGTAAGTTTTCACAACAACAATACAGCAGGCATTACAAATTACAACCTGTGTTGAGAAGAATTGTAGTTTTACATGCACACAACGGTGGAAGCATACTTCAAGGACTCAAAAGTCATGCACAGAGCACCGGTGATGACACTTGTTTCTTTGGCAGCAGCTACGGTCCGTTCATCTTGGCGAACCATGGGTGCTTAAGCGCGGCAGCTGCTGTGAGCCGCTTGTCGGGGTTGCACGAGCAGGCCGCTGAGTACTTGGAATCCTTCCTCGGACAGCTTTGTCTCCGGGAACTCCTCGCGCAGCAGGTTGCCCCGCTTCGTGTTTAGCTCTGGCATCATCTGGACCAAGCTGGCGAACGGCGTGGACGAGAACCATGGCCACGTCGTTTCGTCTGGCGCGCCGAGGACGTTGAAGATCGCGGCGAGCTGGCCTTCTTCATCGCAGGACTGGAACAGTGGGGACCCGTTGATGATCTCCGCCATGACGCATCCGAGCGACCAGGTGTCAACGAGGGCGTCGTAGTCGGGCTTCCTCAGCAGCATCTCGGGCGCCATGTACCACAGCGTGCCGGCCATTTCGTACGGCGGAGGTTCGTCCATGCGCATGGCGAGCCCAAAGTCGCAGATCTTGACGGTGGTGCCTTCGCCGCCGACGAGGATGTTTCCGGCTTGATGTCCCGGTGGACAACGTGGGCGTCGTTGTGCATCTTCTTGGCTCCTGTGAGCAGCCGCCACATGATGGCGCGCACGACCGGTTCGCGTGGCGGTGGCATCCCAGCGCAGCGGCAGCTCAGGTGGAGGAGGTCGTGGAGGCTCAGGCCGACGCACTCCATGACGAGGCTGAGCTCCATGGTGGCCGGGTCGCGGGCGAGGCCGTGGAAGCCGACGACGAACGGGTTGTCGCGTGCGCTCGCCTTCCAGTAGGCACGCCTCCTGGAGCAGCGCCATCTGGCTGCAGATGTCGGCGGCGGCGAGGCGCTTTGATGGCGACGGTCTCCGCCGGTGGCGCGGTGGCGCGCTTTGACGACGGGCGCCGGCGGCGCCCATCCCGAGGCGGCAGGTCTCTCGTAGTCATCGGGCGGTGCCGATGATGGCGATGCGCGCTGGTCGGGTGGTGCGAGGCTGGGGTCGTGGACGGCGGTGGCGGCTGCGCGTGTGTACGCAGCGCCATTAGGGGCTTTGGCGGAGGATTGCGGAGAGGCTGCTTCTGCTAGAGGATGGTGGTGATGGTTATAGTTGGCCATTTGGCCCGCGGACCGCTGCCCGCCCATGGCTCGTGAAAACGCCCCTGCCTGGCCGCCCGACCGGTACTTTGCGGGAAGGCGGGCGTCCCGCCCCGGGTCAGGCGGGGCATGGGTCGCCGCCCGCCCGCGGATCGTAGGTGGCCCGTCCGATGGCCCGGTTGGGTCTTGGTGGTGGGTGGCCGATTTGGCCTCGCTTAGTTTTTTTTTTTTTGAGGAATTGGCCTCGCTAAGTTCTTATTGAAGTAAAGGCCCGCTAAATTCTAACAAACATTCCCCAACACAGCCCACTAACCTTCCTAACCCTATCCCTTCCCTGCACTCCAATCCCGGCGCTCGCCTCATCCGCGCTGCAAGCAGCGCCAAGGCCGACCCTTAGCCGCCGCCCGCCCTCCCTCGGTCTCCGTGGCGGCGCCCCGCCGGGCGGCACTCCCGCCATGGAGGCCGTGGCGACGCGCCGCGGCGCGCGCTCCTCCGCTGGGCGCGGCGCTTCCTCGGGCCACGCGCGGCGCTTCTCGGGCCGGAGGGCTGGGCGACGGCGCCGGCGACGCCCGCCAGCAGAAGCCAAACAAGGGCGGCGGGCGCGAAGAAGCGACGAAGAAGGCGGGAAGCGGGCGCCGGCGCGCGAGCAGCAAAGCGCGCAAGGGCGGCGGCACGGGCGCGAAGCTCCCCTTCTCCGCGCCGGAGAGCCATGCCATTGGGCGCCAAAAAAAAAAAGGAGCCATCGGCCGTGGTTCTACCGATGAAATGTGGCCCGATTGATCCGTGGCCGAAAAATGATCCGCGATCGCCATGGGCCGGCTGGCGCCGCCCGTAGCCCGTAGTGGCCCGCCCAGGTGGGCCTCGTAGCCTCGAGCGCCCTCGCAGCGGCTGGCCCGATCCGATCCGAAGGTGGCCACGGGCGGACCGGCCGCCCGTTGGACATCTATAGTGATGGTGAGGATGCGCGCGGCGGCCAATGGCTAATATACACTGAGATCGAGCGACGAGTTGAAGTCGACTAGGTACACGCACGTATCCGACTCGCGGAAGCCGCGGGCGCGTAGAAGCCAAGCTAATCAGCCAGACCCGCAAGTACGCGTAATTTTTTAAATTTTAGCTCTTTTTCGAAAAAACCGGGAGGGGTTGCTCATCCGTTTGTACACCGGAGATGTTTCAGCGGAATCGGATAGGATCACCAGCAGCCTAGAAATTTTCGTGCGTTGAACACACGCACAGATCCAACACTTTTATTGCATTACAACGTGGCAACATGCCACTCCATCAGGATATATGCCGACTGTATAGCAGTGGAACAAGCTCCAGAGTCCGGATCGACGTCAGTTTGGTACAAATGGCTCGATCGAGGCAGAATTGAAAATAAGACGACCAGGCATGGAGAGGAATGCTTATTGCCTCCTCCGGATGTATCACCAATTCACCAGTTGGAGAGAGCACGCCGAGACAACTGAGGCTGAGACGGCTCTGGCGCCGGCGCCGGCACCGGTGCCGCTAGCGGGGTCGGCGGCTTGCGGCCGGAAGAATGGTGACGTTGAGCTTCATGCCAAGCTCGCAGTGGCTGCCCACCGTGCAGATGAACCACCTGCGGCCCGGCTTGTCGAGGCTGACCTGGTCGTCGCCGGAGTTCCAGAAGCTTGCGGAGGTGGGCTTTGCCGTCGTCTCGCACTTGAAGTCCGTCCCGTCCACCTCCGCCACGTTGTGTGAGCTGGAGGCGTACTTGAACGCTGCACGTTAAAAGTGTCGCGGATCAGAGAGCGAGGCCTATGCAAATGTAAGTTGCATATATACAGTATAAGGCTTCTGATCGGTGATCCAGCTGCGAGTACCTAGTGTGTCGCCGACCATGAACTGCTTGCTCTCTGCCCAGGCGGCGTAGTCGAACCCGAGTGTCCAGCCATGGTCGTCGCCGACGACGTGATCCGTGGCGAAGGCGAGCGTGGGCAGGAAGACGACGAGGGCCATCGAGGCGGCCACTGCAGCCAGCATTTGCTTGTTGGAAGGCATGGAGACGGATGCCTGCCGGACTCTTTCTTGGCGCTGTGCGTATTATGCGATGCCCTGAGTTCAGAAGCACATATTCAGCTGCATGCTTATATAGGTGTTCATCAAAAGAGCTTGTTTGTTTGGTTCCCAGGATGCTGGAGAATCGGTCAGTGCACTGCTGCGACGGGCTCTAAGCAGGCTCAGGCCGGCAGGAGTCACGTACGGGCCAAAATCAAGCATTTCTAGTTTGTTGGACACGTTCATGTCCTCTAGGTACATTGCATTTCCATGCCCTTATCCTTGGCCTATTCAAACTGTAGTGAAGTGGAAACTTTGCATCGAAATTTCCGATGACAAAAAGTGGAAGAATGGAAGCATCTCATCTTAAAAACAGGCGTGCTGTTTGACATGGTCTCAGTGCCGCCTATTCGATTCGAACTACGGCCAACTGTATTCCAGCTCCCAGATAAGAGCACGAGAGAGACGTAGGGATGCAAGTTGCACCATTTTAAGATAATGGTCAGCTTCAGACATCTTCAAAGGAAAACCGTAACACCATTTTAAGGTAATGGTTAAAATTCAGCTTCAGACATCTTCAAAGAAAAACCGTGACTCTAAAGTTACTACAAGGTCTAAATCTAATTCACTCTATACATTAAGTTTAACATGAAAGATAAAATGTTCATGGTGTTGTTGATGCCCATGAACTTCGACTACAAGGTGGAAAAATAGCGAGTCTCCGAGTACTTTGTTCTTAGTTAAGACTTCTCTAATTTTGATAATTTTGATCAAGTATTTAAAAATTGTATCAATGTTAATTTTCAACACCAACTTAATTATTCTCAAAAACACCAACTTAATTTATCCAATCAACCATATGAAATATGTCATAAGAGTACATTTGTTTGGTATTATAGATGTTAATATATATTTCTTATAAAAATTGGTATAAAGTCAGAGAGATGTATAATTTTGAACAGAATGATCAAGTAGCTTTTGTTTGGTTAGTTTGCTAAAATTAATTCGGAAGTGTCTATATATGCATGTGCACACCAACATCAAGCCATGTTGAATTGGAAGTTTTGTCATCCTATATGCATGTGCACATCACATTCGAGCCACGATAACTTGGAAGTTTTGTTACCCGGTGACGGTGTTGGGCTGATTGCCGAAAGTGGTATCAATTATGCCTTCCTTCGATGCAGAAGGATGGGGAGAAGGGCGGCTGAAAAATAGAGATGTTGATTTGCATGAAGATTTAGGCCTCGTTCGGCATTGTTGGGATCAGTTCCTGTCTGAACTATTGCAGGACAGGAACGAGTGTATCCCCTTGGTCACTGCTTCCTGGCTTGTTGTGAACCCTGTCCTGCCTGGTTTGAATCTTGGGCAAGAATGGAAGTTTGGCTACACATGATGGTTGCACAGGAAGGGTTGTACAACATCTCACATTCACACACACATACACACATTATTTCTTGCCCCAAATCAGGAACATGTAGATACTATTCTGCCATACAAAGTCTAGTATTGAACATACTGCTAGTTAAAATGGACATAGTACTGAACATGCAGATACTCTTCGGGCCATACAAAGACACACAAAGTTGAATTGAACATAGTGCTAGTTAAAAAATGGACATAGTACTGAACACAGAACTAGAACTAGGTCTCTGAAGTCATTGATCCAAAATTGCAAAGTGAAAGGGCAATGTGTTCTTGAGCTGCACCAAGAACAGACCTTGGAAACCTCTCTCTCCTCCTTGTCATGTGTTCTTGAGCTGCACCAACAAGAGAGAAACCAAACTTCTGTGAGTTTTCAACACAGAAGTAAGTAACCCAACTATTGCTATAGGACTCGACATGCTGAATCTTGAAATTTGCATGAACAATAATTAATATACTTGAGCTGCAATGTTGATGAAAATTCTGAAAAAAAAATCTAGACTAGAAAAAGTACTATGGAATATTAGCGAAGAACCGTCAAGACTCTAAAAACAATGTTGAATGCCAGTGCTTAGATGCCCAAGAAATTTTAAACACAGAGAAACACAGTGCTTAGATGCCCAAGAAATTTTAAACAAAGAAACAGAAACACAACTATGGTTTCACAAACACACGTTAGATGACAGATAAAATAATAGGTACTTTTTCTGTTCCAAATTGTAGGTCGTTTTTGGGATTTCTAGATACATTCGTTTTGCTATGCACCAAGATATAGTGTATAACTAGGTGCATAGCAAAAGCAATGTATCTAGAAAAGCCAAAGTGAACTACAATTTGGAACGGAAGGAGTAACTGGAAGGCAGAAACTAAAAGCCTAGAACTTTTAAACCTGAACTCAAAATGAAGTTTCATTTTGGAGATCAAACTGATCAGTTATGCACTTGTAGAAAGGATGTATAGGATGCAAAGAATACTAAGCATTTTAATAAAACTATTGATTACAAAAGAAAAGCATATATGATAATAAAACTTCATAACACGATGGAACTGAGTCCATACTAACCTACATTCTACAGGGTTCAGTTATTAGCAATATTAGCAATCAATTGCATCACTAAGCAGAGGTCTAGAATGAAAATCTGAAACTGAGCTGAGCTGAGCTGAGCCCAATTTAGAATTTAGTATGAGCAGGAAACACCTTGCAAATCTTCATTAGCAGCATAGTTACATAAAGTACACAAATGGACATAAACCAAACCTGCTTCTAAATGACTCACACTGCTACTACTTCTTTAGAGACAAACTGCTTATGTAGGAGGGAAAAAAGGCCATATTTAACTGACCAAATAACAGGAACTGAAATGAAAATGCCGTCGTGTCGCCCTCCTCTCCCAAGATCCAAGAACCCTAGACCTAGAGGAGAAGGGAAGGACGTGGTTTACCGGAGAGAAGGCGGCGGGAGCATGGACATCGGATGGGAGGAGCACCTTGTCGGTGCACCGCCAGCCACCGCGCCTTCCCCCTCACGCCGCCCGGCCTCGCCGCCTCGCTCGCGGGCGCCCCGCACGCGAGAGGATTGAAACATGAGGGTCGAGGTGGGGATTTTTCCCGGCCAGAACGGAAGGAAGCAGGCCAAATCGGGCTCGTTTCCACCCGGGGCCGGCCGAAACGAAACAGCGCCGCCAAGCGAGACCAGATTTCAAAACGGGCCACTTCGTTCCGACCGTAATCGAGGCCGCTCCGGTAGTTCCGAGCCAAACCAAACGAGCCCTTAATGGTGACTTTTTTTGCTTTTGCTATAGTAATTAGGTTTGATTGTCTGCACTCAAGGGGGCTGAAGTCCCCACCCCCCCCCCCCACTAGATCCGCCACTGTTTGGTGGTGCTTCATTGTGTGTGGGTTATATATGTTGATGTCTGAACCCAACTAGTTGATGATGTAAATTGTGTTATTTATAATTATTCTCGCTGTTGTTGTCATATCGTTCTGCTATATTTGCGTTGTTTGACCCATTCTGGATTCTAATATAATTGGCACCTTATCTAACTAGTTTGTTTTTTTAAATGAAATCAAAACATATGCAAAATCCAGAGCAGCTCATTGCCCAGCATTATATGTTGAGAGTTTTACTTGTATACCATTTATATGAGTCATTGACTTCGCAACTAGACCCAACAGAAGGCTAGTAATTCATTTTCACCCTTTTCTCCTTCCTCATCGATGCAAAGCGCAGAGAACGACGACCGAGCTCGGGATTCGTGGCGGTGGAGGAGAGGCCAACGACCATGGAGGGCGCTAGGGACTGCTCGCGGCAGCAAGCCACGGCCGCGCAAGTGACCCCGGCCGCGGCCGCCGACCGCGGGCGGCGAGGCCACAACAACGACTTGAGGCGCACGCGACGCAGGGGGCCTTCACGCACGCACCCTCCACGGCCTCCTCCCGCCAGCAGATCGCCAAGGGCCGCCCGACACGATCCACGCGGAGGGAGGAGCGGGCGACGTGGAGGAAGGTCTGGCTCAGCGGCGGACGGCCACCCTTGCTTAGGGCTAGGGGGAGGAGTACGCGTCAGGCGTGGTTCAACGTTCGAAGTAGGACCCCACAATGGGCAAGCAGGGGGCACAACGGTCCTTTCCATAGGTGGGTCCCACCTGCCGTGGCATAATGGTCCTCTCCACCCGTTAAGTTCTAAAGCCAGGTGGACCAAATGACATACGAGTAAAAGGAAGTTTGTGCGATGGTACAAAGGTATGAGCGAACTTTTTAGTGGCACACAAGTAACAACCAACTTTTATAATGGTATACTGGTAAAAAGCCTCCTCTATATGTTCACCAACACTATTTGCTCTAGGAGGTGGGAGCGGCCCAGATCGTTCAAAGCAAAGATCTAACGCTTCAAAATTCGGGTGAGAAGTACCAAATTGCCACATGTGTGAAGTTTAGCTTGCATTGCATCCGCTCCGTAGTTCGGGTGAGAAGTACCAAAGTGCGTGCCACGCCCCATGGACGCCGGGATGGGAGGCCGCACGCCACCGGATGCCCGGGCCGGATCGGTGCCCCGCCTGTGGGAGCTCCGCGGCGGGGGAATAATTGGGTGGGGAGGTCCTCACCGTGAGGATCTCCTCCCATTTTACTCTAAATAGAGAGATTAGGGTATAAAATTTAATATAGAGATTAGGGTTTAGGGTTTAATATAGAGATTAGGGTATAAGACTTAAAATAGATATTAGGGTTTAGGGGCTTAATATAGAGATTAGGGTTCAATTTAGTGTGTAGGGTTTAGGGTTTAGGGGCTTAATATACGTGATTAGGGTACAAAATTTAAAATAGAGATTAGGGTTCAACTCATAATATAAAGATTAGGGTTGAAGAATTAATATAGAGATTAGGGTTGATGCTCTAATCTCTTAATATAGATATTAGAGCAAAATGGGAGGAGGTCCTCACGGTGAGGACCTCCCCACCCACCCGGGGTTCCCGCGGCGGAGGGCTGCGAGCTGTGTTGGCCCTCTGTCCGCACGGCCGGTGGCGGCGGCCCAGCAGGAAGTTTTCTTTTTTTGTTTTGATTTTTTCTTTTTGTTTTTGGTTTTTGTTTTGGTTCTTTTTTTTTTTGGGGGTTTTTTGGCCCTACCAAAAAAATTTTCACCCAAGTTTGATATAGACACCCTCCAAACAAGTGGCATCCATGATCGTACGTAGGCAAGAAGGAGCAGAGACACTGCAGCTACAAGTTTTGGCATTTGAGCGCTGTTTATTTTTGAAACACTATTAAAACCACTAGCACGATCTGCGCCGTTTTTGGAGCAGGGAAAAAATCCACGAAAAGAAGGAAAAATAAAAAATAAAAAATGGGAGAATAAACAGTGTCAAACCGTAGATGAAGTGATGAACAGGGCCGATGCATTTCCAACTTTTTTTTTTATGAGCTCATTCACCCGTATTTTCAAACGAATTTTACAAACGGAATTATATGTTACTGTCAATTACACGGTTGCAGAACCGTGTGACTTGCCACGTGGAAACTTGAACTATACTTGCAGCACAAACAATTGCAAAACTCATTTGTTAATTGGTACAATCTCATCTCAAGAAGTAAACAACATCAAGCAGCTGATAGTCACCAACACACACATATAAGATTAAACATGTAGCTACAGTGCCCAAGTGGGTTTAGTTTAATCAAATCATTGCCATAGTTTAAAAGAATATTGATGGACATAAATTAAATACACCATGAAGTGTTCCCTCGAGAAATTAAAGAAAAGTACACAATGAAATCACACGCTACAGGAGATATGAGCGGATGAGCGGACCCAAACACACAGTTGTGACGTCCTGACAATGCAACGAAAGACACGAAGGCAGCCTAGAGCACGAGCACGGCCACGACCACCGCGACCGCGAGCACGGCCTGGGCGAGGCGCGCCTGGACGTTGGGAGCGTTGCCAGCCGGCGGCGGAGCAACCGGAGACATGGCGGTGTCGGCGAGGACGTCGATCCTGACCTTCATGCCGTTGGCGCAGTGCTGGCCGACGCTGCAGACGAACCACCGGCGGCCAGGGCTGTCGAGCACGACCTTGTCCTGGCCGGTGGACAGCACATTGGCGTTGTCCGGCCAGCTGCACGTCTTGAAGTCGGTGCCGCTGACCTCCACCACCGTGTGGCTGGGCTGGTTGTACTTGAACACCAGCGTGTCGCCGACCATGAAGTGCTTGGCCTCGGCCCACTCGGTGTAGTTGAAGCCCAGCGTCCAGCCCTTGCCGTCACCCACCGTCTGCTCAGTGGCGGCGGCGAGCGCCGGGAGGAACGCGACGGAGACGGCGACCATGAGCATCTGCTTGGAAGCCATTAGGTACGGTGTTTCTTCAGGCAGCTAGGTAGAAAGCGTGCTCTTTCACTCGACTTTTGAGCTTAGAATGCCGCTAATTGTCTGTCAGCTTGCGCTCTGGTTCTTGGCAAGAGAAGCTGCATCTGCAAGTGTATATATAGATAGACGGGGAGCAAGGCTGAACAAGAAGCAGTCAGTACTATTAGCTTGGCCAGGGCAGAGGGCCGTCTCCGTCGTCGTCTCCGAGAGAGCAGGGGGCCATGCGTTCCACCTTGAGCAGGCCGAGGCCGGTGGCGGCATCCATGGAGCTGCCGGTGTGGCGCCAAATGTTAGGACACAACGCTCTGTCCACTTTTGAGCCTGTGTGAACAAGCACGCTTCAGTATAATCGCCACATGTTGGCGTTTGTGCCACCGCCGAGACCGAGTCTCCCGACGCGACGTGACACTGGCAGTATAATAGCCCACCCTGACCACGTGGCGAACGCGCACACAACTTTGGCCGTGCTAAGAGTTAATTTATTTGGTATCGTTAGTATATTTTGTATACAAATTTGTTTAAAGAAAGAGAAATTTACAATTTGGAGCAAGTGATGATTAGCTTTTATTTGGTTAATTGCCAAAATTTGGGAGCCTCTATATATGCATGTGCACACCAACATCACGGGCGACCGGTGGAAACCCTACCCGCCGCCTCGCCGCCTTCCCCTTCCCGCCCCTTCCTGCTTCGCCGCCGCGAGCACGCCGCCGGCAAGGGGCGGCGGCCGCCAGATGGCGGCGCGGGCGATATCCCCTTCCCCGGTGGGAGTGGTGGCGCGTCGCTGACCCGCGGATCGCCGCGGCGTCGCCTCGGCTGCGCAGCCGCGTGGCTCGGCGATGGTGATGGGCCGCGACCGCGGCGGCGCCGCTAGTGGCGGGACGGGCGCAGGCATCGGGCGGCAGGAGACACTACCTTCGCCGCCGCTGTTCCTCGCCGCCTTGTGGTGTCGGGCGAATCGGCATGGGATCTCCTCGGCCGGGCAGCCGGACCGGTGACGGCCGGATCCGCGCCCTAGCGGCTCCGGTGGTGCCGGCCATGGTGGTCGGTGTGCGGGCTCGGGCACCCGATCGGGAGCCCATGGGCGTCGCTCCCCTGTCCAACACCCCAGCGCTTCACCCTCTTCGGACCTCTCCAATAACCGGCAGCCCGGCGTGACTGATCCGGGCCGCAACCTAGCCTGGGTTACGTGGGCTGGCGGTATCGCGCGATCGGCGCGATCGCCGATGTTCTTTGTTCATCAAGGCCGTGCCTGGGACGAAAAAGACCTGCGGTGCTTCTTCCAAAGGTGTTGGCGTCTGCGCGATGTCGATATTCTTCCCCGGCCATCGCCGGAGCACCAACCGCCCGCCTCGAGAGGAGAGGATGGGGTCGCGAATCCCGCAGTGGCGACCTCCCCTCGCCTTCATCGACACGACGACGGGGCGGCCGTTGCTCACGCATTGTTTTAGTGAGCAATGACCTCTTTTTCACCGGGAAAGGCTTTATACCAATTTGCCTTCCCGTTTGGGCCGCTACGAGGTGGGGTGTCCATGGCTCTCATTTCTCCGATGCCATGGACGTTAGTTGGTCTAGTACACTTATCTTCGTTTACTAGAAGTTTCTTTCTGTTCTTAGTTGTTGTAATAAGTTTGGTCTGTATGTGGTCACGCAAAAGGCTTTGGTTGTGTGCGTTACCGCAGAGGCTGGAATTATATTCCATTATCTAAAAAAAATTCAAGCCAAAAACATATGCAAAATCTGGACGAGCTCATTGCCGCCCTAACTTTGGCTCACTCCAAATTTGGCTGCTAGCAGCATTATATGTTGGCCAAAGCTCTTTATTGTAGTCTAGGATACTAACGGCTCCAAAAGAAAATCACTTTATTTTTCAAACGTGAAAATAATCACCTTGAAGTTTGAACTACGGATACGGAGCACATGCAAATCCATGCTCGTAGTCGTACTATGATGCTATTCTAGGCAAGGGCCCCTCCCTGCAGCAAGGAGCAGAAGCAGAGACACTGCAGGTAGTATGTTTTTTTAAAAAAAAAAAAGAAAAAAAATGAGCTACTGGCTTTGGCATTCGAGCGTTGTTTATGATTGAGCTCCTTTTAAGTCCCTACTAGCAACAAAAGATTGGCATCACAGTAAATTGATCGGCACAAACGTAGCCTGTTTCTGCAGAAGTGTCTTGTTTCGCACGGCCCAATTGTACATCTCTCATCAATTACAACCAGGAAAATTCCGCCTCGCGGGATTATAGGGCCTTTGTCCTCGGCCTGGCAACAACCTCGTGGATTGGTGGCTCAGCTCTTCGACGCAAGTCTCGGAGCCCTACCGGAAAGGGTTCGACTCCCTGGTGCTTCGCGCCACCTGGGAGGTGTGGAAAGAGCGTAATCGACGGACCTTCGACAGCATCTTCACCTCGCCGTCACAGCTACTGGAGCGGATCAAGGTGCAAGCGGAAGAGTGGTGTGCGGCGGGTTTCCGCGTTCATGCACCTCTGCTCTCTGCCATTGAATAGCTTTCTTGGCGATAGTCGCACAATTGTGTTAGCCTAAGTACAACCTTCTTGTGGCGCCCATTAGAGCCGGCGATTTATGTAAGTGTGTCGCCACCGAGCTTGATGGCATCTCGCCAAAGAGTAAAGTGGATGTATTATTACTCTGTTTTCCCTTAATGAAGCACGCCTACTATGGATGCTTTCGAAAAAAACAACCAAGAAAATTGTTTAGTGTGAATCAAAAGATTTAAACCATCTAGTTTCTGAAACACGGTTGAAAGCATCTAGCCAACCAAGTTTAACAAACTCATGAATCCTACCAACAATTACGGTTGCAGAACTGTGCGACTTGCCATGTTAAAACTTGCAATTGCAGCACAAACAATGAAAACATGTATGATACACCATGTACACAAGATAGAACAATCTCAAAAATTAAACAACATCAAATTAGCAATGAGGTGGCAAAGCTTCCTCAGGTTGAGCCAGCCACCTAGGTTTTGAACCCTAGTCCGGGTACCTTATTCAGGTGGGATTTACTACCCAGTGTTCACGTTAGATTGAGATCTAAATCAAACACCAGCAAGGGATAACACGCCCTAGGTTGCAAACAACCTATCACACGTAGCAAGCAACTCTTGGGACTGACTAACCTGATCGAGAGTCCTGTTAGGTCGATCAAGAGCTCGTCTTTCGCCATAAAAGCCTAGGAACGCCTCCCGGGAGGACCATCAGGGAGGAGCACGCTTATGGTTCTTTTAAGACCAGCAAAGCCGCCTAAAACGTTTGATGAATCTTGCAGAGAGATACAACGAACAACAGGAGGGTTGGAAAAGGGCAAAACTTGGGTAATAAGTGTAAAAGGACAATTGAGTGTTGGATCCTTGAATCCTTCAATCTACAATGATCCTCTGATATAATAAAGGGGTGGTCAGTTGGAAACAGGTATGAATCGTGTTCTCCACGTTATTTACGCGAAATCACATATGAAGATCAATTTGGAAAGAGTCCGGTACGAACTGGAGCAGGGAAACTAGCCTAGCCAGTTTCCAAACCAGGACCGAGCAGCCACAAGGGAGACAAATCGGTTGGGTCGGTTCTGCTACATGTTCAGGGAAATCACCTTTCGAAAATCATTATTAATTCATCCAAACAACAAACGGAAGCGAACCATATATCTTTTTTTGATTAGCTCGGTGAGAGGAACAAAATGGTGCAGTCCACTTTTCCTTTAGAGGAACTTGACCAAACAGGCCTTTTTGCGAATCGGCCAGGGCAGTTCTAGGTGGATCAAGGCCGCCAGAAACGTTGTTTCTTCGTCCGGATTTCAAATTGGATGATCCAAACTTGTTTTGTAATTGTCTCAAAGATAGGAAAAATGATGGAGTCCATTATACATTTTAGTCATTTTTGGTTGGCTTGAGGAAAAAAAAAAAACATTAGTGGGTCGTCACTAGTGTTGGTTTCCCTTTCTTTTGTTAGCTGCTAGTCTCTCGGGACTTCAATTTGTATTTGTTTTTCAGTATCAATCAAGTGATAGAAATATGCACAGTTCGTCAAAAAGTAGATTTACATGGTTATCATAATTTTTAAAAGAACACTGGAAAGAAATACACCATGAAATTTTCCCTCGAGCAGGAAAAATCACACGATGGGAATACATCAGGAGTTCAGGGCGCTCATACAGCAGCCACCGGCCCCAAACACACAGCCTCCTAGGTTCACGTAGACGACACAGAGAAGAAGGCAGCATAGAGCACGAGCAGGAAGAGAATAAGCCAGGCAGCCTAGAGCACGAGCACGGCCGCGACCGCGGCGAGAATGGCCTGCGCGAGGTGCACCTGGACCTTGTCCGCCGGGTTGATGTCCGGATGCACCCTAGGAGGCTTGAATCGTAGGGACCTACCCCTGATGTGAGCAGCGGCCGCGGGGACGTCGATGCTGACCTTCATGCCGTTGAGGCAGTGCGCGCCGACGCCGCAGACGAACCATCGCCGGCCGGGGCCGTCGATGGCTACCAGTCCTGGCCGGTGGCCATCACCTCGGCGGCCTCCGGCGTGCTGCATGCGGCGAAGTCGTCCTCGCTGACCTCCACCACCGTGTGGCTGGGCTCGTTGTACTCGAACACCAGCGTGTCGCCGACCTCGAACCGCTTGGTTTCGGCCCACGCGGTGTAGTTGAAGCCGAGCGCCCAGCCCTTGTCGTCGCACACCCAGTGCTCCGTGGCGGCGGCGAGGTCGAGCGCCGGGAGGAACGTGACGGCGGGCGAGCAGCAGGACAATCAGTTTGGAAGCCATGAGTTGGTCGTTGGTGTTTCGCTCGGCTTTCACCTTTCAGAATGCCTTGCCGCTCTAACTAGCTAGCTTAGCTTGCCCACTACTAGATAAAACAACTTCCGTGGCGGGCAAAATGTATTTTCGGCGGCGGTTTTGTATATATAGATAGACAGGGTTACTGAAAATGGATGAACTTCTGTGGCGGTTTTTTGCCCGCCACCGTTAATGAAATAAAAAAATAGAAAAAAAAACCCACGAGCCCGTTCCAGGAGCCCATCCCGAGGCCCGTCCAGCATCCATGGATCTGCCGGTGTGGCCCGCCAAATCCGGCGACACCACGCCGATCCCTTCTGAGCTAGGGTTCCAAGGGCCACATGTCCGGCGTTTGTGCCGCCACGGAGACCGAGTCAATCCAGCCACACTGGCAGTATAATAGCCCACACTGACCACGTGGCGAACGCACGGTTTGGCCGTGCTAAGAGGAATTTATTTGGTATCGGACGTTAGTATATTTTGTATACAAATTTGTTGAAATAAAGAGAAATTTACATTTTGCCGCAAGTGATGAGTAGCTTTTATTTGGTTAATTGCCAAAATTTGGGAGCCTCTATATATGCATGTGCACCACCGACGTTCAAGCCAAAAACATATGCAAAATGGCTGGATGCCGCCCTAACTTTGGCTCACTCCAAATTTGGCTGCCAGCAGCATTATATGTTGCCAAAGCTCTTTATTCTAGTCTAGGACACCGACGGCTCCAAAACAAAATCACTTTATTTTTCAAACGTGAAAATAATCACTTTGAAGTTTGAACTACGGATACGGAGGCACATGCAAATCCATGGGGTACTATGATGCTATTCCAAGGCAAAGGCCAGTTAGTTAGCAGGGTTAGGAGTTAGTGAGCCGGGGGACTGCAGGTAGTGAGTTTCCAATATATATGATGGCACTTATTGGGCTCACTTGGGCCGCCGCTACTGGTTTCATTAACGAGCGGTGGGTTTTTTTGTAAAAACCGCCCTTTTAAGTCCGACTTACCGTGGAATTAAAACCGCCATCACATTATTAAAACCGTCATGGTTAATTGAGGTATTAACCGCAGCAGTTTTTCAAATAATCACCACGGAAAATCATTTCCAAACGCCAACTAGTAAAATCAGTTGTGTAATAGTGCGGTGGCGTCTAGCGGCATATCCATGGAGACGGAGGTGCCCATCTATGGCACCAAATATGTTTTACAAACTCATGAATCGTTGTCTCGAGGCTACGCGTTGCGAACTAAGCGCACCCTTGGTATACCAAGTCTCTTGACCGTGACATTGACAAAGTTCTGTGAAAACACGTATGATACAACATGTGAGCATAGGTGGAAGCCTAATCTAATTTGGACATCCATGGATTTTGACAAATGACTTAGAAATTCAAATTTTGGTGGGGACCATCTCTTCCTAGTTCATTTTTTTTTTTTGGCCTAGTCCGTATCCATTGGACATCCATGGACATCCAACTTCCACCTTTGTTCACGTGAGCATGAGCCTAAGTGACTACACGAACGCCACTTTCGACAAATAAACAACGCTATCACACATAACCCAAAACTTGGGACTAACCCGCGCCGATCAGACTTTGGTTGCTAGTTGCCATGGAGATTGACATTCGCCATCACAAGCCGCCCAATCCTTGGCGTTTGACCAGACAAAGTGTAGGCGGCGCTTATGGTTACATTTGCATAATTGCAAAGTGCCTAAAACATGGTTGATTTAGGTCACATGTGTTTAGTTTTGTGATTGAGTGATTGTCAAAAGGGTCAACATTTTAATTCTATTTTCTTTTATTCTTTATGCTTGGCTATGTTCACTTGGCACATCGTGGAGTGTGTCAATGATCGTCTCTCTTGGTTCGTGTTGTCAGTTGTGGAGCTCGGAGATGGTAGCGTGTTCTCCACGGTGAAGGGGCCAAAATCACGTGCATATGCCGATTAATTTGAAAGGTGAAGGACTGGTTCGTACTTGGACCGAGGGACCGGATCGCCCGGGTGGCTAGCCATGGTGGCTGACATCTAGGACATCGAAATACAAGAGGGCCGAGCAGACCGTGTCGACGGGTCAAGGCGGCGGTTCTTTCTGCTACATGGGGAGCTCACCTTTCGACTTGGCGACTTATTAATTCATCAAGACAACAAACACGTGTCGAGGAAAAATTGGTGGTTTGTCCTCAAAACCATCGGTGAGGGAACAAAATGGTTTGGGCCTCAAAACCACGGGTCCTTTGGTGGTTTGGGCCTCAAACCAGGCCTTTTTTCACGGGTTTAGGCCTCAAAACCAGTTCTAGGTGGATCAAAGGGCGCCAGAAACGGCGGCATTCGTCCGTGGAGCAAGGCTTCAGATGAGGAAACTTGTTTTGTAATTGGATCAAATTATCCCGAAATGATGGACTAAATTAGCCTTAGGGTTAGCGGTTGGCTCATATGTATCTAGGGGTAGTTTGGGAAAAGAGGATTTCCCTTTTATATGTGGAGGATGACTAGTCTCTCCCCTTTTGCCTCTTTATTTTTGTTTTTTATTTTTCCCCATTTTTAGGGTTCTTGTTTAGAGGTCCAAGAACAAATTTGTAGAGATTTTGTGGAGATTTTTGAAGGGGAAGAGCAGCCCCAAAGCTGCTTTCCCTCCGGCTTCGAAAAATTTGTCTCTGTGATTTTTGTCCTGCCTTTGAGCTGCGTTCATGTTTTACAGCAGCCCCTCTTCTTCCTTGCTTTCGAATTTCTTTGATTCACGAAGTTGCACAGAGAATTGAGTGATGATATCCTAGGAGCAGCCTTGTGTATCCGTCGTGAATCGATGTGCCAAGTTTGAGAGCATGGGGTTTTGATTTGTGCAAGATCCTTGTATTTTCGGATCTGGGAATACTGCCGTTCTTCTCTGTTCTTGGAGGGCGTCGAATTTTTTGTTCAGTTTTTCAGCAGTGCTACAAGTGCCGATGCTCTGTCATCGATGCCGCTCATCTAAGCAGCACGTCGCTCATGCTCCCGACCGGCTCCAGGCCGTTCTTGCTTCCAGGTTGTGTTCGGTCAGTTGCCTGTCTCCTTCGGCTCTCTGTGTACGTGAGTCTGCAGCCCCCGATTGAGCTCCCCCACCGAAATCTTTTCTGTGTTGCAGCTCGTGGTGTCACCAGATAGCAGACCTCCAATCGATGGATTTTCCTGCATCCAGCGTTTGATCTTTGTTGCATCAACTGTCAAGCAGCAGTATTTGCTTTCTGTCTTCTGATCGAACGCAAGCAAGCAAGCAGTCCGAGCGCACAACAGCTTCTCGTCAGTAGGTAATAGCTTCGTTGTTTGGTAAGCTAAAGCAAGTCAAGTTCAGCTAGTAATTCCATTATCTTGCATACGTGAATGACTAGTGCTGAGCAATCATGAGCCTGATTATTGGTGCATTTATTTTTATCTCATTTGTTTAGCTAGTAGCTGGAGTAGCACTTCATTCAGATGTGTCCATGAATTAGTATTTTTAGCAATTGGTTTTGAGGAGCAGCTGCATGGCACCTCGATGCTTGAGCTTGCAAGCTGTAGCTTCCTGCTCGTTGTAGGTTTCAGTTCAGTGAACTTGTGTGCGGTGCTGAACTGCAAGAGATTTATTTTTACTGAACAATAGCAGCTAGCAAGTGCCTTGTCTTAAACGTGTTGCAGTTTTCAGCAATAGTAGAGAGGAGCTTCTTTAGTTTTATTTGGATCAATTTTCGGCTTGATCTTTTCCATCCATCGCCAACCCAAAACTTCGAGCTTCGATTTGAGAACCGATTTTTGTGTTCGATTCATTGAGCCCAACACTTTTGTTTGATATCTTGCTACTAGTTAGCACGCCATTATCACTCGTATCTTTATGAGTTTGCTTTTAAGGTTGGGAGTTGAGCCGATGACCAAATTGAAAAGAAAAATCGAGGCTCCCATTCACCCCCTTGCATAATTGGTCCTTCAGCATGATTAAAATTAGGGACGTCCGGGTTGCATATCATCAGGGGTAGAAAAGAAAAGATAGGACAATCAACCAATAATTGCCCGCAATACCAAGGAGATGTTTCAGTACCAATATAGTTTTCTGAAACACGATTGAAACCATCTAGTTCCAACCAAGTTTTACAAACTCATGAATTATACCACCAATTACGGTTGTAGAACTGTGTGACTTACCATGTTCAAACTTGAACTTGCAGCGCAAACAATGGAAACACATCAGATACACCATATTACAAGATAGAACAGTCTTAAAAATTAAACAACATCAAATTAGTAGTGACAGTGAGGTGGCAAGGCTTCCTGTGGTTGAGCCGGTCGGCGGTTGCCTAGGGTTTGAACCCAAGTCCTGGTACCTTATTTAGGTGGGATAGATTTACTCCACTAGTGTTTACGTTAGATTGAGATCTAAATCAAACACCAGTAATGGCTAGCACGCCATAGGATGCAAATAACCTATCACACGCAGCAAGCAACCCTTGGGATTGACTAAACCAATCTAGAGTGTGTTAGGCCGGTCAAGAGCTCGCCTTTTGCCACAAAAGCTTGGGGACTCCTCACGTGAGGACCCATCGGGAACGAGCACACCTAGGGTTGTTTTAAGACCAACAAGGCCGCCTTTTTGCTGATGAATGTCGCGGAGAGATACAACAAACAACAAGAGGGTTGGAAAAGGGTAAAAGTTGGGTAATAAGTGTAAAACGGATGATTGAGTGTTGGATTCTTGAAATCATTCAATCCGCAATGATCCTCTCATATAATAGAGGGGTGATCAGTTGGAAACGAATTTGAATCATGTTCTACATGTTATTTATGTGAAATCATGTCTAAAGATCAGTTTGAAGAGTCCAGTTCTGACTAGAGCAGGGAAACTAGCCTAGACAGTTTCCAAACCAGCTTGACCGGTTGCCACAAGGCCGAGATGACAGACAAGGCAGACAATTGGCAGGATCGGTTCTGCTACATGTGTGAAGGACAAAACCTTTCAAAAATCGGTATTAATTCATCTAGACTACAAACGGAGCGAATCATATATCTTGTTAGATCAGCTCGATGAGAAGAGCACAACGGTGCAGTCCAATTTTTCCATTGAGGAACTTGTCCAAATCGGTCTTTTTCTGCGAACTGGTCAGACCAGTTTGGCTGGATCAATGCCACCGGAAATGTTGTTTCTTCGTCCCAGGGTTTAAATGGGAGAATCCAAACACATTTTCTAATCTACTACTGCTATAAAAATAAACATGCAAGACATCCACATAAACATCCACTCTCGGTGGGGGTGTGATTTAGACTTTTTCCTTTTTAAAAAAAAAAAAAACCCAGGACTAGCGTTTTTTTTTTTACAAGAAGCACTGATATATTATATCAAAGCAACAATTTTACAAGTAGGCTCTTAAGAAAGAAACCCATTACAAGTAGGTCCCTATTGGACACACATCCTAAATCACCACCGTTCACAAAATTAATTTAAGATAGTTTCATTCATATAACTATAGACGGAAAGGCCTCTAAAGCGTAGGCTTGTAAATTGAGGGCGGCTTCACATAGATGCATCGCCCGGCCCGAACCAAAGATTTTTATTGAATAAGTAGTTGTCTCGTGTAGAAGATCACCAATCCCAGAACCGGTGGGTGGTTCACTTTTGTGACTGATGACGAAGAAACTGTGTCGGGCTTGATGCAGATTGCTGCTTTGCTGCTTGGTGAAAAGAAAAATAAAAGGAACCAGAGAATAGCGTTGGTTTTCCTTTCTGTTTCTAGCTGTCACTCTCTCAGGACTTCCATTTGTATTTTTTTTTTTTTTCAATATCAATCAAGCAGTCATACAAATATGCACTGTTCGTTCAAAAAAAGTAGATTTACATCATTGTTATAATTTTTAAATAATACCGGAAAGAAATACACCATGAAATTTTCCCTCGAGCAGGAAAATCATAAAATGGAATTACACATCAGGACTTCAGGACGCTCATACAGCTGCCACCGGCCCCAAGCACACATGACACCACTGTCCGGTTCACGTGTATGACGACGCAGAAGAGAAGAAGGCAGCGTCAGCACGAAGAGAATAAGCTAGGCAGCCTAGAGCACGAGCACGGCCGCGACCGCGGCGAGCGAAAGCACGGCCTGCGCGAGGCGCGCCTGGACCTTGGCCGCCGGGCTGGGGGCTGCCCAGAAACACATGCTTAGGCTTCTTGAGTAGGGACCTACCCCTGATGTGAGCAGCGGCGGCGGGGACGTCGATGCTGACCTTCATGCCGTTGAGGCAGTGCGCGCCGACGCCGCAGACGAACCACCGCCGGCCAGGGCCGTCGATCGCGACCCGGTCCTAGCCGGAGGCCATCACCTCGGCGGCCTCCGGCGTGCTGCACGTCGCGAAGTCGGCTTCGCTAACCTCCACCACCGTGTGGCTGGGCTCGTTGTACTCGAACACCAGCGTGTCGCCGACCTCGAACCGCTTGCTTTCGGCCCACGCGGTGTAGTTGAAGCCGAGCGCCCAGCCCTTGTCGTCGCCCACCCAGTGCTCCGTGGCGGCGGCGAGGTCGAGCGCCGGGACGAAGGCGGCGGCGGCGAGGTCGAGCGCCGGGACGAAGGCGACGGCGGCGAGCAGCAGGACAATCAGCTTGGAAGCCATTGGGCAGAGCTAGGTAGCTTGCGCTCTGGTTCTTGGCGCTTTGGCTCCGGCCTGACAAGGAAAGCTGCATCTGCAAGTGTATATGTAGACGGGGAGCAGGAATTGGCATGGCAGGGGTCGTCTCCGTCTCCGGTAGCGCGGGGCATGGCATGCGTTGAAGCTGGAGCAGGCCATCCATCTATGGAGATGGAGGTGCCGGTATGGCGCCAAATATGTTACGACACGACGCTCTGTCCCGAGGCTGCGTGACGAGGTAAGCGCACGCCTGATGAGTATTGTATCATCGCCAGATGTCTCTCGACCGTGACACTGACACAGTCCTGTGCGCGCGGCGCGGCTGTGAGCACTGAGCAGTGAGCCTGTGACTGCACGGTCGCCACTCGCCAGCGCGAGAGCACGGCCACGGGCTCGCCGGACAGGACTTGGCTGCCAGTGCTAGTTGCCACGGGTTCACAGCCGTCGAATCCTTGGGGTTTGGCAGAGACAAAATGCAGACCGGCTGCGTGCGTTGCATTTGCATAATTGCATGATTAGAATTAGGGGCGGTTGGGTTGCATGCCAGTGGTAGAAAAGAAAAGATAGGATAGGATAGGATCATCAACCAATAATTGCTGGCAATACGTAGGAGATGATGCTTCACTAATCACCCACGCCACTAACGACGTCGATCTGTAGGTATTACACAAGACTAATCGAAGTGTCTGTTTTTTTGGGGTTGGGGGGAGTTGGGGCTAGTAGTAGGCAGCAGCCCAGGCCCAAAGCCCAAACCGGAACCCAACCATGGTGACCTGCAGCGCAAAAAGTTTCGCAGTGACATGAGTCAACGAGGAGAGTCGTCTCAATCGAGGAAAAGCAGAGGAGAGGAGAGGAGGCAAGGTGAGGGTGAGGGTGAGGGCGGTTACGATTGCGATCAAGACGGCGGGGGCGTATAAACGGGGGCCCGTGCGCGTGCGCGTGCGCCCACCCAACAAATCCCTAAGCCCCCGCACAGCGCAGGCAGGCGTAGGCGACGCGCGGGCAAGGCAGGCAGGCAGGCGGTCAGGGATGTGCGAGGGGAGGCGGCCGGCGGACGCGAGCCGGGCGCGGTGGTTGGCGGCGGCGGAGCTGCGGCGGAGGGAGGCGGCGGCCGACGCGCAGCTGGCGGCGGCGCGGGCGCGCCTGGCGGAGGCGCTGGCGGAGCTGGAGAGGGCGCGGGCGCGCGCCGCCGAGCTGCAGCGCCGCCTCGAGCAGACCTACGGCAAGCGCCGCCGACTCGTCGAGGAGGCCCAGGGCCGGATCCACGAGATCCGCGCGCGACTCCGCCACCACCACCAGGACCGGGAGCGCGAGCGGAGCAGGAGCAGGACCAGCAGCAGCCTCCCGCCGGCAGCGGCACTCCTTCCCCGTCGGCGTCCTCGTCCTCGTAGGTGCGTGCGGTGCGGCTCTCGATCGATCAACTAACTCTGCCGCCGATCCTGCTGCTTTGCTCGCTCAATACGCGCTGGGAATTACTCAGTTAATATGATGCGCTTGCTGGCAGTAATTGACTTGCTGAATCAAGATGATTGAGGGCCTGTTCTTTTCTCGATTCGTTCCCTGTTTGCATCTGAATTATCGAACAGTAATGGCTAATACCAAATTAATTTTCCCCTTCCGATTGTCTTCTGCAGGGACAAGCGACCTTCCGATTGCCTTCTGCAGGGACAAGCGAGTTGAGTTGGCGTTGGATGATCGGTGGTGCCAGCTGCTACTTCGCTTTTTCCCCATTTCCTCTTCTTATTAGCTTGCCATCTAGGCTATATGTACTGTAGTGCTCGTATATAGATGAGGGTCTCTGACCTATGACTGAATTGGATTGGGGCTTAGTTCTAGAAACATTCTAAATGCTAAGATAAGATCAGTTCTCTGCTGTGTTGGCTGACTGAATTCGTCAGGAGATGAGATAGCCCTCACTCTCTCTAAAAGTTTCGTAGCCCCTAATCCCTCTCGAAGAAGAAAGCGGCTGGACGGAGCAGTCAGAATGGTGGAGCACATGCATCGTTCAACAATCGCATACAGTAGTCGAGGTGATGCTGAAAGGCAACATGCCCTCAATCGCAAGGAAAGAATATCCGTGACGCCGCCAGCTAACTCACAAATCATCACAATCTACCTTACACAAACGTCACCGCCTACGCCTATTGACTTCAACATCGTGACAAACCAACAACAATCTGCAGATGTCAGTGCCGACTGCTGAGTTGCGCAAAGGGTAAACGCAGCACACTTCATTAGCAACTAGTAGCTCATGCTCACAGACACACTGTACGAGCCCTTGTGTAAATCATGGCACATTGGGCAGCTAATAAGCGTGCCGGAGTGAAGTCAACTCATCAGATCAGCCTGAATTCTTACATTGAGTTTCCGCCAGAACAATTACAACCCCGATGTCGTCAAGCCAACTCTACAGAGCTCTTGTATTTACGGGTTCCACGGATGCACAAAATCTGAGTTTCTTATAAGGTCTGCACTACAACGAATTCACTTTAATATACTAGCTTATAGGGAGGAGCAAAAGGGCAGCTCATGTACTCGCTTGAATGGGCAGATACGGGATACAAGTCACCAAAGCATCTTCTTGAATCCAGATCGACCTGGTTTTTTTCTCCGTCTGTTCTTCTCCGGTGTTGTAACAGGGCCCAGTTTCCTTCATATTGTACACTCACCATATCTTGTTCTTGAGCCAAAAGAGCATCAATACTACCCCGATGACAATGGCGACAGGAGCATACTTCCGAATCAATGCCTGGTATTCATGTCAACGAAATAATATGGTCAGCAGTCAGGGGAACCCTGGAGGTGCAAGACATGCATCCATAAAAATCCTCGGTTCACAAATTAAAAATATTCTGAAACTTGTAGTTCCAGGCACAAGTTTGTAGTTTTAGCAGGCAGGCAACAATGATAACTGACATCACAACTTGTAACTTAATTCCAACATCAATATAGTATTCAACCAAAGAATTTAATTTACCTGAAAGGATAGATTCTAATAAAACAAACCATAGTTATGAAACCACAAATAAGGCTAGCACGATACATACTATCCAACAAGCACTATATGGATCTGATATTCCATCTAGATTGAGGGAGAATCCTAAACTTGGCTCATCTGGCAAATATAAACGATGAATTTTAAGCATGAGGGTACCTGCCGGTTGAGGTCCTTTGCCTTATCTCTGCGTATATTCTTGTATCAGAAGTCAACCTGCTTGACATTTCACTGACCTCTGCATAAATGCATAGAATGAAAAAAAATGTTATTAATGCAGACAAACGGTTGCAATGTGGTGAAAAGATGAAACATAAGTGGGGACCACCAGAAAATGGCAGCTCAAAATGCAACTGGCATTCAGGCTAACAAAGAAAACAAAAAAAAAATAGAAGAGAAGTTGAGACCTTGAAAAGGGCAATAGGATGAATATACTTCCTATAAAAAAATAGAAGGCCAGTTTAAAAAAAAAAGCACCTTGGTCATACTAATAATTTAACCTTTGGACTCATGTCACAAACAAGCATACCAGTTCAATAACATGCAAAATAATGAAAGGCTGGCAGAAAATGATTTGAGATCTTACGGTCTAGTTTTTCACCAACACCAAGAACCTCTTGAACATTGCGAGTCATAATTTGATGCACCTCATATAGTTCATCATTCAGTTTTGCGAGGTTTCTTTGAGTTCTTGTATCCAAATACAGTTTCTTAGTCTTCTGGATGAAGGTATCTAAACAGAAATAGGAATATATAACTTGTAAAGCAGTAGAATTTGAAATCATAAACAAAAACAATGCTGTCAAGTGAAGTCAGGAACCATACCAAACTTGATAAAAGCATATGGCCTTGCAGCAGTTTCAATTTGGTTGCCATTGACCCTCTCAAATTCATTTTTCAGATCTTCTAGGTACTGGAATGCAAGTTTCTTTGGATAAGAGCGGTCACACATAGTCAGATAACACACTCGGCCCTCAATGATGTAGCTATACATTTGAATCAAGGCACAACAAGACTATCACAAAATGATAAGAACAGGAGGGGTTAAACCACAAGCATGATTCTATTACGTTTTTTTAAACAATGAATGATGAAAACAGAAAATAAAATAAACCACTAATGAGAAAAGTGGCGAAGATAGTCATGTTAATATAACCATTTCTGAAGCCATTGCATGGTATCATGCAGATCCCTTTGATATATGAGTTCTTATTTTATTATTGTTTAACTGCAGTCAGTTCTGCAGTCAGTTCTTCATTTCTATTTATGCTGATATATTGGTCATCACTCGTCAGAACATCAACGCATCATATATAAATCATGTGGCTTCCATGGGCATGCAGAAGCAAGCCTAGTTCAGAATATATAGAAAAAAAGGACCATAAATGGTAAAAGGATACTGGAAATAGTAGGACCCTGTCTCAATTGACATCCGCGAAGCTTCGTGATGCCCTTTTGACAAGTTCTTGAAAATAAGTTTGGCTTGCTGCTTGTAGAAATCAGCATCCTTCTGATCTCGCCCATCATCCAACCCTTCTGCCAGTGGAAGGCCATCAGTGACACGAGCTATCATTGTCAGCTTCACCATTGTGTCAACAAGGCCAGAACCGCTAGAAAGTATAGTACAAAAACCTATAGAGCTGCAACGAAGAACATAAAAGGGTGCTCAGAATCAGTTCCACTTCAACTGGTTGTTTATGCCATTGCACATCACATGCCAATTTTTTAAGCAATATCGTGTCATCAGCCACAACAGATAAAAAACATGAGACCACCAAGCCATTCATGCTTTTTTATGAAAGAATGCATTTACAAGAGAGATGCTACAGTCATCAAATAATATGTGTTTGTTGCAAAACACCATAACTATAATCCTAAGTGCTCCCAGATTCATAAACAGTACTGCCTATTCAGATAACACAGATAACAATCCATATACAAGAAGTGCCCATTGTTTGAACCTAAACCCTTTTACCATATAATGTCACTGTAAAAAATATAGTGATATATACCAGAAAACTGCACAGATGCAACCTACATATGTAGTGCTCAGAAGACTAAGCAATACCACCTAACTATTTCTCACCGCAGAGACAAAATGTCATCGAAAATAACAACAATACATTACAAGCGCAGAACCACCGATTCCCCTTTTTTCCCCACTTAGTAGTACCCAAAACAGTTCATTCCCAGATCATATTGACCTATAACAAACACAGCAGCATGATCCGTAATCCTCCGAACTAAGAGATTCACACGGTGTGCATAATCGAATATATCCAATACCGGTGGATGCAATTTACCTAACTTCAATCATGCTGTCATCGTCTCTAGCAATGCAGAGAAGGGAGGGATTGATCTACAGCCCATCAGCTCTAGGAAATCAGTGGCGGATCCAGCATAGGACATGGGTGGTGTACATACGTAGTTATGTGCAACAGATGACTACATGTAAGATAATAAAAGCTGGCGCGTATAACGCATATGCAATTGATCGGGTCAGATCCGGATCCAGATACGAATTCCTTGCGTTAGGGTTTGAGGTGCTCGATTTCGCACAGAAGGAAGGGAAGGGAAGAAAAGGGGAGGGCATACCGGATGGATGCTCGTCGCCGTAGAAGGGCCTGACGAAGAGGGCGGCGCTGCTCGCCCAGCCGTCGCCGCAGGGAAGAAGCTACGAGAGAGCGAGAGGGAGGTAAACGGGAGGAGAGGTGACGTGAACGTGATTGAGGGGATCTATGTCCGTTGGCAACTTCAGCTTCAGCAGGACAGCAGGAGATCGGCAAGCCCATCTAGGCCCAGCAGGAGGCTATGGGGCAGCCCAGCTGGTGGGAAAGAATCAACCAATTTTCTTTCTTGCTGTTTTCTCGTAATAAAATTTCACCACAATTGGACCCAAGAACTGCAATTATAGATTATTCCAATTAATTATAAAAACATAGATCTAAATATATAATAAGTATTTTGTACTATAATATACCATATTAATATTCATGGGATATTTGGATCCTTGCTCTTGCAATTTTTTTCGTTGTTGGAAACTTGCCATTACAATTTAAGTAATTGGAAATTTATCCTTCTAACTCTGCTTCTCACCTATCTTTGCCCTTTTATACGCTTGACCTGTTGCAAGGCCCACCTGCAGGCCCTGTATGAACATAGTGTCCCGTATTGCCCCTGTACGAGGTACGCCCACGAATCGCGGCCCCTGCTCGCCGGAGTGGAGCACCACCACCACGCGGCGTGCTCGCGTCCGGCGCGGGGCTTCCCGGTGCCTACATACTCGCCGTTATGCTGCCAGCCGCCGTGACTACATGTAAGATCCGCTAAAAGCCCTGGGCGCGTATAACCGCCGTATGCAATTGATCGGGTCAGATCGCCTCCAGATACAAATTCCTTGCGTTAGGGTTTGAGCAGCCGTCGCGTGGTCTCGGTTCTGAAGGAAGGGAGATAAACGGGACCACCGCTATAGCATCAAGGAGACAACAAATCAACGACACGATGGATCTCGTCACGAGGTGAGACCGGGACCAATCAAAAAATCACTTCACAGCGCGCCCAGCCGAAAATAATCCTACGCAAGGATCCATCCAGCATGCAACGATGCGACATATCCAGCCAGTCTAGCATGGGTAAACGGCTCGCGCTCATGGAATCAAAGATGCCTTTCCACAACCACAATGGCTATCACCGCTTCCATTCACCGGCAACCCAGTAGGCCGATCTCCCTAGCGACCTTTGCCACCGGGACACAAACCAGGAAACCCGGCGCAGGGGCCGACAGCATGGGCGGGCGAGGGGCGGCCCAGCGCCGCAAGAAGGGTCGGCGACGGCGAGGACGGGGCGGGCGACATTGAACGGACGCGCACGATTTGGAGACGATGACGACGGAGTTGGGGGCATACGGAGAAATGGCACACTTAAACCCGGGGCAATACGGACCTATACTTGAAATACAATGCTCGCAAGTGGGCCCAGCTAGCGGTATACGTAGAATAGGGCAAATGTCCAGTAGAATAAGAATAGGAAGGGCAAATCTCCAATTACTTGAATTGTAAGGATAAATTTTCAAAGATCGAAAATTGTAAGGGCATGAATCAAAATAACCCAATATTCATTGTGTAGATCTACTATGTGCAGTCCAACATTTTTTTTTATTTTATGATTTACTATGATTTTCAAAGATTCATATATGAAATAAAAAAAATACAAAACCACCTACAAAACTGCTCGGGAGGTAAAACACACGGTTTAAAAAGTTGATGGAGGTGATTTGCCCGATTTCGAGTTCAAGGAGGAAAAGTGGACTTTCACAAAAATTGAGGGAAGAAAAATTGGACTATTTCCTATTATATACTCCTCAATTTTGTAGTATGATGAGAAGTTTAGATTTACAATATTTTAGATATACAATAAAACAATATGTCTAGAAAAGTTGAAATTTCTTATATAATTTAAATGGACAATTTCTTGCAACATTTTCTTTAGCAAATCATAACATTTCACATAAATGTATAGAATCACCTTTAATTTATGAACGCACGCACATATAACATATTCTTATGAGCACTTCCAAAAAAACTTAGTCGTCCAAATGATGTTGGGATTGTCAAAATTAACACATATGGCATTCAAAACGTTTTCTGCCACTGAAAATAATGTTGTCATTAATTTATGGAATAAATTGAGAAAAATTGATGTATCATAATTTTTTACTTAATAACTTGGCTATTTCACATCCATATTTGATATTTAAAATAATATTCCCAATAATTGCATGTTTTATGTTCCAAATGCACAAGAAAAAATGTTTTACCTGAAATGAGAATTTTCTTTCTCAAAATACATGTGATTTGTTTTATAAAATATATTATTGTGTCTGTATAATAAAATTATTATTCGAGATTCACAAGAAATGTTTTAGCTTTATCAACACACATATATCTTTTTTTTACTTCTCCAACCCCATATATGTTGTTATCTCTATAGTGAGAGGCGGCAGGGGGGCTTGAGCCCCCTACCGTGATTCCCACAGTGGCCCCTGCCCCTAAGCCCCCTATAGATTTGAGGGGAAGAAGAAGGAAAGGAGAGGCAGGAGAAAGAAGAGGAAGCAGCCCATGTCGCCAATTCTGCCTCCGCTAATATAGACAGAGCTAGAGCAGCTAGACGTGATATGCAGAGTAAGCATGTCTAGGGCACACCACATGTGTGAGCCTATATGGTTTCCTCTTTGACACATCACGTACACCGCAGACCACACCACAGAGTTCCTCTTGGACGAGCATTGACAGGTTTGCCAGTGAATCTATAGAAACTGGCTAAATCGGTTACGGATTTTGTCCATGCCAGCTTTCCAAAACGACATCGCTACAAAAATGGTCCTTGAGCGATGTTCCTTTGATTTGGACATGCTGCTAAGTGCTAACCCTTTGAGCGTGGGAGTAGATTTGTGTCAATGCCGGTCAGGAAATGACGAGGGCGGTATTGGGGCCTTAATTTTGATCCAAAGTTTAAGACCCTTATTTACAGCATACTGAAACTAGCCGTAAATGCACCAATTTTCTTGATTTGTTCTGGACTTCTGGTGCAACTTGCAGAGGGAGTCTCTCCTTTGTGATAATTCCAATCAGCATATGTACATGCGAGTGCTTATGCGCATTTTTCTTTCACTGCGCGAATAAAAAAACGATCGGATCGTTTACTGCTTGAATTGTGTGCAATCGATCGATTTTTTGAAGCATGCAAGACACCAAGTTACAACTTACAAATTACAATACTGTCCGCCCTGGCCGAAACAAACAAAAAGTAGCGCTATCAGCTATTCAGCTCATGGTCTGAAAAATGCTCGAACGGTAGAACCAAACAGCTAGCAATGCATCGTATAGAGTGTAGTTGGAGCTCTGAATATGCCAACGACATTTTGTACGACACGTATACCAGAGTTAAAAACCACCGCTAGCAGCAGCGCAGGCAATGAGTCGCCCAGCCAGTCCCTGGTACTGTACGTCGTCCTTAGGCCATGTGACCGCGGTACACCGGCGATCTGGATCGGAACACGCGGCCAAATATCATCGATCGATATGCCCGTCGGGGGCGGGGTCGGCCGCCCGGCCGCACCACCTCGTCGGGGACGGGGCCGGGCCTGGAGAGGATTGATGGCGGTGTCGGCCGGGGCGGCACGGGCGTGCGTACGAGGGCAGTTGCGGCCTACTACTCCCGGAAACGCCATGAATTCATACATGGCCACACGGGCATGCCCACGGCGTCGCCGTTCACGGCCCGGCGGCGCCTTGGATTGGATGCTACGAAAGCTCACGGCCGGCTGGCATGCATTGCATGGCCTGGCCTGGCCTCCGGCGGATCCAGTAGTAATGGCGTGGGGGCGGACAGCCACCAACCTCGCGGCGAGCGAGAGTAATGGCGGTGTACCTTGTACGGTGCCGACTGCACGGACGGGCCGATGGCGATGGACTCTTTAGATGTTACGGCGAGCGAAACTCCTGAGTAATGGCGGTTTGTGGTAAATATTATCCTACCACGGGGTAACTGCCGAAAGAATCGACTCCATGAATGTATCATCTAAACTGTGTAATTAGTTCTTTTTTTACCTACATTTAAATACTTTCGAACATATACTTTTGGTGTATTTAATGTGATGTGATGGAGAGAGTGAAAAAGAGTTACAAACTTTAGCCAACTAAACGAGGCCTCACTTGCTCGGGCACTCACGTACTCCGACAAACCAGCACTCACTCACTATTCACTCCCCGTCACCAGTCTTCACTCACTCACACACAACAGGCCACTGGTTTTGCTTGCATCGCAAACTTCGGTGGTAGTGCAGTGCAGATCTGTTACTGTAGGCCACTGGTCCGTGACTAGTTCCTTTCCTTATCGTTGGGTTGTCTTCCTCTGTCCACCGTAGTTTTTCTTTTACTATGTACTCCTGTAATTGTAATATATATGTAAAAACAGTGATTATAGCAGGTCGGGTCGATGAGAATTCATCAGCATAATAATGCTTGAGATTAAAGTGGGATCAGCCGGTGGTTGTACATCGTCAAGTCAAGTCGTGATGTGCTGTCTTGTTGTAGCTGTAGCCGTGGGCCATCCTAGCTAGCTTTGTGTGCTGGGGTTTCGGTGCTCCTAAAATTGGAAAAGGCAGACTTGCATGGCACACGATCAAAAGCCAGCAGTTTCGGGTTTCTCTGCAAAAGATACTAGCTAGTCAATCTGGCTCCCATTTCTTTTTCTTTCCTTTATTACG
Organism: Hyparrhenia diplandra; assembly: GCA_015847255.1. NCBI lineage: Eukaryota > Viridiplantae > Streptophyta > Magnoliopsida > Poales > Poaceae > Hyparrhenia > Hyparrhenia diplandra. Next base: position 80,343 of record JADLZK010008463.1, on the reverse strand, counting down.
CTTTGAGAAGTACTGATATGATAAAAATGTACGCATAGTACTCTTAAGAGCTCAGCATTTTTTGTTCAACGAACGCACAGTAGTTGATCGCTCCAAAAAACATAAAAAAGTGCTGGTAAATGCGCTGCTACGGGCTAATTACCATTTTCACTCGGATTTGTCCCGTGTATATTACCATGTGCACATGCACGTTGCTCCACCACAAGGACCACGTACGGATGACGCCGTCGGCTCGGAACTGCCGTCCACGTCGTCAGCGTCAGCTCTTGAGTTCCAACAACTCTTGGTCCTGTTTCTCTGTTGCCCAAACAGGAGGACACCGTCGTCCCAACTAACAGCAGGCCCAACTAGTTTGTTTGTCATGACGAGCATTCATTCCACATATATTCACACCTCCAGTGCACGAAACAAACATCTCAAATGTTTCAGTGCGGTGCGTGAAAATGCACTCTGTCCTGTCCGTGTCACCGTGTCCGTGTGTGCACGCAGGGTACAGGGGTGCATTGCATTCCCCCACAGCCAAGCATGAATACGGGGCAGGCACGCAGGGTTCTGGCTGGTGTCGGCGCTTTCGGCAAAGCGGCGAGGACTGGGCAGCCCCAGCCCCCCCCAGCTTGGCAGCCTCGGCTCCTGGTGTAGAAAAGACTCGAGAAAAATACAAGCTATGCTCATCATACAGGTGAGGAAAGAAACCATGGTGTCCATCTTACCGTGCAATAATGGCGTCGTGTCGGTCCAAACGGCTAGTACTAGTACCGTCGCACTTCTTTCTTAGTGATCAGGAACCAGGACTAGCTGCATTATCTATCATCATCATCATTTGTTTATCAGTAAGTAAAAAAGGGCACACGTTGTGACTTGTGAGACGTGCAGTACGTAAATCATTGCAATTCCTCCTGAGCATGTGTGGCAAAGGGCGACATCAGTGTCAGTGTCAAAGGCAAAAAAAAAAGGTTTGGTACAATAATACTAGATGAAGCCTCACTAAAGCATCAGAGACTAAGGAAGAAGAGAATCTAATCCCAATAAAGCAGAGAACCATCACACAATCTGCTGCTTTGTGTGTGTACTAGAGTGGACTGCCCATGCTGCCATCCTTGTCCGTTGCCTGCTCCGGCTCCCCCGTGTCCAGCTCAGGTTTTGGAGACACCACCTGTCCGTTGCTCCACGCGCCTCTTCCTCTGACGCCCCCGTCCGTGACGCTCTGCGCCGCAGCTCAACTAGGCAACACTCGCCGAGTGAGCTCTCGACTCCACTCCAGAGCGAGCGCAACAAGTCTACAGCAGCGCAAATAACACCGGCAAGGCAAGCGAGCATACTAGACAGGAGGGGGCACAAATCCCAACGTTCTTCCAACGGTTCATCTATCCGTTGTTGTTCTGATCCCATCACCATTGATCTGAGCTCTCAAGAAGTTGGGTTTCCCTCAATCTCTGGTTGCGTCCTTCATCGCAAGCTACTTCGGCGACTGCACTCCAAGGTGGGTGACATTCAATTCGTTTCACGGTTTTCTTGTGAAACTACTACTGATATTGATGATCGGGCGTATTCTGTGAGATTCTTTGCAACGGGTAGCAGCAGAGCAGGGGTACACATTTGGAGGAACGAACTGCTTGTTTACTCGCGAGTCAGTTGTGCTCTGGTCTTTGGAGATTTGATGATCACTCCACTTTGCTCACTGTTTGCTGCTGTCTAGCTTTGCTCGGCTTCTCTTTTTGCTTTGCCTCCTTTACCTTTAAAAACCTCTCAACTTTAGTTCCTCTTCCTCATTTCTACTGCTGCTGACCAAGAGGGAGATGAGCTCGCTACCGTTAGTTTTGCTTCCTGATGATGTTTCATTCTCCTCCTATTTACCCACGTTTGGCTATTCATTCTTCTGATGCTGTCGCTGTTCTTGGTCACAGAAGGAGAAACAAATCCAAGATCAGGCAAAGACTCCACTGCGCAGTGTTCCGTTTCTTGATGAAGAGCATAGCGAAGCAGTAACCACACAGTGACAGTGTTTCTCATCGAGGACTCGTCTCCAATGGCGACGCCGAGCCATCTCCTGCTCATCTTCTTCTCGGCGTTTCTTGCATTGATCCCGGAGACCACGCAGCTCCAGCCTTCGCAGGTATGGACTCTGATCAAGATCCAGCAGCTCCTCAACAGCCCTCCAATGGTCAGCCACTGGCGCCACAGCACCGACTTCTGCGGCGGCGCCGGCGGCTCCATGGGGCCTACGGGCACGGCCGCCGTCCTGTGCTACGGGGACACGGTGACGCAGCTCCACATCGCCGGCGTCGCGGGCACGCCGCCTCTGCCCCAGAACTTCTCCATCGGGGCCGTCGTCACGACGCTGTCCAGGCTTCCCGACCTCAAGGTGCTCACCCTGTCCGGGCTCGGCCTCTGGGGCCCGTTGCCGGGCAAGCTCGGCCGGCTCGCCTCGCTGGAGATCGTCAACATGAGCGGCAACTACCTCTTCGGCGCGGTCCCGAGGGGCATGTCGCGCCTCGTCGCCCTCCAGACGCTGGTCCTCGACGACAACATGCTGGGCGGCGAGGTGCCGGCCTGGATCGGCGCGCTGCCGTCGCTGGCCGTGCTGAGCCTGCGGAACAACACGTTCCAGGGCGCCGTGCCGGAGTCCCTCGGGAGCGCGCCGTCGCTGCGCTCGCTCGTGCTCGCGTCCAACAACCTGTCCGGGAACCTGCCGGACTTGAGCCGGCAGAGCAACCTCCAGGTGCTCGACGTCGGCGGCAACTCGCTCGGGCCGGCGTTCCCCAGGCTCGGGAGGAAGGTGGTCACCGTGGTGCTGAGCAGGAACAGGTTCGGCGGCGGCCTCCCGCCGGAGCTGGGCTCCTTCTACCTGCTGGAGCATCTGGACGTGTCGTGGAACCGCTTCGTCGGGCCGTTCGCGCCGGCGCTGCTCTCCCCTGCCGTCCATCCGGTACCTGAAAATCGCCGGCAACAGGTTCACCGGGACTCTGTCCGACAAGGCGCCGTGCGGCGACAACCTCCGGTTCGTCGACCTGTCGCTGAACCTCCTCATGGGGAGCGTGCCGACCTGCTTGAGGTCACCGGACAGGAAGCCGGACACGGTGGTGCTCGTGTCCACCAACTGCCTGGATGACAGCGACGGTTCGCAACACCCGTCGCCGTTCTGCCAGAACCAGGCCCTGGCCGTGGGGATAGTGACCGGCAAGGAGAAGAAGAAGATCGCAAGCCATGCAGGCTTCGTGGCCGGCATTGTGATGGCGATCATTGTCGCCATTTCGGCCGTCGCTCTCATCGTCTTCTTCGCTGTGAGGAGGCAAGCCCAAGCCATCAAAGGTTCGGACTCGAGGGCTCCCACAACTTCGGAGGAGGAAAATTCTTCGACCGGGTACCCTTCCAAACTGCTCGCCGATGCACGTATGCTCTCGAGTTCTTCTGAAATTGCTTCTTTAATTTAACATTTCATTCTGATGCTGCAATGCAATCGCTAATAACTTCAGTTTTACTCTGGTAATTCGAAACAAAAAGGATACATATCACAGACAGTGAAGCTGGGAGCCCTGGGGATCCCGTCATACAGATCATTCTCTTTGGTTGAGCTTGAAGCTGCAACAAATAACTTTGAAAACTCTTACCTGCTGGGACAAGACTCGCACGGCGAGGTATGATGTCATCTTCTTGGTGCCTCAATTCACTGTCAGCTCAGAGCTAGGACATCTGATGCATGCAGATTACCGTCACCTGCTCCAGTTATGTTCATCAGCTACCTAAATCGAATTCGTGATCATTAAGTTTTGTTTTGGAAGATCTTTCAAAAAAAAATTCCTTTTGGAAAACCATAAAAGCATACAGTAAACTTCTCTTGTTTTTACTGACAGATGTACCGTGGAAGATTAGGCAATGGCACGCCAGTGACGATCAGGACTCTGAAGATGAAGAGGAGCCAGACTACCCAGAGCATCAACCGCCACATCGAGGCGATCTCCAGGCTCAGGCATCAGAACCTGGTCAGCGCTCTGGGACACTGCTTTGAGTACGATCTCAATGAGTCCACTGTGACCCAGCTGTACATCGTGTTCGAGTACGTGCAGAATGGGAACCTGAGGAGCAGGATCTCGCGTAAGCTGCCGTTTCCTCTCGCTTTCGTTTCGATTGCTGCTCTGATTGACAGTGCAATCGTCACTGAATTCTACTACTGTGTTGCTTTCTGAACTGAATTTCTTTTAACAGAGGGAACCGAAGGGTGCAAGCTTACCTGGTCACAGAGGATATCGGCCGCCATCGGTGTCGCCAAGGGTATCCAGTTCCTGCACGGAGGGATCATACCTGGCCTAGTTGGAAACGATCTGAGGATCACCAACATCCTTCTCGACCAGAACCATGTCGCTAAGATCGGCAGCTACAACATCCCGATCCTAGCAGAGGCCATGAAATCCGAGCAGGGAGGAGCTGGAAACAAGTTCCAGACTGATAGGTAGGAAGGAGTACTCAAAATGGCAGTCTTATTAACACTATCGTCCAGTCGGTTTTCAATCAATCAGTGTGATATTAATCACAACATTGTATTTTCCTTTTACAGTCGGATGAAGAGCGATAAGGCAGACATCTTTGACTTCGGGGTGATCCTACTTGAGGTTGTGTCTGGAAAGGCCATCACGTCAATGTATGAAGTGGAGATACTGAAAGAGCTGGTACCATCACTATCTCTACCTGACAATGTTGTAAGCCAGTAACAATGCACATTTGCACTGGATCAACTGAATGAGCCCTCAATACGAATGCAGCTTGCATGGGCGATTGCCGACGAGGACAAGGTAAGGAGGAGGAGCTTCGCAGACCCCGCGGTGAACAAAGGGTGCTCGGACGAATCACTGAGGACGGTCATGGAGATCTGCCAGAGGTGCTTGGCCAAGGAGGCGTCGCAGCGGCCGTCGGTGGAGGACGTGCTATGGAACCTGCAGTTCGCCGCCCAGGTGCAGGACGACTGGGAGGGGGATGCCTGGAGCAGCAGCGGAGGAAGCCCGGTGTCGTCGTCGTCCAGGGCCACCAGGTCGAGCCGGCTACAATTGAGCAGATGATCAGGTGGTTCTCAAGTAAAGCGGTCACACGATATGAAGATGGCAACGCTGGCCAGCCTACAGCATCTGTCTCTGATGAGATGCTTAAGGCCCCAGCAGGATTCGCGCAACTGAAAATTCCCCCCTCCCCAAGGTGCAGACTAGTGTTCTTTGTACCACTGTAGAGTTCCTTTTTTTTTTGGCTCTTTTTTCTTTTATCATCATACATATCCCTATCTACGAGTACAATAATGGTGTGCCTTTTCAATTTTTCTCCATTGGTAACCCAATAATGATGATGTAATCATGTAACAGGCATTGCCTTCTACGATCTGAATTTTGTGATCATCACGCAACCACTGTTGGAGTTACCATAGGGTTTAGGGACAGGAACAAACAGGAGGAACAGCCTCTACAGGAGCGGCCACCTCGTGAGAGGCTGTTCGTGCAGCGAGAAAGAAGCATATGAGGTTTCTGCAAACCTAGCAATAACTTGGCTTAGCTATATCTTTTACATACGCACCAATATTCGAGTTCATGAAACCGTTCACAACTACATTAGGAAAACCGGCTGGCAACAGTACAACAGGGGACTGAACCACAAGAACACAACAGTAGCTGAGGATTTTTAACGGTTTAAGCCGGCTTAATACAGACTGATGAAGCAGGAAAGGCAGGTGCTTATTTGCACCATCTGGTGAGGCGGATAAAGTTTTAGTCGGCTGTCCAGCTCTGCTCCACAACCTCGCGAACTTTGCGGTTGTACTCGCGCTTGTTCTCGCTGAACATTCTGGCTGCTTCAGAGTTAGCAGGAGAATTTGGGTTTGGGTCACACAGCAGGGACTGCAAAGGAAAGGCAACAAGAAATCAGTACCAGCATTTTGATCGTTGAGAGTACCGATGTCCCCAAAACCTATAATAAATATAAATTTCACAAAACAGCCATAAAATATATAGGTGGTCCTACTTCCGTCCTAAGATCGAAGGATGGAAAGGATTTGCATTGCTGGGTACCTTTTCCCGCAAATTTAAAGCACATGTTTCATTAAGAGGAAAGGATGTAGTTTGTTACAAACAGTGTCTCGAACCATCAAGGACCATGATGTCGGCAGGTCATATTGCTGGGTACTTATTGGAGGCATGTTGCCCATGTGGGCTGGTGGTTTGGTCAATCAAGAACTTGAATTACGGAACCAATAAAATATAGGAAAAAGTCTAAATCACACCCCCACCTATGGTACATGGATTACATAACCCCTAGCCTATAAAAGTCTAAATCACCCCTAAACTTTTCAAAACCGGTCAAATTACCCCCCCCTAAGCAGTTTTGAAAAATCACAGTCATAGAAAAATCATAAAATAAAAATTCCAATTGTGTTGGACTCAATGAGTAGATCTACACAATGAACATATAATGTGGTATGCTTTAGTTCATTTTTTTTGTTGTAGCTTTAGATCTATGTTTTTCTTCATAGCTGTAAAAAAAATACACTAAAGCATATCATATTATATGCTCATTCGGTCTACTCATTTAACTAACACAATTGGATTTTCTATTTTCGATTTTTCTATGATTTACTATGATTTTTCAAAATTGCTTTATTTCCAAAAAATTCAGATTTAGACTATATGTAGTCCATGTACCATAGGTGAGGGTGTAATTTATACTTTTCCATAAAATATACCCTCCATTCCAAAATTAGCTTTTCTAGATACATATCTTTTACTATGTAGCTAGACATGACGTATATCCAGGTGCATAGCAAAAGTTATGTGCACAGAAAAGTCAGAATTTGGAATGGAGTAGATGGCTTATGACCAACCTTTTTTCTAGTGACATCAGGTAGTGGGGCAAACCATTTTATTTCTTTCAATGTCCGTATGGAACTGGAGTATTTATTCCAAAACCATATGGTAATTGAAATTATAACAATTTCAATTCAGTTAGGTGGGGCCAATTGCATGAGCTCTCTAATGGATACAATAATCCATTAGATATCCATTACAGCAATATAATAGACAGGCAGTGATAGAACAAAATGGGGTTATTTCAACATGACAGGGTTGAGTGACAAAATGAGCAATACCTGAATAGAGGTCAATATTGCTGCAACATCATATATAGGGCTCCACTGGTTTTGTAGGATGTCCAAACAGATGCTTCCATCCGCATAGACTGGAAAAATGGGTATTCAAACCACTTATTGTCAATGTATTCAGGTGTCAATAGTTGCTTAATAACATCTAAAGAGAAACATACTGTTTGGGTGAAACATCCTCGAAACAAACCGAACAGTTGGAGGTTTGTTGGGGTAATCTTCTGAAAATTGCAGAGTCAGTTTGAACGTGCCTGCAAGTGTACACTTGACATACGTTAGCAAACTGACGATTAAAATCAGAAAGCAGTCAGTTCGTTCTGCTGCCAATAAAAGACACAAGGTGAACCATGCCTACTGTTCTAGCATACTACAAACTACATTATGAATGATGTTCACCGATATCATAGAAAAGCCCCAAATAAATGATTGAACTAAGCTAGTCAACTGTGGCATTAACAAACCAAAATCAAAGTATATGTATACAATGGAAGGAATATGCTTATGTAGTGAAAAAACAACAATCCAAATCACATAAGAAAAAAACTGAGTTTTAGTCCTTCAGACGACGGAAGGTCGGTATTTTTCTAACAGATGTTTTTTAGTACCAATACACTTCCACGGGGGAAGTGTCCCATGCTCTTATTTTAAAGCACACATGATAATCCAAATCACACAGATGCTTTTATTTTCATGGAAAATGATAATTGTGTATTTATCAATCACACATGGTTTCTCTAACTTCTATACTGACGGTGCTTGCATTGTGATATCACATAATTCTAAAGAGTTAAATCAACCAAATCTAGAGGTTAGCACATTCATGTCAATACAGTACTAATGTTGAACAATCTGGTACAGTGGTACTGAATATTTGAAGCCATGGCTCATTGGTATTGACTAGCCAGTAATGATTTACAGTAGGTGCAGGGCTGCCGGATGTAGGCTGCCCTTATTAGCTATTGTGGAAGTCAATACCTCAGATTCAAATTTCAATCCCCCGTTCTATAATCTTGCTCTGTTTATTGGCTATATAATGAAGGATAGATGTACATAATCCCAAGTGCTAAGATGCATGTTCTTTTGTTGGTTGTCTGCATGCTATCACATTCAATTATGGAACCTATCACACTGAAGACTGTCATTGTCTAAAATGACAGGAACTATGGAACAAGGTGGAGGAGCTCAGTGACTCAATTTACAACCCCAACTTCCCAAGTGCTATAATGTTTTTTCCTTACCCTAGTAACGAAATTCATTTTCGACCGTTGTGGAAAAAAAAGTGCCATAACACTGGATCTTTTATTGCTGTTTAATTAAGGACAGCGATGTACCAATATGCTTGGCTAAAATGCATATATGCAGAGTTGACTAAATAATATGCCAATTAGACACGCTTCCCTTTGGTAACTTGTGAATACCATTAACATTTAATTATTTAAAGAACAAAATGAAGGCGTTACGGATCAGGTTTTACTTATTTGGTAAACGGTATACAAGAGATAAGACAACTGTAAGGTTTCTATATCAAAAAAGCATGCAAATAAATGCACGGTTCCTAAGTAGGTAGCTTGGTATTAATATCGGTAGTTCGTTTCCATTTATATGCATCTAGACTTCAAGGTTCCAAATCAAGCGTGAAATATGGCACCTAGTGCACACACTTATTGAAGACCATGTTGATGTTGAAAACGACAAGCTTATGGAACCAGGAACTCAATTTGCAATCCAACTTCCCAAGTGCTATGTTGTTTGTCCTTATATTGGCTGTATAAGAAAGACAGAGATGTAGCAATATGCTTGGCCAAAACAGACATACTCAAGTTTGACAACTAATAAATTTCAAGTCAATCAGACATGCCTTCCCTTTGGTAGTTTTTGACGACCGTTAGCATTAAAGAACAAACAAAAAAGGCGTTACAGATCAAGTTCTTACTTTTTTGGCAAACGGTGCGTAAGTGTTGACACAGCTACAAGATTCCTACATCAGGAAAGCATGCAAACTAAGCACAGGTCCTACGTAGGCAGCTTGTTCTTAAGCTCACAGGGGTTAATATCCGCAAACCGTGGTTTGTTTGCACCTATGCTTGGAGATGCCAAATCAAACAGGAAATATGGGACCTAGCTATCACGCACAATTATTGAACAATCGGCATAAGGTAGAATTTAGTATTTCAGTCGACCAATCACCAACTAACGAAATTGGCAGTCCCCAAAGTGCAGACGCCAGCTATTGAGCAATTACAGATCGAGGCAAACTAAATCGGATGGGTCTCACCTCCATCCCACGGCGTGTCATCCGGCCTGCAGAATCGCAACAAACAACAAGAGCAAAAGCACAGTCAGCACCAAAATCCACCAAACGTATCGCGTCCTCACACACCTCACTAGATCCTTAGGCTAGCAAACCTAACAACACATAAATAAATAAATAAATCGGCGGCCTGATGATTACCCAAATATGACGGCGTTCCAGAGCATGATGTTGTTGTCGTGCGGCGCGCCGCTGATGCCGGCGGGCGGGTCCTGCTGCAGCCGCTTGAAGTCCCGCATCAGGCGCTTCCTCGCCGGCGTCGACATCTCCGCCTCCCAGACCCAGACCCTAGCTCAGGCCCCGATCTCCTGCGCCCGCAGGGCCGCAGCACACGCGCGCGCGAAGCGCCCGCCTCCGCTCCCTGGGTCCTCCCCCTCCCCTCCCTCCTGGTACGAGACGCGAGCGGAGAGAAGCTTCGGAGCGAGAGGCGGGCAGGTGGGGGAGGGAGGAGCCGGGTGCGAAAAGGAGTCGTCAGGCTATAACCGACGCGGCGCGAGCAGCGTGACGTGACGTGGCCTCCCCGACCTTTTCCATCGAGCGGCCGAGCTCGCGTTACGCCCACGCGCGCCTTGCCTCCTGAGTCACTGATGGTGTGGGTCCTGCCATTGGTAAGAGGATCGCCTTATCAGCGCTGCGCTCTCCATTTTCGTGCCTGCCCGAGCGACTCCACTCTTCTCCGACTCTGAGCAGTGGACCCCAGTATGTGGGGCCAAATTGGCAGTGAGGATGACACCTACTATTTTTTTTTTTTTGAGAATTGGATGACACCTACTATTAGGTTACGCTCCGGAGAAAAGTAGGTTCCCTGGGCCCCCATGCCGTGCAGGCGGGCCGGCCGGGGCCCGTGGTGGGCTTGCGTACCCCAAATTGGACGTGGACGGTGCAAAAGGTACGTGGTGGAGCCCGCAGCTGGGCCACGGGCTCTGACTCACGAACGTCTCAGCATTCCTAAAAAACAAAACCAACGTCCATCTCAGCACTCCTCACCGGGCTAGGTTCCTTTATTTGCTACTCCACCGATGCTTAAATGCTAAAAAAAAGTATGGAACTGAGCTAGAAGGCTCTGGCTCACTCTATCCGATGCTTAAGCCTTCAACACACCGTGGCTCTTACTGTACCTTGTTTGTTGTAGGATACAGTATTTGGTCATATATTCATGACAACTTCTCTTGATATGACAACATGACATGCTCAAAAGCGACGTTCCTCTCATTCATTCTTTTAGCGGTGTATCATCTAGATAGAGAATATATTCAACGTTTGTGCAACAACATTTGCTACCAAAAAGTTACTATAGACTATAGAGTAAAGCATGATGCATATGCGACTTGAAATGTCTCACAGTGATTGTGTACCTCCATTAAAAATTTCTGCATTGATGGGTTTTTTTTTTTGGTTTTGAGAAAGCTGATCCGCACCAAAAGCCCATATGAGTCCTTGGGCCAGGCCGGAAAACAGTCCGCTGCCTCCCACAAGGCCAGAATCCAATCCAGTGAAATTGTGGATTTTTTCCTGGATATTTCTGCCTGCGTTGGATCGGGGAGCCTGTAAAGCGTCGCCCCATCGCCGCCAAAGTCGCTATCGCTGATCGCTGCCACGTCGGCTCAAACCAAATCCAGTAGCTCTCGCCTCTCGGCTCGCATCTCTGGCATCGCACCCTATCCTCCCAAGTCCCCACCAGTCCACCACCCTCTCCCCGCCTCCGACCACCGCACCGGCGAACTTGGCGGGCCGCTCGGCTCTGCACGCCAAGTCGGGGATGGCCGCTGCGCTCGCGAGCTCGCCGCTTGTTCACCTAACCACCTCCCGCCTCCGCCTCCCCAGGCCCCGGGCCTCCGCGTCCAACTCCGCTCCAGGACCAGGCTGCTTGGGCGCCGTGTGTCTGGGATGGCGGGTGACGGTTGGGTGGAGGGCCGTGAGGCGGTGCGACCGGCTTCGATGCTTCTCCACCGACGGGGGCGGCGGGGAGGAGGGGGAGAAGCATGGCGAGGAGGAGGCCTCGGCGGCGGCGGCCGCCGCCCCGGCCTCGACCCCAGCGGAGACACAGGCGGGCGCCGCGGAGGAGCTGGCGTCCGAGCGGAGCCGGTCGGGGAGCTTTTCGTCCTCATCCTCGTCGTCCGGGGTAACACTCATTTTCACGGTTGATGAACCTTTGCAATGAAGGAATAGCCACTTACTCAGGGGTTTGCTTGTTAATTTCTAGTGGGAGGTATTGTTCATTTCGTCGATGGGGTAATGTAGTGAGAGGGTAGCTGTGGGCGTTGGGTTAGCTGGGCAGCGGGTGCCTTCTAGAGAATTTTGTGTGGTTGTAGCTTTGTATTGAGCTCAGTGGTATGTCTTGAGTCTTGACAATTCACTGGGCAGAGGTTTTGTGGAATGAACTATAATTTTTTGCAATTAGAGACTCGTGGCTAGCTTATTGGTCATCTGCTCATTGTTTATTTTCAAATGGAATAGTTATATACTGTATGTATTAGTTACTGGTCAGCTCTATGTTAGAGATTTAGAGTAAATAAATAGTAATGGAGTATAGGGCACGTTTGAATTGTTGCCTGCGGAAGCCCAGCCTCATTTTGCTTGTTGACCGTGGGCAAGGGTATCATTTCGATGGCATCCGAGATTTGGCCTGTCCTGGTTCCCATGTCTATGCCGCATTAATTTTTAGCCCAAGCGCAACCGATTCCTCTGCCAAGCGGCAGCATCCAAACATGCCCATAACATGTGACATTCCAGACATAGTTAATCCAAGTTAACCCCCCAGGTGATGGCCCAAACTGAGTCACTAGGTGTGTCTTGCGCGCAGGCACCATCCCTCAATGGGTTGGTTTTGTGTTAATTTTGGGTCCTAGTATGCTGCTGGATTTCAATGCATCCTTGTAATTTCAATGGTCTGTTGTTTTCACTTGATATGCATGTTTAGCATTCAGTTTTGACATATGGGTGGTAAGGAACCACAATGTGCTTGTTCCCGTGGTTAGTGATCACAGTAAAGTGCTGATGTATCTAGTGAAAAAAGTTCTTGCACTTCACGTTGGGTTGTATTAAATTGTACCCAAACATTTGATCTTGCTGTGTCTCTCTGTTACCTCACAGTGACTGTATGACTACCTGTTTTATCCTTTTACTTGCTGCAAGGTCCAACTGTGCTTTTATGTAGTTAAACATATCCTAGCTCATTTTTTCTTTTGAAATGATTAAGCTAATTCTTTGTCTCTTTGGTTTTGTCTTCAAATTACACATTCCTTATAATCTGTAGATAACATTTGTGTTAATACTATGTACATGGATACTTCTTTATCTCTAAACCTGTTCTGCTACATTTTACTTTGATCAGACTCCTGGTGTATCAAGCGAGCCACCACTGTTGAGTTTTTAGTGTTGACAATATCGATACAGTTAAATTGTTGGAACTTCTAGGCCCGGAAAAGGTTGATCCAGTTGATGTCAAGGCAATTAAGGAAAAAACTCTTTGGTTATACGACATTCTGGTTGACAAAAGAAGAACCCTTTGGTGATCTCGGTGAAGGAGTTCTTTTCATTGGGAATCTCCGTGGGAAAAGGGAGGAAATCTTTGCAAAACTTCAACGGCAACTACGTGAACTTACTGGTGACAAATACAATCTTTTTTATGGTGGAGGAACCTAATTCAGAAGGGGATGACCCACGTGGGGACCACGTGTTAGTTTTGGTTTGCTTAGGAAGGAAGTTTCTGAACCTGGACCTACTACCCTATGGCAGTATGTGATTTCTCTGTTACTTTTCCTTCTCACTATGTTCTCCTGTGTTGAGCTAGGAATTGCATCAAAGGTATGCTTATCTTACTCTTTGTCTATTGCATGTTACTTCATCTTAATACACATCAGTATCAAATTGCTTATGCACTTCAGTTTTATGCAGATTAGCAGTCTTCCACCAGAAATTGTTTCATATTTCACTGATCCAAATGCTACGGACCCCCTCCCGATATGCAACTTCTGCTCCCATTTGTGGAATCGGCTTTGCCAGTGGCTTATGGTGTCTTGGCTATACAACTATTTCATGTAATTTGTACCCTAAATATGTTGAGCATCTGTTTGTCCATTAGTTTCTATTCTTTTATTAGTTATTTTTAACCTGTAAAAGGCCATGTGAAGGCATTAGACTGTTTTTATCAGTTCAATGTACCATTTTTGCTTCGATTTGCCATCAACAATGTTTTTAGTGAAATAGACTTTACAGGTTTTATATGTCTTGAATTAGTGAATTGCCTTATTCTGAATTATTTTTTCAACTACTTCCAATGTTGAAAGCATTCTTTCATAGAGGTCTTTATAGTAAACTCAAATTTGATAGTGTTTTTCTTCGAATGGACTTTGTATTGCTTATAGTCTTACAAAGGATTATTTTGAAGCACACTATAAAAACAGTAACCTGCATGTAAACAAATTGTACTTTGGCCAAGGATCCTTTAATCATATGAAAAATTTCCATGGCTATTATAACTGCCTTTTTATGTGGCCTCTTCTTTAGTACATTGTAATTCTACCTAATATGTCGCCGTTATGCATGCAGGAAATTGGACACTTTTTGGCAGCATTTCCCAAAAATGTGAAACTAGGCATTCCTTTCTTCATTCGAACTTCACCCTTGGAACTTTTGGTGCAATTACTCAGGTTAGTATTTTCTTAAAGGAAATCAAATCTATGGGACTATGGGAGGTTCTTGGACAGCCAGACCTGAATGTACCTGCTGCTGCGTTCATATTTCTTGATAGATATTGATCAGTAGCATGCTGTAATTGCATCTTGATAAGGCCATGTACTTTAATGTTTTCTTCTATATTAGCTGGTTTAAAAACTATGAATATACAACCTACAACATAAACAGCATACCTCTTTTTCAAAAATGTCTCTGGTTGACTTTATATTGGTCACCTGATACAATTAAATAATTCGAATGAGGATTACTATCATCAATTGTCAGAGGTATCCTCTGTAGTTTCATTGCCAAGATAGGATCAATCTTTTTTGGCCTTAACAGGTCCAGTTTCTGCACATTTCTGGCCGTGCATTGAACAGAAAACTGATACATGATGCATACTTTTTTCCTGGACATTTTCTTACTTTTTTATATTTATACTCATGTAGTTCAAGTCCATTCTACCGGATCGAAAGACAATGTTTGACATATCAATGGCTGGTCCTGTGGCTGGAGCTGCACTTTCCTTTTCAATGTTCTTTGTAGGCTTATTACTCTCTTCAAATCCTGTTGGAGCAAGTGATTTAGTGGAAGTACCTAGCCAACTGTTCCAGGGTTCATTGTTGCTTGGACTGATTAGTAGAGCAACACTTGGATACAGGTATCTGATACTCGATATTTTGACCTCGTTGATTTCGAATCTGTACTAGTCATTAGGCTTTATTTTTTTCCCCCGTTCTGTTTGTCATATATTCACCACTTCCCTTACCAGTCACGATGCGCTCACCAGAGCGGTTCAAGAGGAAACCAATCAATCATTTTAACTTGTACATATGAATAATGATATGTTATGGGATTTTTATGCTTATGGACCACCATTGTGGATTATACGCCAACTTAGATACAAATGTCACTTATTCTATAGCACCTCCTGTTTGTATAGATTCTGAGCGCATTAGTCTGACCATGGTCTGTGGCATGATTTCAAACAATCTACTTGGTTGTTTCTAATGAACTTATATTTACTTCCAGTGCTATGCATGCTGCTACAGTTTCGATCCACCCTCTTGTGATTGCAGGCTGGTAAAGTATCGTTCCCTAAACCCTCAAGCCATTGCAATTTGCAACTATCCATGTGTTACTTTTCTAATTCTTGCAAATTTTCAGGTGTGGTTTAACCACTACTGCATTTAACATGCTTCCTGTTGGATGTCTTGATGGTGGAAGAGCATTGCAGGTAAAAATTCCTGTTAAGTTTTGATTAATAAAGTCAGGATATCATACAACCACGCTACCAGATCTTGAGATGGTCCTCAATGCCTAACACTGTTTTTCTGGACATGCTTTCCTTTCACCTGTTATGCTAAGTTTCTAAGTAACGTGCCTTGTGTATTGTGATCCCATATACAAGTTTAGACTAATGCCTGATGATTAAGTAATTATACTTATCTTTCACTAAATATGCTTTGTAACTTTTTGACTGCTTGTATACAAGAAATCATGACTGAAATATTACTATTTCTATAGAATACATATTTTTCATAGGATATTGTTAGTTATCACCAAACATTATTATACTATGGTCCAGGAGTCTGGACATGTTTAGACTACAGCAAAGGTATGCTGTTATGGTATTGCAGATGCTTTTCCTGTGCCACTCAACTGTCGTGTGTCATGATAGGCTCTGGTAGTTATTTGGATTGTAGTTCCATAAGAACAAGTATGCAGTCAAAAATCTCATCTCATTTTGTAAAAATATATTCAGTGTGAGGATTAAGCTTTTGCATCCTCCCTTGAACTTTTTTAACCCAAACCATGGCTTGTATATAACTCCTCAACTCCATAAGTATTTAGCAGCAAAACATTGACTTTTTCATTAAACGGTGTGTTTTAAGTCCACTTATTCAACAGGGTGCTTTTGGCAAGGATGCTTTGTTTGGATTTGGCCTCACAACATACTCGTTGCTTGGACTAGGAGTGGTAAGTTGCTCCATCTTGTTCATCATGTTTCTATTGCAGTCATAGACAGCTTGGTTTCTAACCTTTTCAGACGTGCTTTCATCAATATGCCACGCACATAATAACTCGATGATATGGTTGATGAATACCTACTTTTATCTAAAATATTGTGCTATATCTTATATAGAAAAGTCGAGTCTTTCTTAATAGTATTATTCTTTTTCCCTTTTTTTTTCTATGATTCTTCACTTTCACCCTTTGCCATGGTCTGCCGTGTGACCATGCTTCAGTAATGTTACATCCAACTCTAATGTTCTTTTTTTCCTTCTTGGGTTGTTCTAGCTTGGAGGACCACTGTCTCTTCCTTGGGGTTTGTATGCGTGCTAATATGTCAGGTAAAATGGACAGCACATGGACGCTTCAGATATCCACTAAGACAAAATTTACTGTTATATTATCAATATTTACAGAAATGCTATGATTTCATTCGTGCCTTGTGTTTATCTCAGAGAGCACCTGAGAAACCATGCTTGAACGATGTAGCGATGTTGGAAGTTGGAGGAGGGCAGCCTTGATAGCTTCAGTGTTTCTTGTCGTTTTGACTCTGATTCCATTGTGGGATGAACTTGCGGAGGAACTAGGTGTAGGGCTTGTTACTTCGTTCTGAGATAAGGTGCTTACCGATAGAATTAGGCGGTGATGTAGCTCAATTTTGTATTGAAAGGTAGCGTCCCATAGTGGAGCTGTTGTAAAGGCATGTGGAGTTTCGGTTTGGTGAGCAATGATGATATCACTAATGTGAGTGTAATGAAATTGTGCTAAGATAGCCCATTTTGGCCTTTTGTGAAGAGAAAGACTATATTGTAACCGGTTGTTTTGTTGTTTGAAAACAACCGCCTTTTTCTGGCCGCTCGATCTTGATCGTCTGGTTCTTGTCTTTCTCTTATTTGTTTTGCTTCTGTCTTGTGGGTCCCAATTGTCGGCGCGTATTTTAATTTTTGGGTTCTCGCGCCTGTTCATTTTTCGAGAGGGGACAAGCGGTCCGTTCATTTCGTTCCTTTCCTCTTCTCGTCTCTGTCCTTGGTTCCGCGGTGGCGGCGAGGGAGGCGATTCCCTAGGGTTCCTCCAGGTTTGCTCGTTTCCGTTCAATCTGGGTCGAATTAGGGTTCATGTGAATTGGATTTTGCTTTCCGCCTCTAATTTCTCTGGTTTGTTCTCTTTCCGTGCTGGTTTGGACTTCCTGTCGCCGATTTTTTTGGGGCGATTGTGATGTTGCTGGTGTCCTGCTGTGTTGGTCCTTGATTTGGGCATGGTGCGCTGCCGTCGTCGTGCTCGTGATGTCGCCGTTTCTATGGTGTCCAGGTTCGTGCGCTCGTTTCCCTCCCCTTCCCTTTCCATGTATCCATTTGTCCTTGGTTCTGCTATTGTTTGGTGTTTGTACTCTGATTCGACTTGCATGTGTAATATTATATGGGAAATGGGTTTTCTGTGCGATAGGTTCTGTGGCTGTGATGTAGATTCGATTGATTGTGTGACATTGAATTGGTTGGCTTCGGGATGTGTTCCTGGTTTGCTGTGCTTAAGGCATGGCAACTTGTTTGTTCTGTGAAACCCTGTTTATGAACTGTTGTGGATCCTGTTGGATTATCACTACTCTGCTTGCTTGGTTCATGTTTGGATTGGTTGTACCCCTTTTTTTAGCAGTATGGTTGATGCATCTTAGAATATTTGTTATGTAGATGGAGCAATGAATTTTCTATGTATTGCTGGATGCCGCTATTTCTCTTTTTGTCTTGCAGTTAATTTCCCCTAGCTAATTCTAGTGTTTGGGATTCTATTTAGGGTTTGCTCACTCTGTTGTAACTGCCAATGGCTTGGTTGGGTTTGTTTTTTGATTAATTATATAATTGAATAAGTTTCAGTGGTGTTTGATAGAAGTAATTCATAGTATAAATGGATTTCCAATTTTAGGATAAGTTAATTAGGCCTTGGTTATTATGCCATTAAATTTGTGCTATTCCATTTTCATGTGCTAGTGTCTTGTTTCACGCTTTTTTTTTTTGATGGAATTTGCCTATCCTGAATTCAATGAATTGTATCTTGCTGTATTGTATGTGATTCTCATAACTTTTAATTTGAAATAATATTTTGTTTTTCAGAATGGTTCGTAAAAGGGCAGCTTGTTCAGTTGTTTTATCTTCCTCTGATGATTCAGACAGAGATGGTTCAGACATAGGTGGTTCTGATGATGTGGAATGTACTCAGATCCCATCTATGGATTGTGATTCATACATTTCTTTAGATGATCTTGAGGTTGTATATTATATATTATCTTTATTCATTTTACTTTTGTTTATATAAATTATATTCTTCCTTCATCTTACAATTAGTTATACTTTACTGCAGACTGATTCTTCTAGTGATAACTCCAGTTTGAATCGCCAGCTGTATGAGAAGTGTGCCAAAGATGTATGTACTTTTTCTTTTTTTTTCTGTTTTTGCCTTTAAAATTGATTTCATAACTAATGTTTTTAACTGCAAATTTACTTCTTTCAGTTTGAGAAGATAAAGGTTATGAAGAGGAGGTTGAAGATGGCTTTGCAGCATCAGGTAATTCTAGTTTTTATGAAATGATTACAGTTTTCCTTCTTTCTATTGCTTTTGCTTTTGCTTTTTGTTTGCTAGGTCCTATTTTATATTTATTTTGAACCATTTGTGTATTATGTTGTTATTTTTACTCCTTGGTTAATGAATTAGTGTATTGTTTATTTCAGTCCAAGAAGAAAAAAAGTTGTAAAGAAGACTAAAGATGGATTCACAAGGTTTTCTGCAAGTGCTTTCACAAATGTGATCTCTTCTTTGTCAGATCATCAGAAGACTGTCATTCGTAGTTATGGCTTTGCTTCTTTGTTGGATTTCAAGAAGTGTGTAGTCCCTACTAAGTTTGCTCAGTGGGTTGCTCGTTTAGTTGATACGAAATCTGGTGATATCATTCGTGATGGAAAGGTGATTTCTCTTACTGAAGATTCTGTGCGATTTGTTCTTGATCTTCCAATCAGTAAGAAGCCATTTCCATCTGATCCGACTGTTGGAAGGGATCTTGTGTTATCGAGGTTTGGAAGGGATAGGATTCCTCCTGTTTCTTTTTTTGCTGACAAGCTGATTAAGAAGGAACAGTTATCAGATGAAGACATGTTCATTTGCTTCATGGTAGTTGCTCTCTGCAGTTTCCTCTGTCCTAATACAAACACTGTTCCTAGTCCTAAGTATTTTGGTGTGTTCAAGATGTTGATCATATTAAGGATTTCAATTGGTCTGGTTATGTGTTGGATTGGTTGTTGGACCATATAAAGGCATTCAATAGAAATGATGATGATAATGTGAGGCGCTGTCAAGGTCTCGGAGGCTGCTTGTACTATATGGCGGTTAGTGTCTTGGTTCTGTTCCCTATATATGTTTTTACAATATAATGTAGTCATGTGTCTTGTTTGTAAGATTGGTTCATTATTTCTGTGTTAGGTTGTTTATTTGGATCATATTGACTTCCGTCAGCGTCAAGTTCCAGATTTGATTCCTCGAATATCAGTATGGAAGGAAGATATGATCAAATTTTATTCTAACCTTGATGTCAAAAGTCCAGGTGTTTTTGGGTATAGACCTTTGCTTGACTTTGAAAAAAACATGCTACTTCAAGGTTTGATTCTCTTTTTATCTGTTTTTGTTGATGCTTAAACTATTTTATGTTCCTAAGATTACTTTTTGACATTAATGTCTAATAATTTTTGTTTGTAGGCTGTTCGTCTTAGAAGTATTTCTTCTGTTGATGATCTTGATATGGAATTCTGCGATGAAATGGAAAGGGTTTCTGGCTGCAAGTTTCCTGTGCGTTTGAAGTTGGAAATATCTAAGTTGATTGAAGAGCATTGCTTTAAGTGTGGGCTTTCTTTGAATATGGATGTTACTTCCCTTGGAAATGTTTCAAAGGAGTTTCAACATTCTTTTGGGAAGATGATGAATCATATTTGCAAAACTGATGTTAGATCGAAGGACCTGATCTGTTCTGTTTTGGGTGCTATTGCTCGTGCAACAGTTGAAGATCCTGATGCTTTTAATTCTGATGGTGAAAATGATAAAGCTCCTGAACCTGTTTCGTCTGCTCATCAGGTAATTAATGCTTTTCTGTCCTTTCTTTTTTTTTTTTAAATAGTGATTCACTTCTATATTTCTCTTTCAGGGTTCTGGCCATGGTTGTGTACCATCTTCTTCAAAGTCTAAAGGAAATAATTCTGGTGGTTCGAAAGAACATGTGCCTCCATTGAGGAAAAGTCAGTTTTCTTATTCTTAGAAATTTATTGCTCTTACTTGTTAATCTGACTATTTTATTTATTTATGTATTCCAATGATTTATCTTTGTAGGTACTACTGTTCAGTTTGCTCAGTCTGTAAATCCTTCTGTTGCTCGTGCTGTGCGTACTGTTGCTTCTTCATTGGATCCTAATATAGGGAGTTCTCGGATTCCTTTGAGTGAGATTAGAAATCAATCTTCTCAATCTCTACGTCGTAGAAAAGAAGTTAACATGGAAAAAGTTGTCATTGATGTTGATAAGGAGAATCTTGTTGTACCTGATTCTGTTTCACCTTCTCCAGTTCGTCAGCGGTCCAAATTTGTCCGTTTCAAGGTTTGTTCATGTTCCTGTTTTTTTAATTTCATGTACCTTTTATGGCTTCTGTCCTTCTCTAATTTTATTGTTTCCATTCTTGTTTTTCCAGAAGTCTGAAGGTTGTGAGATTCTGTCCCAAAATCCAGGAGATGTATGTGCATTTATACTATATTTTTGTCTAGTTATATGTTCTTGTTTTTTTTTCCTTTTATTATTAATTAATACTATATTTTTTTCTGTAGGATGAAATAGTCATGTATACAATTCCTTTTACTGATGAACAATCTCCTCATAGTACTCCTAAGTTGTCGAAGAAGGTTTCTAATCCTTCTTTCATTACTAGTTCTGCCAAAAAGTCTCTTGCTTCTTCTTCTAAAGGAAATGTTAGTTCCTGGACTCTAGTCTTGCATTTTCTTCATCTGTCTTGTCTTCTCTTCCTATTTTTCAATTTTTTCTACTAATTGGCATTTTTATGTAGGATACTTCTCCAGTAGTTTATCTAGGTTCTAGATCTTTTCTTGATAGTGTTAAGAAGCAAACCCAGAAAATTGATGCATTATATAATTCCAATTTACCTGGTGTGAGGGTTAGCTCAGAAAGTCCTATTCCAAATCTTTCCAAGACTCATGGTTTTCCTATTGATCATGAAAGTGAGGCTAATCGTTCTGAATTCAAAGTCAGAGATTCTTCAACTGGTGGGAAGCTTCCTTTGCATGGCCCTAGGAGATTGTATTGTCCCAACCGTGCTGTCTTTGATGACTTTGTTTCTACTGAATCCAAGTTTAAGCCTTCAAATCTCAAATTGAAAACTATAAAGCAATTTGTGAATTGGCTTCTTCATCTTCTAGCAAGTAATTCTCTGTTCTTTGATGTTTTGCTTTAATTTCAAAATTTTGTAAGCTAATTTAGTTCCTATTTATTTAACTCATTATTTATATTCCTTGTGTTCAGTTTGAATGCCTTGTTCTTTGGTGGTCTTCGTTGCAATTATTGGGCCTTTGGTGAATCGATGAAGCCTGGTGGTACTGTCAATAATTTTGTAATGGCCTGTTTTGCTTACCATCTAACCTACCGTCCAGATGGCCACGCAGATATATCTAAGCACAAATACTTTTTCCCTAGTATTTCTGTAAGTTTGTTTTTATCTATTCAATTTATAGTTTCAATTCTAAAATTGTTTGTTTATTGTCATCTTTCCTAATGCTGATTTCCTTTAATTAGGATAACTTGCTGAAAGATCCTGCTGAAGCACGTGGAGATTCGATGATGAAAGCTTTTCAATGCGCTGATAAAGCTAGGCCATTGTTCAAGTATAATCTGGTATGTTTGATTTTCAGTTTTTCCCTTTATATCATACATCTTGCTTTATTGCTTAGATGACTTGTACTTTTGTTGTGACTTTAGGCTCTTGTTTACAGCTGTGTTGAACTATAGTTAGAGTGGTTCATTTTGTGTAATTTGTTATATATTATTTCTGTAATACATTTATACTTTGTTAAACATTTTAAAAGCAATCTTTCCAACTATGTTTACCTTTTGCTATATCAATTTGATTCAGATCTAGTTTTATTTACAATAAGGTAGTACTATATTTATAGTCAATATCCATTGTAAATTTAGTATATACTTGGTGTAATTATGCACTTTCTGTTTTTATTGGGATTGTACATTGATATTGGTTTATTTATTTATCAGAAATTTGGTTTTTATTGATTTTTATTTGACTATTTGAATCAACTAATATTTATCTTCTTGTTTGCAGTTATTCTTTCCTACTTCCTATCAAGGCCATTGGTTTGTGTTTATCGTTGATAACAAGGATAAGAAGTTTGTTTTTCTTGATCCTCTCTATTCGAAGATCATACTTATCAGCGATATGTCAGTGCCACTTTGGTATGGACAATTCTCATTCTTATTTATTCCTTTTTATTTACTTGTTTCTTAATACGATTTCTCGTTTTTTCCTTTCAGGTAACTCAGTTTAAGTATTGGTGGAATGAAATTGTGAATTATGATATGAAATTTGAACAGTATGAGCCTATGTATCCAGCTGTCCCTAGGCAGACTCCATATGATGAGTTAGTGATCTTTATGTTGTATAAGATGCTTTATTAGTGTGCTTCTTTCTCTTCATTATCTGAATTATATTTTAATTCTTTTTATGTAGAGCTGATTCTGGAATTTATGCCATGATGTTCCTTGAGCATTGGTCCTCTCCTCGCTCGGCTCTGTATTCTTTGTTCAGTAGTGATGATATTCCCAATATAAGAATCAAGTTGTCAAATGAAATGTTATTCAATCCTAGGAATACTGGCGACAAGAATGCAGTTATTACTTATCGTAGCGATGAGGTACTTTCCATAGTTTCCCTATCTTGTTTGCTATATTATCCATTTTTTAATGATAGCCATTATTCATATATATTTTTATTTGTCAGTTTTCAGGTTGATGTATCTCACTAGGTGGTGATGGTGTCTTCTGTTCTACCATATTGACAGCT
The DNA here is from genome assembly GCA_015847255.1 of Hyparrhenia diplandra. Lineage (NCBI taxonomy): Eukaryota > Viridiplantae > Streptophyta > Magnoliopsida > Poales > Poaceae > Hyparrhenia > Hyparrhenia diplandra. The sequence continues at coordinate 57,106 of JADLZK010008463.1, read as the reverse complement.
GGCTGGTAGTTATGTAGTAATCATGTTAATGGATCAAAAAAAAATGTCTCATCTCCTTTAGATTCTTTCTTGTTCTAGAAATCATATTAAGTGCCTTACAAAAAGTGCCTTACAATATATCTGTGCTGTGTTCGCACATCATGTAATCAATACATTGGAATGATATGGAAAGTTTATAATAGTGGTAACTATGTTGCTATGTCTTGTGATCTTCAATTTTCTGTCCTTCATCTACTTATTGGTTGCCCTTGAAGAACTTGTTGCCTCCGTATTGTTTTTTGTCTTGGCTGTTTGCTTCATCCTCTTCATCACTGGTTTTACTGGCGACCCTGAGATGTTGAAATTCAATCAATATTACTTTTATCAATTTTTTTACAATTAATCTAATTTATATAATGTAGTTGATTCAAGTAGATGCTAAGCAGTTGTTGTATATGATGCTTACTTGAAGAATCATTTCCAGTACTTTTCTTCTTTTTCTTTGCTTGTCTTTTTCTGGCCTTCTCCTTTTCTTGTTCTATCACATCTTTCATCCTCTTTGGTTTTGCTGGCCGTCCCTTCTTTTCTGTTGCTTCTGGATCATCAAGGTGGACCAGTGTATCAGTTTGTTGAGGAATTGTTGCTTGCTCTGTCTCTGTTTCTTGATTCTCTGATATCTGAATTGCTGGAGGTGCAGCTGGAGGTGCTAGTATAATGTCGAGTTCCTTCTCAATCCTGTCCATCTCTTTGACAAGGTAAATTGTAGCTTCCTCACTCTTTGCTCCTTTTGCATTCATAGTTGCTGATCTTCTTGATAGTATATTATATCTCAGTAATGAACTAGTTGCCACTGTAGGGTCCTCTTCTCTTTGACTGTTGATTCTCATTTCTTTCTTTCTCCATCTATCAATGATGTACTTCTCAGGTATCAAGTTAATTTCCTTCTCTATAATGATTTTCAGGATATGTGAGCATAGTATGCCATCTTTGCTGAATTTGGCACAGACGCAAGTGAATTCTTCATTTCCTTGTTTCAGGTCAGTGAGCACTATGTACTTCCTTAGTCTGTGCACCTTTTGTACCTGATTACTTCTTTGCCACACATGAAATCTCTTGCCTTCTTCAATTTCACTGTATGTCATTGTTGATGTAGCTTGAAGTTGGATTTGGAACTTGCTGTATATGTTTCTGTTGTAGAGCTCATATGCTTGCTTCTCAAATGTGTAGCCGAAAAGTAGTTCCTTTGGTCTCTTCTGTTTGCTATAGTGGTCCTCTAGTGCTTCTGCTCTTTCTATGGTGTCCATTATACGCTGGTATTCTGCCACAAAGCTCATTATGCTATATGTTGGCCCCACATTGTCCTTGAATCGTGCATTCGTTGATTCACTTCGTGATGTGGTTTGTATGAATGGGAAGAAGTCATTCTTGTAGTAAACTGGTATGAATCTTTTCCTTGTGTCCCACATTCTTGTGAAGTAATTGTTCTTCTCAAGTTTTTTCCCCCTGATCATTTCCTGCCACTTTTCTTCAAAATCATCTTCTGTCAGAGAGTTGTTCACAATGTCTTCAAAGTCCTCATATAGTCCTTTGTTCTGTTCAGCTGCGAATACCTTCAAATTTTTACTGTAACATTTGTTCTTTATGTGGAAAAGGCAGTTCCTGTGTACTGCATATGGCATCACTTCTGCTATTGCCCCCTTCATCGCTTTATCTTGGTCTGTTATGATAGTCTGGGGTTTCTTCCCTCCCATTGACTCTATGAATGTTTCAAATAGCCATTTGAATGTTTCCTTGGTCTCATCGTGTAGGAAGCCACATCCAAATAAACATGTTTGTGCATGTCCAGTGATTCCTATAAAGGGTGCAAAGGGAAGCCTGTACTTGTTTGTCATATAGGTCGTGTCAAAACTTACACAATCTCCATATTCTGCATAGTAGTTCAGTGAAGCTCCATCTCTCCAAAATATATTGGTCACTTTCTTGTCATCATCTAACTGGAATCTGTAGAAGAATGTAGGATCTTTCGCTTTGTTTGCTCTGAAGTGTTCTAGTACCTTTGTCATATCTGTGCCCTTCACTTCTCTGTTGATTTTTGTCCTGTAATTGCTGATATCTTTCTTCTTGACAGGTAAAGCTGATTGTCCACCTCTCAGATGTGATAATATAGTTATCATTTTCCTTGTTGGAATGTTGCTACTGTTAAGGGTCCTTATCATTGCCTTCTCCAGGTCTGTCATGTACTTACGTCCGCTGAATTGATTGTTGCTATCTCTTGGCCGTAATTCATGGTTGTGATCTAAATCAAGCCTGATTATCCTCCATATTCCATCTTGTTCACTAGCAACCATGACACATTGGCAATCAGTTTTGTCAATAACATTTGTTTTCCTCTTGCTTCTTTTCTTTTTCCCGATCTGTTGATCGACTTCTGCTTCCTTTTGCTCTGTACTTTTCCCAGGTTTTGCTGTGCCATATTTATTACACCTTACAGTAACTTTGATCATTTCATGTTTTCTTTTAGCTGCACCTGTCCTAGCAACATGTGCTACAGCTGGTTTGAACCCAGCGATTGATGCATACATGTTGAAGAAGTCCTGAGCTTTAGCTTTGGATTCAAATTCCATTCCCATTTGTGGGGTGTACATGCTTTCTAAATCTGCATTGTTCCCTTCAGATGCTGCCTTCTGTTCACTTATGAGAAAATTTTTCTATATCTTCTTCAGTAAGAAGCTCGTCTCCATCTTGTTCGTTACCATTAATCTGTTCTGATTGGGCTTGTCCTGTATGTGCTGAATCTGATTTTTTGTTTGGTCCTTCTGCAGATGTATTTGAATGTGCTTCTTCATGTACTGCTGTAGGTTCAAGTACCTCTTGAAGTTGCATGCCAGTGAATATGCTATTTCCCCATTGCTGGTTTCCATCCTCTGGTAACTGCTCTTCATTCCAGCTACTCATGTCATTATCCTGACATTAAGAGTATTAGAAGTTATTAGACTTGTATGCCATTATACTGAACTGTAGTGTATTATTAGATAATGTCTTAGTTCGTTACCTTATCATTTGCCACTGAGTAACTTCCATCATTGCTGCCTTCAGGATTGGTATTCAGATAATTTGGTACAAACTGCAAAAAAAGAAGAAAGATATTAATCTGGTAAGTACTCTTCATTCTAGCTACTCATGTCATTATCCTGACATTAATAAAATTACAAGTTATTGTATTCATCTATTACACTTGTATGCCATTATATTGAAATGTAGTGTATTATTATATAGTGTTGTAGTCTATTACCTGATCATTTTCAAATGAGTAACTTCCATCATTGTTGTCTTCAGGATAGTTTTGTAAAACCTGCAGAAAAAATTAACATATTGGTCAGGCAAGTTCCTGTATTCCTGCTCCTGGCACTGTATTTTTTTTTCAATTAGTATACCTGTTGTCCTTGTGTCTCCATAGGTATGCTGTATAGATTCTGTTGATCAAACTCTGGTAGTGTTGTGTGAAGCAATGCATTTTCCTGCAATAGTTTGAAGTCATTGTCTTGAAGTATTTGTTTAATTAACTACTCCTTCACTATGAATTTAAATATTAGAGGAACTATTGTAGTTTCAAGTACCTGGAATTCCTCTGTTCCAAGGAGTAATCCTGTATATGTTCCTTTGATTTCTTGCGAGAACTGCATAATGAATGTAAAAGATTATTATCAATGCAATGTACATTTTTTAATAGTTTGAAAACTTTTGTTAAATTTACTTACTGATATCACTTCCTCTTGAGAGTTGCGTATCTGCTCTAGTAGGAGCCCTGTCATGCTTTGCTATTGGAATACAAGGGATGTTGTTATTATTATTTTCTCTTATAGCATCATGCTAACTTGTTAAACATTACAGGATATGGTATTTCATCTTTACCTTGTTGGTGGCGCCTAATGTTGACAAGTTTGTTGCGCTGGCCCAAAATGCTGGTAATAGATTGTTGGATTCTGTTCCTTCTATACCAGTAGCATTTTGTCTGTATGTGCTGAGTGGTCGAATTGCTGTTGTTTCTGCTTCTACCTGCAAAAGAGTTTTGATCCTAAATTAGAATTTTACTTAGTTTATATCATATTTTTCATTTTAGATTCAAATTCATACCTCATGGTCATTCCATTGTCGTTGCCATTGTTTGATTACAGGTGGTGTGCTTGTGTCTTCAAATGTACTTGATCCATAATGTGTAGAGTTTGTTGCCAGTTGATTATAAATATCTATCTCTGTGATATTTCTTTCTGTGCTCATCTGCAGTTCAGATGTGTGAAATTAGTTGTTAGTCATTGGTTTAAATCTGTATTCAGTAGTGTAAGCAATAATTTCCTATTCTAGTGTCATGTTTGTGATTAAAAGGCAGAAACATTTGAATCAATTCTGATGTACTCTTAAAGTTGCAGATTGGATTTCAATTCTAGTTTCTAATCGAACTTCTGATCATTAAGAACGAAACTGACCTGTCTTTGTGTTTGATTTGCCTGCAGTTGGATCCCCTGGGATGGATCTGGTGGTTCCATCCTTGATTTTTATCCTCTGGCGATCTGCTTGATTCCTCCTTGAAGCTACGTGGCTATGGGGTTTTGCTTCCAGTCGTAGGTATCGTGTTCTGTTTGGGTTCAGATTCGTTTGGACCTTCTTGTACTCCAAGGCTGTGTGTTTTTATGATTTGCCCCCTTTGTTTCTCCTCTTTTTCAATTATGAGGCTTATTATAGTGGGCTGTGGGATTCGTTTGTTTTTGGGCCTTTTGGTGGGCTTTCTATCTCGTGGCCTGTATTGGCTGCATGCTGCTGTTGTCCTGTACCTGTATTGACTGCCTTTTTGCATGTTTAGTCTAGGGGTTCTTCTTCTTCCTACGGCTCCAGTTTCTTGGTCCTTATTCTTTCAACTGTGCTTCTATATCTTGTGATGGTCTGACCTCTTCATGTGTATCCTTTCGTTTTTTGCTCTTCATTGTCCCCATCTCTCTTCCAGATGCTTGGGCACTTTCTTTTGCATTGTGTCTGCAATTGAGCTCGAAACTCTTGTAGGGTAACCAGTGTGGTCTGCCTTTTTGATGGATTGAGTCCTTGATTGATTACATTTCAAAATTTAAAAAGATTACACAATGGATGATCGACAGTCCTGCTTATCATCAGATGTGTCCAAATTTAAACATTTTTCCTCTGGAATTTAGATGGATTTGAGTTTTGGATTTGATTGTGTTGGAGTTTTCAATTGACTTCTAAATTTACATTATAATATCTTCAAATTTATACTAAACTTTGACTGTAATTGTAGTCTTGCGCCAATGTAATTTTTGAACTGCTTATGAGTTATCTGGTTATATTTTCTCCCTCTGTTCTTGATCTGTAGTATTTTGTGTTGCATATTGGGAGATGAAGTTGGGTCATCTGACGAAGAAAGGTTAGATGGAGCTACAGCCTGTGATGAAGGTGCATCTCTTTGGTGGCCAAATGAGTAAGTGTGTATCTAGTTAGATCTGATGCCTGCTGCATATTATCTATGCATTTGTATTGATGCCTGCTGCATATGATATCCTTTTTTTTAAGCTGAATGTTTTTATTTGTTAATGTAGTTAGAACAGTTGGTTCATCTGACAAATAATGGTCACTAGAAACTAGAGACTGTGGTTAAGGTCCAGCTTTTTGTTTGTTGAATGATAGATGGTGGAGCTTGCAGGGTTTTATTTCAATGAGTAAGTGGTATGAAGGTAATCTGCTGCTATTGATCTTTTTTTTGAGTCAGTAAGTGGCCATCAGGTTTGCCCTATTTAAACATATTTTCTCTGTAATTTAGATGGATTTGAGTTCTGGATTTGATTGTGTTGGAGTTTTCAACTGACTTCTAAATTTACATTATAATATCTTGAAATTTATACTAAACTTTGACTGTAATTTTAGTGTACGACTGATGTAATTTTTCAAGTGTTTAGGAGTAATTTGTTTATATGTACTATGAAAATTTTTTCATGTATGAAAATTTATTTATGTAATATGCCTTCCATAGAAAATATTTGCACATCTATTAATTTGTAATATGTTTATATGAATATGAATATGGTCTTATTATCTCTTTTTTTTTAGTATGAATAGGCATCTTTTGTTGCTTGGTATTCTCTACATCTTAGTGCATGTTGTCTTTAAATGCTCATCTGTTTTTCATGGCACGGATGATTTGCATGACCCTTTATTAATCCATTCCCCCTGATGGTTCATTCCTGACTTTCTTCATGCATTCCCACTAATGGCTCTTTGACTTCTTCATAATGGTTGAATATGTCTGCGGCTTGTTTGTGGGCTGGAGGTCTTTTCGTTTCCCTTGCATGTCATTTACTCCTATTGTTTTGGGAAATGTGTGGTCCCATTTTGACTGCATGCCTGGTGACCCACTAATTGCGTCGATTGATGGCACCTCCTTCTCGTCCAGTTCTTTATATTCTCCCCCCGTCCCCTACAATTTCTTTCCATTCCTCCTCTCCTACTGAATTTCGACGCCCTCTGTGTATTCTGTTGTCCCCCTACCCAGAAGTATGTGGTCTTTCTTCTTTTTTTCTTTCCATATATTGTCAATCTTTTGTTTGTTTCTTTCTGCCATGTTTGATTCTAGATTTTTTTTTTTTTTTTTTAGATGGCTCATATGGCTGGGACCTTTGTTGTCGAGGAGGCTGCTGTTTCAGCTCATGTCTTTGAATTTCTTGGTGTCAATTATGGTCCCCAGCAGCGTCTCTTATGTGTCAAACACCTTAATCATACAAATGATGATCAGAAGGTGATGGTGGTTGGTCGTGCTTTGTTGGTTTTCTATTATTGGAAGAATTTCAAGGACGTCAAAATCTGTCTTGATGACTTTGATGGTGTTGTGTACGTTCTAGTTCATGAGGACAAGTTTGCTTCTCTGAATCGTGCTAAGTGTATTGGAGTTGGTCTTGAAAGTTGTCGTTTTTCGTTTGGTCAAAAGTATTGTTCCAAGGGAGGGTTCTCATTCTGCATTCTTCGATATTCCAGTTAGGATGAAGGTATGTATATTTTCTTTAAGGAATCTTTTGTTTAATTAATACTCTACATTATGTTAAATTTTTTTTTTTTAATGTATGTATTTTTTAGGTTTTATCTCTGAATGACTCTCTCACTACTGATTCTTCAGTCCCATTCAGTCTTGGTAACTAAACTGTTTCTCTGTTTGTTGCTAACTATTTTGGTCTTTCCCGGGGTCTGCAAAGAAATTTGATTGCTGCAAAAGGTTCAAGTAGTGTTCCTCTGGTGGCTAGGGCAATTAGGCAGAACAGAGGGAAGGAGTTCTTAGGGATTTATAAATTTGTATTGGATCCTTTGAGTGGGACTGTTTTTATCCTGGTCAGTAATGAGGCAGATGCGATGTTGATGAAGGGTCGTGCCTGGACTGTTGATGGAACTCTGGTTTGCTTGTATCAAGTAATGTCTATTTCAATCTTAGCTGAAGCTGAAGATCCGTATCAGACTTTTGAGATCAGTCGTTTGTATCCAATGAGCAACGTGCCTGCTCCAATACCTATGGAGCTTCTTCAAGGTTGAGATGTTATGGTTGATCTAGCAAGTCTCTGAACTTTTATATTTTTCATTCAGTGTTTCTCTTATGTTATGTCCTTTGTTGGAACTTATGAATTTCTTGTTTTAATATGGATATTATACTGTTTTTAATTTACTTATGTTTAACAAGTTTTTAACCCCGCCTAAGTATGTGCACTTTAAATTTTGATTTGTGCACATCTTAGCAGGTCCAAAAGCCCTGGTAAAGGGTGATGGAAAACATTTTTATTGTTTATTTTTGCCTTCAGGTTGATGTTCTTCTATCTATCTTTGGCCTATGCTTTATCAAATTGCCTTGAGGGTGATGGAAAGCCCTGGTATGTTCTTCTAGTTATATTTACAATTAGGCAGTACTATATTTATAGTCAATATCCATTGTAAATTTGGTATATCTTAGTGTAATTATGCCCCTCCTGTTTATTTTTGCATTGTGTAGGGTTGGTTGGCAGAGAAATATCAAGGTGCAGCTCTTTGGTGGCACAATCAGATGAAGCCCAGATGAGTATCTAGTTCTATCTGTTGTTTGATGCATATTATCTCTGCATTTCTATTGATATATGCTCCATATTCTGTGCTTTATGATAGTTGGGTCATCTTACAAAGAATGGTCACTACAAACTAGAGGCTGTGATGAAGGTCTAGCTATTTGGTGGATGAATGATAGATGGTGGAGTTTGTTTGGTTCTATTTCAATCAGTAAGTGGCTACCAGGGTAATCTGCTGGTTTTGATTTTTTTATTTCAATCAGTAAGTGGGCATCAGCTTCCTCAATTTATTATGTTTGGTTCTAGTCATGTCTTTAGGGGCATTGCAAATGATGACAAAATCTGGTCCAGGCAATCGGCAGTCATCCTGTCATCTTGCAAGATTAGATGTTTCATAATTTAATTTTCAGATCCATATTTTAACATATTTCCTCTATAATTTAGATGGATTGAGTTCTGGATTCAGTGTGTTGTAGTTTTCAACTGACTCTTAAATTTACAATATAATATCTTGAAATTTATAATAAACTTTGACTGTAATTTTATTGTAGGACTGATGTAAATTTTCAAGTGTTTAGGAGTAATTTGTTTATATGTATTATGTAAAGTTTTTCATGTATGAAAATTTATTTATGTAATATGCCTTCCATAGAAAATATTTGCAAATTTGCAAATTTGAATATTATATTTTGATATGCTTCTGCATATTTTTATATGTATTATGTAAAGTTTTTCATGTATGAAAGCTTTATTTTTGTAATATGCCTTCCATAGAAATTATTTGTTCATTTGGTAATTTCAAAATTTGAATATTTGTATCTGATATTGCCTCTCCATATTTTTCTTTAATTTTTAGGGCCTCTATTGGTGTTTGTTATGTATATTTCTCTTGTCATTAAATATGTTCCATCAGATTATGATCTGATGGTTGTCTGTATCGGTTGTTTTTTGATTTCAAAACAACCGGCTCTTTACCAAACTATTGTGCCGGTTGTTTTGTTTGGAAAAAACAACCGGTTGTTTTCAAGTCTTGAAACACACGTTTGTCCGGTAGACAAGCCCTTTGTGAATCAAGCACAGACGCTGACAATTTCCAGTTACATACATGTACGCGCAATCTACCTTTCTATGTGCGTCTTCAAATGATTGGGCATGAAGTCAGCAGAAGCAAGCACGAAATCGCTAGAAGCGTCTTGTATATGCCCATGAAGACACTAGAAGCGCCTTGCCTCCTATCACACGAAAATTAAGGGTGTGTTTAAACGCCTGTAAAATGCCAAATGCTGAATATTTTGTTGTAGCATGCCAAATTTTTTACCTTGGTGTTTAGTTACATGCTAAAAATTTAGTTATGTATACACAACACATGCTAGTACATTTTTTTCCTCTCTTTTGGGCCTCTTGAGTCTCAAATGCAAAATGTCAAAACTTCAATTGTTTTATACCATGGTGTTTAGATCCATTTTGTAAAAAGGTGAGCTAAAACCTAAACTGTTTTGGCAAAATTATGGAACTAGGATTTTTTTTTTTTGAAACAAACAAGTCTAGGATTTAAATCTGGCTAGGCAAGTTTATTTTGAATCAGACGTGCCACTTGATCAAAATTTATGACCAATATAATTTTTCCAATTTACTCCAGTCAGGTGTGAAACACAAGGGGACCATTGCAAACTGTCTTTGTCACCTCCCGCGACTCCTCTCCATTCCATTCCACCCTGGCAAGTCTCCCGTTTCCTCCTCTCTTCGTTCCACTTCCACCTCCCCCATCGGCTCGGCTGTAGAATACAGCAGCCCGTACCCACCTCACAACCCCCAATCCCGTCGGCTTCCCTCCCCGTCCCGACCTCGCCGAGGAGAGGAGCCTCCCGTTCCCAAACCCTAGCCTCTCCTCCCCTCGCCCCTCCGCTCCGCTCCCCATGGAGGACGAGGAGGCCGGCCCCGGCGGCGGGGGCGAGGCCTCCCCACCGCACCACGCCGCGGCGGCGTCGGGCGACCGGGCGCGGAGCGGGACATGGCGGCGTCCCCGACGAGCTCGCGCTCCGTGACGCAGACGGTGAACGGGTCCCACCGCTTCGTGATCCAGGGCTACTCGCTCGCCAAGGGCATGGGCGTGGGGAAGCACATCGCCAGCGAGACCTTCACCGTCGGCGGGTACCAGTGGGCGATCTACTTCTACCCCGACGGGAAGAACCCCGAGGACAACTCCAACTACGTCTCCGTCTTCATCGCGCTCGCGTCCGACGGCACCGACGTGCGCGCGCTCTTCGAGCTCACGCTCCTCGACCAGAGCGGAAAGGGCAAGCACAAGGTGCACTCGCACTTCGACCGATCCCTAGAGTCCGGGCCCTACACCCTCAAGTACCGCGGATCCATGTGGTAATGACCTAGGAGAAATGTTGTCTCCTTATCTCTTGCCGTCTTAAGCAGATTCCGTTGAGTAATGAGCTATGTTTAGGTTTATACAACGAGCGGCTAGATTGGTTACAGGGTACCTGCACAATTAGTTTGATTTGAAACTACTTGGTGGCTGTTGGGAGACATTTTTAGTGATTAGTCTACATGATAGTGCATTTAGTTGTTTCATCATAAACCGGTGCGTGCCTGATTTGTGTTTAGTTGATTTTGATTTGTTTGTATTGTTCCAACCTTTTATGCGGCCTGTAAATTTGACAATAAACACTGTGTGAAAAATTACCTAGTTGTGATTCAGTTTGTGCTGTGGGCCTGTGGTTCCTGTTGTGCTACAACTGTGATCATGCAGATCCTTGTGATGATGTGTTTATTTATTTCAGTATAATTCGGTTGCTTCACTGTTCGCATTAATAATTAATATTTCCTGTGCTCAACCCATTGTGCTGTAACTGCTTAATGAGGTCATCCAAAAATTTGTCATGTGACATCACTGCACAATCAAAATCCGTTTTGGAGTGGCATTTGTTTGAATTCTTTTCTTATACTCTCTCCGGTCATTAATGAATGACGTTACCAGAGGTAGTATTAATAAAATTAATGTTCCCATGAATAAACAACACAATGTTTCTGACAGACATTGTTATTTCTTCTCCACGAACATGCTTATAGTAGTTATTCAGTGTGAATATTTAGTTCTGTTTTCAGGTTTCTAGTTACAAGGGAGTACTTACTAAATTTTTTTGGAGATATCTAGCTGTTTCTGTATTTGCTTCAGATGGTTAATTAGTGTTACCAATGACATCTCTTAAAGTAGTGGATTAGTTTCAGTTTCTACGTTACTTAGAATTTCTAGATAAGTATCTTGGAGCCACTGAATTCATGGTACTTAGAACCTCCAGGCATTTACCTTGCTAGCAGCAGCAGCATGCCAGCGCCCGATCGATGCAACGAGGACTTGTGCTCAACCATGCATGCATCCATTCATTTACCCATTAATTAGATAAGAGATCACAGAATTTGCAGGGGTTTTCAGCAAAACTTCCATGCCATCTCATCAGGGGTGGCTTGTCCACGTAAGCTGTAGTTGCCGCGTGGCCAAGTTAGTACCTTTGGTGACCATTATGAATAGATTGAGTACTTATTTGTTATGTTTTTCAGTTGGAGTACCTATCTGGGAACTACACAATAGTTTAAGTACCCACAGTGCAATTTACTCTATATATAATATGCCTGCCTGTTTGATTTTACTTCGACTTTTCCTTCCTGCATTTGATCAAGTTTGTTTCTGAAAAGTACCCATATTTGTTTGTCCTGAATTAAATTTTCAGGGGCTATAAAAGGTTCTTTCGGCGTAATGCTCTTGAGCTATCAGAATTTCTTAAAGATGATTGCTTGAAGATAAACTGTACTGTGGGTGTTGTAGTATCAACTATGGATTATTCTAGGCCACATTCAATAGAGGTTCCAGAGTCTGACATAGGCTATCATTTTGGAACGCTTTTGGACACTCAGGAAGGTGCAGATGTTGTTTTTAGTGTAGCAGGAGAGAAGTTTCATGCCCATAAGTTGGTATTGGCTGCCCGATCTCCATTTTTAGTTCTGAATTTTTCGATCATGAATCGGGTGAAGAGAAGGACACTGATACTGAAGGATGAAATCAAAGAGATCGTCATTGATGACATGGATCCTGTAGTTTTCAAGGTATCTCTATATTTTGGTGTCAATCTCATCATCCACTTCCCTGCTGAACAAACTTGGGATTTTATTTTCATCCGTGCAAATATTTCATGTTGCAGGCTGTGCTTCATTTTATGTACCGGGATGATCTTGTTAATGATGATGAGTTGTCTGCATCAAGCTCTGAATGCTCTATCTTTGATAGTTTAGCTGGGAAGTTAATGGCTGCAGCAGACAAATATGAGTTGCCAAGGCTAAGATTGTTGTGTGAATCTTACTTGTGCAAGCATATTTCTGTAAATTCTGTGGCAACTACTCTAGCCCTGGCTGATCGGCACCATGCTACAGAGCTTAAATCTGTTTGCCTAAAATTTGCTGCTGAAAACCTTTCAGGTAATAAGAGTATAAGACTTGCCATTAAATCTGTGTAACATTTACATGTCATTTGTAGGTATCCTCTGGGACATCTTTTGGCATAATTTTGATCTGTGATTTATAATAGCTTTACAAAATAAAGAGAAGGCTCTGGGATGACATAATTTTTATTCTATAAACAGTTTAGTATGTTTTACTCTTTTCATGGGCCAAGTTGGCAAGACGTTGTTTAGACATTAGGCAATTCCACTCTGATGGATGATTTACCTAGGCTTGGCATGGCAAGGGCTTGTATGCTGGTGAAATGTCTGCAGTGCGTTCTCATTGCATAGTTAATTGCACATACGGTAGACTCCTTTGTTATTCTTAGCATAGCTGTGAGACTTGATAACTAGTATTGTGCCACAACAGTACTGATGGTTTTGGTTATGGGATTATGAATTTATGAGTGATAACTCTCTGAATTTAAGTCGTTTCTTGCTTCTGTTTGGACCATTATTTTAACTTACACTTCCACCTTCTGTTTGGACCATTATTTTAACTTACCTAAGTCAGTTTACCTATATTTTAGCTCGATAAGTATATTATGTACCATATTTTACCTTTGGCCCGTTTGTTGCTTGGTGGTTCCCAAATAAATCTGTTGAACTGTATAACATTCCAGATGCCCTTATGTATCTGCAGCTGTGATCCGGACCGAGGGGTTCGACTATCTCAAAGACAACTGCTTATCTCTGCAGTCAGAGATACTACGGACAGTTGCAGGGTGTGAGGAGCCATGTAGCAGCGGCGTGAAAAAGCCAGAGCGTGTGGGCGCAGCTATCTGATGGCGGTGACACCAGCGGGCGCAGAGTGAGGCCAAGGGTGTAAGATGCCAACCCTGCAAACACTGACCATTGTAATCAAAAAGCTGTAGTGTAAATGGGGACAGCTATTTTAATTTAAATTCACGCTTGCAAATTGCAATAACATGTATCTGCTTGTTTCGTGATCTTTGCTACGGTTCTCATGTTCGTGCTGTTCATATACATTCTTCTGTTCTGTTAACATGCTATTATTTCTAACTTCCGACGAGTCTGCTTTCTTCCTGAGAGCGCCGACCGAGATCCACCCGGCCCCCTCCGGCAAGCTCGCTGGAGCAGGCTGGGAGGCCCCTTCTAGATTTCAGTATATACTAGTAGCTGGTGCTTGTGTGCTTGCGAGTTGCCCGGATGGGTTGCCCGGATGGGAGCCTCCCTTCGTGGAGTTCAGTTCTGCGTCCCTATAGTCCGTCGCCATGGTGGTCTTCATCCTTGACGTATGTCTGAATAAAATAAACTCTTCCTTAGCAGATCTCTCCCTCTACATCCCTGTTCCACCCATCACCATCACCAAGATCTGCTCCCGCTTGACCCGTCTCCATCGTTGCCCACCCATCTCCATCCAGCAGCGTTCGCTCCTGCTACTATTTCTTACAGATATAGGCGGCTCCTCTTCCGGTGCTGGCCGCTGGTTAAAAAAAAAAAAAAAAAAACTCCTCCAAACTCCGGCAACGGCTTCAACATCCTAAGGTGGTCGGCGCATTACTTCACCGATGGCTCGACCGACCCACAACAAACCAGCGTTTTGCACGGTCAACCCATCCAGGTGCATACGTCCTTACGTCCGTCACCTGTGACCCTCCGCCGACGGACTCCTCTTCCCCATCGCCGTCAACATAGCTGTCTTATCTTGTTGCAGGCCTATGATGTTGTAATTTGGTCTTGGGCCTTCATGTAAAACAATTTTTTTTTTACAAGTATGTAAAACAATTGTTGTGATAATTAATATAATATGTAAAACAATTGTTGTGATAATTAATATAATATGTGGTTGTTGTAAAAAAAAAACCCTAGAGAAATGATTTCTGGTCATGTCATCAGCGTCCACGTGTTCACAGGCTATTATTTCTAACTTCAGAGTCGGAACGACTTCTGATCATGCCGTCATCAACGTGCACGTGCAAGCAGGCGCGATGTAATCACACAGCCGGGTAACCATTTTTTTAAACAGCCAGGTAACCCAAGTTGACGATGGTTTAAAGACAGAATGAAGCAGTCGTTCACGAGTTTAGTACAAGACTACACCGCTAAAGATACACCCTGATACAAAGCGACAGCCGATTGCATCTCTCTTGGCTTCGCGGGTGACAACCTTATGCGTGAGGTTTTGCTCAACCAAATGTAGCCACCAGGAACTCCTTGTAAATGCTCATGAACTTGGCGACAAAAGCTGCAGAAGGAAAGGGGGCAGATAAGTTATGTATGGCTTCTGTACTAATAATCATCACTCTAAGACCATGCAAGGCAAATCTGAGACGGGCACACATACCATAAAAGGAAACAAGAACAATCTCAAGCTAAGGTCATACATAACTAAACCAATCCATACTTGGTTATGTAGCAGAGCGTGGGCCATTCATATTATAAAAGCATGCTTTGATTACAATGATAAGATTGCATAGGGCACACATACAGGCTAACAAGCATTACTGGGATCAGTAACGAGAAGGGAAAGTACCTTCTAGATGAAAAATGGCCTTTGATCCAAGGCGCATCTTGTGCTCCTGCAAAACATAAGGCCTCGCAAGTTAGACCTATGAGATGTCAAGAATAGCATCACACGTTTAATCCTCTTAAATATGACATGCACCTGTGAGTTCTGTTATTTGACAATCTCAGGGTATTATAAGTAATTAACAGTGAAATAGTGTTTTGAGTTGTTTACTCACATAGTGTGCAGCCCAGTGACAGATTTCATGTTTCAGATCAGCATCTAACTTCCTCAGTAATTCTGCCAACAATTTCTGCAGTAGTCAAGAGAGAAAGTTCAGCATGCATGGTAAGAATGGGAAAGGAGGAATGAAATAAAGCACTGAAGAAGCATCAAGTCACCTTCAAAAATACTTTCAGGTGGGATGCAATTGACGAGCAATTCATAGAATTTCTGGCGTACAGCAAATAGCCTGAAATGTTCAGAGCCAAAAATCAAAGAAAATCAATAAGTCGCTTGCATAATCGTGATACGCAAAAAATTTCTTGAAATCCAGAGCAGAAGCTTCACGCATTGAAAAGGAATATAAAAGACCATTATTTCAACCAGTCATTTCTTGCTCCTATTTGCACCATTATTTCAACAAATCTATATTATGTGTCACAAGACATTCATATTTGTAAAAATAAGAATATAAAAGACCAGTAAAAACATGTTTAGCTGCTTTCAATCAGTGGTAGAAATCTCATATTATTATTATATTAGATTTTAAACAGACAACTCCCCTGTAGTTGCAGCCTTGCAGGCTACATGACGACTACTGAAAGGAATCAGCAAACATGGAAAGTTAATGAACTCAAAAGAACTATAGACCAAAAAAAAGCATCTAAGCATTTTTCAGTTGGTTGAGGGTGTGGATATATGCCTAGACTACACAAGTTATGTCCTCACTGACGCAAATTTGGGTGCCTAGTTTCTCGACCTAGTTCCTCCTAATTTGATCCCTTTTTTTAAAAAAAAAAAAAAAAAAAAAAAAAAAAATAGATAAAAATGATTACATATAGAACTGCATGCACGGTGCATAAAAAAAAAGATGTTCAGGAAAGTGTCATTATATCAATAGTTCAGTTTACCAAAAAAAATATATCAGTAGTTCAGTACCAAAAGCACAATGATACTGAGCTATAAGAGCATCCACAAATATAGCAAAGCTAGGTGCTTTTGACACTGATACTGAATTATAATATGAACTATACAGTTACAAATTCCAAACAGAATTTGCCAAAACAAATAATAATTCAAGCTTTCCTATCTGTTTTGAGAAACATGCACTGCAACTAGGTCTAGGCATGCGCTCACTGCATTCCAATCATTGACATATCTTTTGTTTTCAGCAGGCATACGAAAAACCTAGTACAAGAAAAAGCAATACTAAAGCTGGACCCATGTTTAAATACTGAAGAAAAGCATGCAACAAGAATTATAAGGCTTAAGTACTTTATCCAAAAGAGTATGGACCTTTTAGGGCTTTGTTCTGTCAGTATATCAGTTGCTATTTCAGACACATATTGCTCCCAATCAAGAGGAGGCACCACTTGAGTTGATGTAAATGGGTATCTGAAAGCCAAAAAAAAAAAATATGACAGTAGTAGTCAGTGTTGGCAGGAGTAAAGATTAACATAACTGTAAGTGGAGGTGTGGCAAATCAGTGAAACTCTGGATAATAAATAAACAAATAAGCACAAAAAGCTTACTGTTGCACTTTGCAAGTCTCAAAAACAGTATTGCCCGCCTAAGATTACGGTTTGATTGTGCTGCGATACGAGCAGCAAACCCAGCTGGAAGTTGCAGGTTTTCTTTCTTCCCAATGAACTCCAGAACTTGGACAATCTGGTAAGTGAAGAATGGTGTCAGACTTAAACTATTTGCATAGTCTGTCCCCAATTCCTCATTAATATTTTGGACTTGAGGAAGCAAATCATTAGGAAATGTGAACAATGCTTTTCAACACCCAAATGGCATGGCATAGTGTCAATCAACAGCCAAGACAATGAGGCAAAGGATGATCAAATGTTAAATGAAAGCTTGGAGTGCATCAATCACCAACCTGATCTTCGCTGGGTGCATTTACTCGCACATTTAAGCAACGGGATCTTACAGCCTCTGTCACTTTTGAGGAGCTGTTACAGCATAGGATCAGCCTGCATGATGAGCTGTACTTTTCCATAGTTCTGCGGAGGGAATGCTGGGCTTCTCGTGAGAGCTTGTCAACTTCATTTAACACAAGGACTGAAAAATCAGATGAATCTGTTAAGTTCCTCAAAACAGGAAGTATGCATTCAACCTAAATAAGGTGATGCCCGTGTCTCAGGTGCCGGATTATTAGTTGATACCTAATAAGTAAACATACTAGCATCATGTGAGACGACCGTACTATACAGACATTGCTTTATCAAATCATCCATAACATCAAGCATCAGGAAGAAAAAAAAGGTAGCAGCACTTCTGTTAATCTCTACTACTCATTTTAGTTAGTGATGATGGTGTGGCTGCTGTCATCATCATTTTACACCTATAGTTTGCTATACCACTGAACATAAACCTTCTCAGCCCTTTACATTAGTTATTATCAACATTCATACTATTTGTCTTCCATCTATGATATCATACTTGAATGAACTGTGCAAATGCATGTAATTATTTGTTTCTGTGCTGCCACAACAGATGGGGCACTCAACTAGTAGTAGTAGAAGCTAACGACGAACTGTAGCCTATAGGAGCACAAACGAGGTACTGATAACACACTAACCTTTAAATGCTCTCTTGCCTTTGGCGCCAATTGGCCTGTTCTTCGCCATCTCTTTGATGACCTCCTGGACAACATACCTGTCCTGAAAGCCAGCATCACTAGGGTTCATCTCCACATGGTGAGCACTTGACAACATCGCCAATTCTATCTCAAGTGTCCTCGTTCCAGTCTGAAGAGCAAAATTAGCAACTCAAGGCTCCAGACTCCAGAGAAATGCATAGCAAACCGAAACTCAATAAATCAGAAGATGTTGAAACAGTAAGTATGAACATATAAATTCAACTACCACATACTGTGAGAGAAACATCTAAACTGGGGTACTTCTCTATTGTTGTGTTGTGACAGTCAAGCTTGCACAAAAGGGCATTTCTCATCTACATCCTACCTGACACTAGTACCTTCCCTGAGAAGTAAATACTATTAATGTACAATAGCATTTCTTCAAGTCAAGTATTCAAAACAACATCTGGATTTGCTACTGTCACTAATAAGGAAGAGGACAGGTAACTGGACTTACATCGATTTTCCATGTCTTGTTTTCCAGCTTAACCTGCAACAGAGATTAAAAAAACACCAAGAAAAATGTCAACACCCAAGCATGACCTAAACAAGGAAAAATCTATGAGACCAACAAATTTTAAAAAAAGAAATATGTACCTTCTCCACACCGGCGCCAAACATCTGCTTGATGAGCGCGAGGATTAGGTTTTCTTCCCAGACCCCGACGGTCCATAGAACAGCAGGTGCGGGCAATCCTGCTCCGACACCTAACCAAACAAAACCACAGGCCATTAAAACGGCACCAAAAATAGGGGAAACCCTAGATCAACCCAATACGCGCAGATCGCGGGCACTTACGAGCTTCCTGAGGTTCTGCGCGACCTGGTCGTGGACGGTGACCTTGTCTAGGGTCTTGGGCCGGTACTTGTCTACCCACAACATCCTCGCCGCTCGCTCGTCTTCCCCGCCTCCCCTTCGCCGGTAGAGAGCAGAGAGATTTGGGGACAGGATTGGGAGGGGAACTGGGGAACGGAGGAATGTGGCGGGAACTCGGGGACTGATGGGCGCGCACTCCGCCGCTGCGAGACACAACACAAGTTGGAAGACGAGGGTTTTGCGGGCTTCCCGGCTATCTTTTCTGACAGGTGTGGTCCACATGTCAGTAACTCTGGTGCCGGGCCGGTAACTGTAGCAACGAAGGGGAGGTGGGCCGTGGGCTTGGTTTCGTCCGATGCTCGAACTCCACAAGAAAGCCCATACATGACATGACCCTATTTTTCCCTCACCAAAAAAAAAAAAAAAAAATCATTCCCGTGGAAGTTAATTTTAAAACCTGATAATAATTGTTGAAAAGTGCACACGCCTAGGCGTTGTCGAAAAAAAATATATTGAAAAGTTCAGAGAAGTAACTTTATGGATTTTGCTTGTATAAATATACAAGCACACTCGTCCTATGCACTTAATTTCCATCTGTATCGTCTACTATTAGGAACTAATACTCCCTGTTACAAACTTTAAGGTGATTTGGTTTTTGAGATACAACTTTTACAATTGCATAATTGAAAGTTGCATATCTAGAAAAATCAAAATATTTTAATTTTATAGTTTAGAGTGGAGAGAGAGAGAGAGTAATAACTAGCCATAAATACAAGCACTCATGCTGATCAGCAACAACTGTCAAATATGGTTTTGGCACAAGGGACCTCATCAACTTGCCCTGTTATCCATAGAGCCAATATCGTTAGTTGCTATTAATGACTTGTTTTGGATCTGAACTAATCTAGCCAATAATTATTAGCTAATACCCAACTAAACAACTATCTTTGCAGTTGAGCAAAACTAGCTAATCAACTAATTAATAGTTACTAACTAATATTAGTTATGAGCTAATAGCTAGCTAACTAATATTAGTATGTACTACTTGTCAAACACAGGAGGAGAGGGGGTAACAATGTTGCCCATGAAAGTACCACAACTAGCTACAAGATCGAGTGTCATGTGGTGTTTTTTCGATGTCGGCTTGTATCGAGCAAATTGTTGCTTGGGAGTGTAATCTTATTTCTAAATCTCTTTTTCTCGCAAAAAACTAGTATTAACAACTAAAGGATCCAATCTTGCTATACTTTTAGCAAGCCACGCCATAAACTTAGCTTCATGCTGCCTTCAGGGCATGACATATGGTTAGCTTCAGGGGCAATGCTGTTCGATCAAGTTGGAGCTCTTAGCAGCGTAGGAAGAAGCATGTTGGAGGCTTTGGAGCCATCGTCAAACAAACGCACACACGAATATGAAACCTGTTTAGATTGCACTATCAGGGTACTTGTACATAAAGTCGCGCACATGAAACGAAAACGATCTCTGTTTTGTTCTGTTGGGTGCCGGATGCGCTCTACGGAGTACTGTTGTAGTTGTGTGAACGAGTCCCTTATGTCTGCCGCCGCAGAATCTGTTATGCCCACTTGGCATCGTCATAGCGGCAGGCAACTATTTGAACAAAAAAAAATGTTATAATTTATATAAAACCACAGATCGTCACAAAAAAAAAGATGTCATATGAATATATTTAGATAAAATTATAAATAGCCCAACACGAGGTAGATTAAAATAGATGGCAGTTTGGACAAGAAAGCACCAGTGGTCTAGTGGTAGAATAGTACCCAGATGCCACGGTACAGACCACCAGTGGTTCGATTCCCGGCTGGTGCAATGTTTATTCTCTTTTTAAGTTTTAAGTTTTGTCTACGCGCTGCCGGCCCTGATAATTTCGAAATCAAACCATGGTGTCCGTCACATCACATGACGGGAGAGTATTGGGCCAGGTTTGTATTACAGGACAAAAAGTTTTTGCCGCTTCGCTTCTTCTATGAAAATGAAGACACACGTCGCGACGGAGCAAAAGGCTTGGGAGGAGCGTGCCTGAGCAAAGCAATCGCGTTGAAATGATATGACACACGGAGACATCATTTTCCAATCCAGGAGCGTGTGTTGAATATGATGATCTGATCCTGCCACCTGGTAATCTGCAACGGCAACGGAGGTGAAGTGCAAATCAATCCGCCGAAAGTGAATACTCCGTCGATCCCAACGACTCCACCTGCGTGTAGCCGCGTTGGCCTTGGCGGGCTGGAGCCTGGAGCCGCGACCCGCTGCCTGCTCCTGCTGCCACGCATCATCAACAACAGGAAGCTGCACAACGGCACAAGCACAGTGGGCATCGGCAACAGAGCAGCAGTGCTACAGACTACAGTGACGCCTGGATCGGCGATGGATTTGCTGTCAGTGGGGTGTGGTGTGGGAGCATACCAGCATGACACGATCCGGCAGCGGCAGCGGGCATTGGCAGCGTGGTGGGCGGCACGTGCAACATGCATTCGGTGGACTGGAGACCGTGGCGCTCTTTTGTCTGGACGTGCTCCGCGATTTGAATCGGAGGGCGTTTCCGTCATTCGGCTAACGCAACGGACGAATTGGCCGGAGCCGGAGCCTGGAGGAGAAGGACGAATCACGATTCACGAATCCCCGGCAAGTCGCCGGCCACCTGGTACGCCTGTCTCCTCCCGTTTCCGTTTCCCATGGGGTGCTTGGAAACCATAGCAAGCACGCTAGTTCACGCTAGTTCTGGGGAGACGCGCGTACCCCGTGGGTGCCTGACCGAATCGTCTGCCCGTCCGGTCCGGGAGACCCGCCCTCACGTGGGTAGTCAACCCGGGAAGCGCGTGCCACGTCGCCGAAACGCTCGCGCGCCGAGATGACCCCCAACCGCCCCTGCCGCCCACTTCCACCGCTCCACTCCACTCCGCCCACTCCCCACCTCCTCCTCTTCTTCGCGATACGGGCCGGGCGGCGGCGCTATCCGCGCACCACCGTCCGCCCGTGGCGCAGCGCAGCTCTCATATTCATTCCTGCTGTCCCGGCCGCGGAGTTCTTGCCGTCCGCATCTTCTACCACCACCTAGCTCGTCTCTGCTCTGGATTACGAGCCCTGCAACTGCTACCATTCAAAAGCTCCTTCGCTTTTCCGATCCGTCCCTGTCTTAATTGCGGTTGCTGTCCGTCCAGCCGTCGATCTCGATCCCTCCTCTTCCTTTCCTCGTTTGCTTCTTGCGATTTTCCGTCACTCGCATGTGAAAACCTCTCCCTCCTCTTCCGTTCCGCCTCGGTGTTTCTGTCACAAGGATCGGGTGGGCGTGGCACGGAACCTCGAAACCGCGTTTCGTCTACAGCCTGCCTTCCTTCGCATCTCCATCCATCTCTCCTCCGCTTCTCTTTTCAATTCAAGAGAAGCCCGCCTTCTTCTCAAATCAGTCGATCTCGCTTCTCCGCCAAAAAATCTAAATCTTTTCTTTTTTTTCGACCTTGGAGCTTCCTTGTCTGGGTTGCGGCGGGCGGGACACAAGCCACTGCATCTAGCAGGCACCGGCGGCGTTGCCTGCTCTGCTCTTCTCGGCTCGGCTGCTGCGATCGATTCGCTCCTGTCCTGGAAGTCCGCAGTCGAGATCTCGCGAGGCTCTGATCGGCGGCGGCGATGGCGAATCTTGTGCCGGCGCTGCGCCCGTGGCTCTGCTTGCTGGCGGCAATGGCGGCGGTGTCAGCGCCGTGGCTGGCGGCGGATGCGCTGGGGATGAACTGGGGCACGCAGGCCACGCACCCGCTGCCGCCCAAGATCGTGGCGCAGCTCCTCAAGGACAACGGCATCAATAAGGTGAAGCTGTTCGACGCCGACCAGGAAACGCTCAGCGCGCTCGCCGGCACCGGGATCGAGGTCATGGTCGCCATCCCCAACGTCATGCTCGACATCATGACGGACTACGACACCGCCAAAGGAGTGGGTGCGGCACAACGTGTCCCGCTACAACTTTGACGGCGGCGCAACAATCAAGTGAGATTGATGCTCTTCTTCCTCTTCTGCTGTCGCGTTTCTTGTGTGCTGGCTGGCTCCTCGCTAAGCTTTGCTTACCGTACGTGCAGGTACGTTGCCGTGGGCAACGAGCCGTTCCTTTGCGGCATACAACGGCACGTTCGACAAGGTGACGTTCCCGGCGCTGCAGAACATCCAGAACGCGCTGAACGAGGCCGGGCTCGGCGAGACCATCAAGGCGACGGTCCCGCTGAACGCGGACGTGTACATGTCGCCCAAGGACAACCCGGTGCCGTCGGCGGGTCGGTGGCGCGCCGACATCGCGGAGCTGATGACGCAGATGGTGCAGTTCCTGAGCAACAACAGCGCGCCCTTCACGGTGAACATCTACCCGTTCATCAGCCTGTTCCTCAACGACGACTTCCCTTGACTTCGCCTTCTTCGACGGCAACCCGACGCCGCTGCCGGACCCCGGCAACGGCGTGTCCTACACCAACGTGTTCGACGCCAACTTCGACACCCTGGTGGCGGCGCTCAAGTCGGTCGGGCACGGCGACATGCCCATCGTGGTGGGCGAGGTGGGCTGGCCCACCGACGGCGACAAGCACGCCACCAGCGCGTACGCGCAGCGCTTCTACAGCGGCCTGCTGAAGCGGCTGGCGGCGAACGCCGGCACCCCGGCGCGGCCGAACCAGTACATCGAGGTGTACCTGTTCGGGCCCTGGACGAGGACATCAAGAGCGTGGCGCCGGGCAACTTCGAGCGGCACTGGGGCATCCTCCGGTACGACGGGCAGCCCAAGTACCCGATGGACCTGAGCGGGCAGGGGCAGAACACGATGATGGTGCCGGCGCAGGGCGTGGAGTACCTGCCCCCGGACGTGGTGCGTCGTCAACACCAACGCCGACGGCGAGGCCATGAAGAAGCTCGCCGACAACATCAACTACGCGTGCACGTTCGCCGACTGCACCGCGCTGGGCTACGGGTCCACGTGCGGCGGCATGGACAGCAACGGCAACGCGTCCTACGCCTTCAACGCCTTCTTCCAGGTGCAGAACCAGAAGGACGAGGCCTGCGGCTTCCAGGGCCTCGCCGTGCCCACGCAGACGGACCCGTCTACCCCCACCTGCAACTTCACCATACAGATCGCCACCACCTCGGCGGGCCACCGCCGGCCGATGGGCGTCGCCGTGGCCGTCCTGACATTGTTGACCCAGCTGGTCCTGCTTCTGCTGCATTGATGTTTGGTTGGCATTGGATATCATAGTACCGGTGGTGCACTTGAGGTGACTGCCTTGGCTGGCTGGCTACATTCCATTAGTTTTTTTTTTTTTTTTTTTTGTTTGGTGAGAAATAATTTGAGCGGTAGAAAGTGTTGTACTGGAGATACATACATGTACTATACTTCAGATTCAGGATTATAGAGACATATTAATTCAACAGTAGCAGATACATCTACTAGACCATACGGAGTATGTCCCTATCATGGTTCATGGGAACATTTAGGACGCGAGGCTGAAGGCGATCCAGGCTTTGTTTGGTCTCAATACTAGTGGCGTCCACATGATCTGAATCGAAGCCCGAGATGGGTGGGAAGGAGATGCACATCACATGGCGCCGAGATCCAGCACCGGCAGCATAACATGGACAGACACATGGTCTAGTAGATGATGCACAACATTTTCTTCTCCCGTCGCACTGTAAGTTGCGAGTCGTTCCTGACTCCCATACGCCGCCGGTGAAGTGAACAAGTGACCAATAAACCAGTACGGGACACTTTTCTCAGATGCGCCGTGCACATGGAGACACCAACTTCTCCCAGTTTTCGACCTTCCCTTGGATTTTTAACAGCAACAGTTGAGCGACTCCCAAGTCTCGTTGTTAGTTTTTTCTTTTTTTTTTTTTTTCTTTTCTTTGCGCAACTCGTTGATAGTTTGTTTTTTTTCGCGCAAAGCAAAACACGCTAGGCCACAACCACCCCATCCATCACTCGGCACTAGCCCAGGACCTAGCCCATGCAGCTGGCGGAGCCGAGCCCGTTGGGTTGGATCGAGCCCAAGCAGACATTGCGATCCAAACCACGTACATTGTCATCAGCCCAAGTAGAGATTGCGAGCCCAGTCGGAGTCGCCGTACCACTACCACGCGTGCCCCGCTCGCGCCAAGTCGGATACGGATACCAAACCTGGTCGAATTCAAACTAAATTCTTCGCGGATCAGTAGTCGGATACGAGGCGAAACCGAGTCGAATTCAATAAATTTCTTCGCTGCATATAATGCCCGCCGCCGCCGCCCCTTCCTGCGTTTGCGCTCCCATCTCGATCATCCTCTTGCCTGCGCGCAGCAAGCCCTAATGGCCGCCTGCGTACACGCCGCCGCCACCGCCACCGCCATCCACAGCCCCGGCAACAACACTTCGTGCATCTTCATCGGCAGCACCGATGACTACGAGGAGACCTGCTGCCTCGGGATGGGCTCCTTCGGCGCCGTCGTCAAGGCACGCCACTGCTTCACCGGCGAAACCGTCGCCATCAAGCGCCTCGCCGCCGCCGACAACTGCAGTCAGAATCAGATGGCGCTGCTCCGGGAGGCGTGCCTACTGGAGGCGAGCGCACGCGACAACCCGTTCGTCGTCGGCTTCCACGGCCTCGCCCGCGATCCGGCCACCAATCACCTCTCCCCTCGTCATGGAGTGCGTCGGCCCTAGCCTCCATAGCTGCGCTGGGATGCGGCCGCAACCCGAGGCGATCGTGCGCAACGTCATGTGGCAGCTGCTCACGGGAGCCAAGAAGATGCACGACGCCCACGTCGTCCACCGGGACATCAAGCCCGAAAACATCCTCGTCCGCCAAGGCACCACCGTCAAGATCTGCGACTTTGGGCTCGCCATGCGCACGGACGCGTCGCTGCCGCACGGGATGGCCGGCACGATGTGGTACATGGCGCCCGAGATGCTGCTGGGGAAGCCCGACTACGACGCCCTCGTCGACACCTGGTCGCTCGGCTGCGTCATGGCAGAGCTCCTCAACGGGTCCCAACTGTTCGAGTCCTGCGATGAAGAAGGCCAGCTCGATGCCATCTTCGACGTCCTCGGCGTGCCTGATGAAACGACGTGGCCATGGTTCCCGTCCACGTGGTTCGCCAGATTGGTCCAGATGATGCCGGAGCTACAGATGAAGCGGCGCAACCTACTGCGCGAGGTGTTCCCGGAGACGATGCTGTCTGAGGAAGGATTCCAAGTACTCAGCGGCCTGCTCACGCTCAACCCCGACAAGCGGCTCACGGCAGCCGCCGCGCCTCAAGTTCCCCTGGTTCACCAAGATGTAGCTGCTTCCAGAGAAACTAGTGTCATCCCCCCGGTGCTCTGAAGCATGCTTCCACGTTTTTTGTACGGCAACATGCTTCCACGTTCAACAGTTGTGTGGATGTAAAACGTAACTTACTTGTTCAACAGCTTGTAGTGCTTGCTGTATTGTTGTATAACACTGTGATATACTGATATAAATTATATTATGTGAATTGGATTTTTTTTTGCTGCGCTTTTGAATGAATTTGATTATTCATCTTGCCATAAAAATTCACTAAGCCCTGAAGTGATATCTCTGAATACTGGTTTGGCAGCAAATGGAACAGTATGTAAATCTAATATGATATTGGTTTAAATCCCATGACTCCGCCAACATTCTTTATTCAGGCGTGTCATGAATTGTATGGGGAAATTAGCAAAGCAATAGAGAAAAACTGGAAGTAACTTGAGCCAAGGCCAATGCGCTGTAACAGGCACGACAGGAAAGATGCGTTCTCCACATTCAGATAAACCATTTCACTTCAAAATGAACAATTGGACCTCATTTCTATTACCACATGGATTTGGATTGGAACTCCAATTCAATTCATCTTCTCAATTTCACGAGCCCACAGACCAGCGCCTTTCAAATTCCCACCCTAGGTACAACTGCAAACAAGAGAAATGACAGAACTTGACAGAATAAGAACAGCTACTATCTATCTAACCACCTTAGATGACAATGCAATCGACCCCACTGTGAAAATGTTACATTCCAGAAACCAACACCAGAAGCCCAACAGGATACAGAATCGCCTTAGACTGCACCCTTCTGCAACCAAGCAGCATTGCAAAGCAAAAGCAGAAAAAAAAAAAAAAAAAAAAACATTGCAGGATCTTGAATGACAGACCACAAAAAGGTCTCCTTGGACCAGGCTCGAATAGCTGATGGCATGAGGTGAAAATTAACAGCCATTTGCAACGGTTGCCTCTTCAGTTGTTGGGTTCACGTCTTCTGGGGCAACACCATTAACAGCTACAGCCACCACACCCTTTTCCACCATGGCAGTCTGCTCCCTTGGGGTAACACCATTAGCAGCTACAGCCACTGCACCATTCCCCACCACAGCATTTTGTTCCGCTATGGCCTCAGGTTTCTGCAGACTCTGCTTCCCATCTGTAGCTTGATTTTCAGCATTGTTGGTGGCAATGGACTTTCTATTTATGACCTGCACAGTGGTAAAATGGCATTTGAAATACTTTTATCAACATCCAAATAAGGGTAAACACTACTGATGGATACCATGAAACAGGCTGAATAATGCCAAATTGCCAATCCACATCTGTTTATAATATGAAAAAATGCTCAAACCAACTCTACAATACCTCCATTGCTGCATATAACCCACAGCAACAAGGCTATGAACTTGTACATGTTCAATGGAAATCTTACGGAACCAGAAGCTAACTTTTCATAGGGAGCTCATTACACAAAGTAGATTGGTAGTCACTCACACACCTCAACTGGATACTGACGCTTTGATTTCTTCTCCTGCATTCTCTTTTCACGGTCATCATAAAAGCTAAAGTCATCCAAGATGGATGTCTTGCAGACATGATCCTTGAAAATCTTTAAAACCTGAAGGCCTTGGTCAAGCAACCTGCAGACACCATGAAAAAGTATGGGAAACTTAGCTACCGCAACATTGAAAGAGTTAGCCATAGCAACTTTCCATTTCTCTTAAGAGAATACCGGCTTCCTGATTCATGCATATCAAGAATTTCTGCTACAATGTGTTATAATCAACAATCAGTGGAACTGATAAAACAAGAGAAAAAACTGAAAGCAACTTAACTCACCTCCTGCGTATCTCTGCTGTTTGTAACTGGTTTGTTTTCATTATACTCAAGAATGATGTGCTTCAACAAGCTGTTAGGAATGTCCTTCACAATGTGCCACTTGACAGGAAAGCAACCAGTCCACTTGTCCTGCTGCCAGTATTCAACGGTCTTGTTAAAATCAACCCGACCCACCATCTCAGCCAGACCAACAAACTGTCCGCTGGTGTTAACCTGAAAAATCAAGGAAGACAAGTAACATCAACATCCAACCTTACACACAGGTTTCACACAAGGGGAAATATGCACTTTAATAATAGAGGATAAGGATCAGACTTACAGAAAACAACAGGAACACAGGACAACTGTTTAATTTTTCCTTAGCCTCTTGATAAGCAGCATCCAACTTTTTATTTCCACTAGGGGTGCTTGCCCAAACATTGTACTTAATGCTCTTGTGAACATCATCCTCACTGTATGATTTAATAATAAAGAATTTTGGCATCTGAGCAGGTCTCACCAAAATCAGCAAGGTTGTACTGATCCTGCTTAACAGCATTAGAGACATCACTACTGGGAGGCTCCTGTCCTTTTGCATCAACAGCTGCTCCAGAACCCTGCTGGTTTTTAAACAGACTACTTCTTGGTCCACGCTTCAACTCATCCAAACCATCCAGGTTTTCCTTACCAAAACCAAAAGATCCGTGAGGTTTTTCCTCTTGGCCTGTACTTCCCATTCGAAAACGCATTCCACCCACCATAAAGCCCAGGACCATAGACATGGGAACCATACCAAAAAGCTAGGTGTGTAAGTGTTTGTGTTGTACATTCCACTACCAGAGTACATTGAACTCATGAACCCAGCAGATGGTAGCCCTGTCGAAGAGTTCTGCCCATGCAGGCCCTGCAAGAATGCCCATGTTCAGAAGCAGTTGATGCCCATGCAGCAAACTAAGAAAGTATGTAGGGTCTGTACATTTCACTTAAAAAATGCAACTGAACATAGCTTACATTGCCCCATAGTAATACAAAACCTATC
Organism: Hyparrhenia diplandra; assembly: GCA_015847255.1. Lineage (NCBI taxonomy): Eukaryota > Viridiplantae > Streptophyta > Magnoliopsida > Poales > Poaceae > Hyparrhenia > Hyparrhenia diplandra. The sequence continues at coordinate 28,244 of JADLZK010008463.1, read as the reverse complement.
AATAAGTCGATTATAACGCAAAAAATTAAAAATTGTAGTTCTGGTTTATCTATCTTTCTTTCCCAGATACTGATCATTAGGTCTAGACAGAACAGAAATTAATAAAGATGTCCTTTGACAGGTAACAACAAACAATACAGTTCTGTGGTACTTGGATCATTATCAACGATGAGTATTCACTACTCAGTAAGTAACACAATTTGTGAAGTTCAATAACAGATGACAAAGTGCATGTACATTCATATTCTGACTATACCTTATTATTATTAGACACTGTTGATGTAGGACTCCCAACCGAGAATTTTGTATGCTTTTCTGAAGAGGTACGGCCACCAGACCATGTATTGGCTGTTTTGCTGCCTTGATTCTGGTAATTACCAAAACGGCCATTTGGCTTCAGAGGCAAAAAGTTTCCTTCTTCAGACCTTTTACACCATCAGTGCTTTTCAGAGTGGTTTTGGAGGAATCAACAAGACAGACTGCTGATCAGCAGCAGTCGCAGTAGTAACATCTTCTTGTATCGAAGGAGATGATTTGCCAGTTTTAGCCTTGTATGCATGTTTGCTGGCAGTAGTCTTTGGCTGGTAGTATGTGGATGGATACTGGTAATGCTGTGATCCATAAATCTGACCATCAGCAATACCATAATGAGGATAGCAGTACATGTCCCCATAAACACCCTGAGGAGAAACAAAAAGACCAATTAATCCAACTACACTTTGTACAGACTAAAAATTGTGAGCGTGATTTCCATTTGCTGTGTCCAACTTCAATGGGGTGGACAATGTATAGAACTATGGAGAGAGTGTATACAAGCTTAATGAGATGTGAACAAAGGGATTAGTACTCACAGGGGAAAGTGCATCCCCTCCATCCTGGCTCACGTAGACGGAATAATCACCCCATCCTGCAAAGACAGAGTCCAAGGGTAAGTGTTCTGAGTTCGGCATCTAGATGTAGTTGCAGCAGCAAGCTTCTACTGCTAATCCACTAGAAATAGGCATATTAAAAGACTAAACGGAACTGTCTAACCTCCACAGTAGTAAGCTCCAGGGTAGGCACCGTAGTACATGGCAGCATCCATGTAGTCCTGCTGCGCCCATGGCTCTGCTGAGGACGCTGGAGGGTTCAGAGACACCACCTCACCCTTGACACGCCATTCAGCCCTCCCGACGCCTGCAGAAGGGATTCAAAACTCAGACCCTGGAGTGCTGCTGTATCACCACAGCCTTATCCGCTGGAATTGCACAGAACAGCAAGCGGAACATGATACCTTCTCCTTGGTCTCTGGGCCCTTGCCGCCTTCGCTCTTGGGATCCACCAGGGACAGCGTCTGCAGTAAATCCGCAACATCTGGAGCAAATCAAGTCAAGGGAAAACTCTGATCCAGGAGCTTCCAAATACACAGGCCAGAAGATCACGGATTCAGCAGGGAATTCGAAACCACGCGGAGCTAAAACTAGGATCGATGAAACAGCAGCGGCGAACAAAATTCACAGAAAAAACTCGAACACCACGCACTCCATAGTCAGCGCTTGTAATCCAAACAAAAAAGTTCATAATCCTGTGCTTTCACCAACAAATCGTCTGCGGCTAAGAAACCAAGCTATTCGCTAGTCCCAAAAAAATCGCCAAAACCTTCGGAAAATCGCCCAAAAACGCAACCAAATCAGGGGAAGCGTGGAGCTGCAAAAGGTTCTCAAGGATACGTACGGCAGCGGGCGCGACGGCGGCCATGGTGTCGATCCGGCGGACACGGGGAGCGTGGCGGCGCGGTCCAAAAACCCAGAGAAACCCTAACGAGGCGGAGCGGGGGTGGGTGGTAAGTGTGAGCGGGGAAGTGGTCAAGTGGAGCCGCCCGCGGACCTTGGGAAAAAGAAAGAAATGGAATCAAAGGCCTCGTTTAGATGGTTTTTTTCTTTTTCACATCACATTAAATCTCTCTCCATCACATCACATTAAATAATGTTTCAAATCAGAAACAAAACCAAGAGCGTATGTGTGGTGGGGCGAACCATTAAGAAATGTAGATAAAAAAAAAGCTTAATTACACAGTTCTATTATACGATCAGAATCTTTTGACGCGTAAAAGTCGGAGAAGAACTTAAACGTTATAATAGATAATATTTAACACAAACAAACGGAAACGTCTTATACATGGATCTTTTTGCCTAGTTACGTTATGATAAGTTAATAAACAGTTACTTTTTAGAAATTTTTTTTGCCATCTAAACGTGGTGAAAGGAACGAGTGGAGAGAGTGCGGGCGCGTTAAGTACTGTAGCAGCAGTGAATCGAATCGGCGAGGGGTTTGGTTGGTACCGTTTGGAATTTTTCGTTTCTGACGACGAGGTTGTGGGCCTGGGTGGGCCGGTGGGCTGGATGGGCCAAGTTCTCTCTCCGCATCACCTCTCTCAGCCTCTTTCCTCTACCTCGAGCGGCCGCACAGCACGGCCGCCGTCCATGGCGACGGGAGCCTTTTCCGACGAAGGCGGCGGCAGCCACGTCCCCTCCTGTTCAGTCGCCACGAATAGATTCTCCATCCTACTCGATTGCGACGACGGCATGCCCTGCCCGTATCGGAAAGCCTCTTTGCCGTCCTTTTATAACCCTAGGCCGTAGCTCTCGCTAGTTCCCTCCGGCGACCATCACCTTTCGAAACCGATGGCTTCGGAGATGCCTCCTAGCCGCTATCGCCGGCTTCGGAAGGCCTTCGATCCCTCTGCCACCTCCCCCACACTCCAAACCAACCAAACGGGTATGCTCGTCACTCTGCACTGCAGTTCTTCGATTCTAGATCTTTTTCACGATTTATCGTATCAGACCTTGATTCAAGTGATTTTCAAGCGAGTATTCAACTTTGACTATTAGTCCTCTCTCCTTTGTGATTGCTTCAAAGATTTAGCTAATTGGGTTTTATCAACAGTACTGCATAGTTGTACACTTATATAGAGAGTGTTTGGTTTAAGGAATCTCGCTTCTCACTTTTTTTTTTTTTTTTTTGGAATGGAGTGGGTTGATCCATCGTTTCTACTAATAATTAGTACTAGTAGACGAGAGGAATTGAGTCATTCCATCAAATTTGTGAAACTGACTTATTATGCACCACATCATCTACTGAGTGATGCCTGAAACCAAACACATGCTTAGTTTCTACAGTATCTTGCATTCACTGACAACAATTTTTTCATGTTTCTCATCAAAATAAATCTAGTTGCGGACAAGCGATAAATCCACCACTTATGAGGACAGAATCAGTAGCTTACCTGAAGACATACTACTCATGATCCTTGACAAGCTGGATGCACGTTCAAACAATCACAACCACTATCCTTTCAAAGCGATGGCGTGATCTTCCTCGGTGTTTGCCAACATCCTATAACCTTGCTGTCGATGACATCCTCCCACCACGCTATCACCGCCTGAAACGCCTTAAAATGGAGGCTGAGGCAGGCTACGAGGCAGAGAAGAACATGCACAAGCTGACTGACATCTATGCCGTCAAGGCTCGGCATGAGCGTTGGATGCCCAAGATCAGGCCTTTCACAGCCATCCTGGAACGCTATGAGCGCCGGGCCATGAGGCGCTATGTCAAGCAGGTGAACGCATTCCTTCTGGCCCCAAAGGATGTGCGTCAGCGCCGGCCTGTCCACAAGCTGAGGCTACAAATGCTTGTGCTTCGGCATGAAACCATTGATGAATGGGTCACTGCAGCCATTGCCAAGTGGGGCGTTGAGGACTTTGAGCTTGTTATTGATGGTGGTTGTGGGGGCTATGACCTCAAGCAGCTGGATCGATACCGGAACATTCGTCTGGAGCGGCTTGTGCTATCCAACTGCCAGCCTGTTTGTTCATGGAACTGCCTGACGGTACAGAGGCTCACCAAGCTCACATTAGGTGCAAGTTCATACATGGGAATGATCAGTCAAATTCTTAGAAACTGCATAGAGCTAAGGGATTTCAGAATCACATCTTCTCGTGTTTGCCTTGAAGCCGCTTTACGTTTCTTTGTGCCAACATCAAAGATAAAGAGCCTGCAAATGGATAGGTGCCGCTTTGGGAAAATATATCTGATGTCTCTGCCTTGTCTTGAAACTTTTTGTTTGCCGCGGTCGCCCAACCAAGTTATCCTATGGTGAGGTGCCTCAGCTTAGGCATGTGAGCTTGGACTACTTACAAACCGAAGGTAATGACATTGATGATGAATCTGGTACCAGCAGGACATATCCACCGAGCAAATTCTTCAAAAGGATCCCACCGCTAGATTCCCTTGTTCTGCAGTTCAAAGGGCCTCGGGTGAGTAATCATCTCTTATCTCTTATACATACTTAACTAATTGTATATTGACATTGCTGTGTCATGTAAAACCCTTTGTGTATTTACGTGTATTTACGTATACAGATGTGGATCGAACCTTTTTGTTGTTCCTGGTGGTCATCTCAAAAGGCTGTTCATCGCAAATGTCCCAGTGAACTGGGACGTACTATGGATTCTCCTACTGCTTGGTGCAGCCCAGCTTTGGAATCGTTCCATGTCCATGTACGTTTTTCTTTGACCAAACTTATACTGAAATCGTGTGCATGGATGTTGGAAATACTAACCGTAAACCCAACTGTTCTGAAATTTTTAACGCAGATTGACAACAACTCGGAGCACCGAAGCTCAGGTGATCTGTGTGACAGTCTGGACGCCAGTCCCAGAACCATCGCCTGAAGGAGCTCGTTGTGGCAGGCTTCGAAGGGGTTGGGGTGGCAAACAGGCTTTGTCAGGCTGATCATGAAGGGGTCGCCATTGCTGAGGCACGTGCACCTGCTCGACGGTGAGGTCAGGACGACGACCAGGAGCTGGGGGCGCTGCACATTGTTCCACGCCGCAAGGTGTGGCACGAGTGTGAGCGAGCTGAGGTGCTCGATGACCTCATTGCTGGGTTTCGCTTCCCCCTCGAATAATTCTGGAATGAGCTGCATAGCTTCTTTCTTGTACAAATAATAACATCATTCTATGCTTTGTTAAGGATTATATACGTGTGCCGCCTTGTCACCTTGTACTTTTGCTTCGCTTGGAAATGCAAAGGACGCAGCTAAAAGAAACAATAAAAGCTAAAACAATGAAATAGAAGTATACACATTGAAAAAAAGAAAGAAAAATAAATTAAATAAAACTGAAAAAAGATGTGGAAATCAGGAAATGAAAAGTAAAGAAAAAATAAAAACCAAAGAAATAAAAAAATAAAAAAAGAATGATAAAATATGAAAAGGAAACTAAAAACTCACATAAAACAAAAAAACTAAATAGAAATAAAAATGAAAAAAAAAAAAACAAAAACAAAGGCCGAGCAAGGCAGGCTTCGAAGGGCCGATGGCATATCCTTTTGCTGCGCTTCTGAATGAATTTGATTATTCGTCTTGCATTAAATAAAGCACTAAACCCTGTCTCTGGCAGCAATTGGAACAGTATGTATACATGCCAGAATCGAATATGGATACTGGTTCAAAGCCCATTTCACTACGTAACCATCAACAGATTACAGATTGCAGGCTTTGGAGAAATTTTTTTAGAAAGGACGACAAAGGCTTTGCTGCGATTTCTATTAGACAAATAAAAGAAAAATGTGTCAGCCCAGTTTTTTGACCGAAAACCAGGCTAGAAAACCATACAAATGTAGAGGGTACCCTACTCCGACTGCACACCTAGGTACCAAGTATACTCAACTCGCGTCATTACTAGTGCCCACTCAAATCCACAACTGTGAACTACTAAAACAACTTGACTGACAACAACCCATATGGAAAACAAGGACATACAATAAGCACCTCTCAGTTGGATTGAGTCATCAACACGAGGTTCCATCACTGCCTCTTGGTTGGATTGGGACGTCGACACGAGCCAAAGACGGAAAAAGGCACAACCCCAAGAAGAAAAGAAAAAAACACAACACTCACAACACGAAGACACCACGCCACCACCACCGGGAGGAGCCAAAAGGGGAGCCGCCGAAACCGCACCGTCGTCACCAACGTATGAGCCACAACCCGCCGCAAGTCCGAAAGCAGCCACCCGAGACTCCCCACCATGGGACTATCCTCCTCCAAGTTGCACTCCCACAATCGCCGATCCCCTCGCTCCAAAGATTGCATCGCCAGAAAATCTCGCCGTGGCAATCGTTGAGAACCATCGATCCCAGCAACTCTGCTTGGGGGCCTCACCTCACCCAAAGCCTCAACTACTACCCAGGACTCAGATATAAGAAACCGCTCCAAGAGCAACACTTTCGCCCCGCCGGCCCACGAGCCGAGATGGGTCTCTAGATGCGACACCTCCAAAGAGGGCACGACGCCAATGGCGCCGTCGTCGCACGTCCATAGACAACTGGGTTTTCACCCTGAGAACCCCTGCTGCAAGGAAATGGCAACCCTCAATGGTGCCCCCAGCGGGGAGAACGACGACACAAAGCCGCTGCCACCATTGCCACCGACCAAGTGGTCGTGGAAGCTTTCACCCAAGTCACCATTCCTGCCGCTCGCTCTCGGTCAAGCCGCCAGCACCCCTGAAGATCTCTAGATTGGTTTTGGATAATTAGTGACATCCTTAGGACTAATCTCTCTATGCTAAGTGTTGTTTTAGTTGGAGATTAGTCAAGCCAAGGACGGTGCATGATGGTCATGGTGGATGGGTCGAGGTGATCCAAATTGATGATCAAGTCCGCAGTTTGGCGTGTTTCGAGGATCAAAATGGGCTCAAGGCAAAGGTATATCATAGGGCCATTTTGATTTTACACTCAAGACACCATAGAGGGTGTGAGTGATTATAGGATCGATAAGCCGTACTATAAAGAGGGGGAAAACTATCGTACATATCGGTTCTCATGTGCCTCTAGGTTCAAAATCATTTGCATGCATTCTAACCTAGAGAGCTAACTCCGTGCTTGATGGAAAATGTTTTCAAAATGCTAACACATGGTATCGGGGTGTTCTTCGACGTGTCGGCAACAAGAATCAAGTGACGGAAGTTGGTTTGGAGCAAAGGCGAAGAACGACAACAAAACGACGGAATTTCGCAGCTCGGGCGGTGGCCGGACTCATCGACCGGAAGCCGGAAGAACCGGCCGGGACACGGTGTCTTGGTCGGTCCTACCGCCGACCAATAAGCATGTTTTTCGACGGTGGTCGATGGGCGACCGGGCGCGCCGACCGAAGCATGGATCGGAAGCGCGATCGGACGCGCTTCGTCGGCCCTCGGTCGGCGGCCGGTGAGGTTTAGTCGGTTGTGACCGGACCCGCCCGACCGGGACTCACCGGGTGAGTCCGGCCGCATCGGTCCGGCCGGCCGATTTGTGCGTGATTTGCACCCCAACGGCCACATTTCGTGGTGGGGGGGGGGGTATTTATACCCCTTTGGCCGGCTCTTGGAGGTCTCTTGGTCATTTGAAATCATTCCTAACACCTCTAGAGCCGAAAGCACTCATCCTCCTCCTCACTCCTTTGCTTGAGAGCATCCATTCTAGTGAGTTGAGGTGATTCAAGTGCACTTTGCTTTGATCTTTGCATCTAGTGGCACTTGGGGATCGTTGTGAGCCGGTGGTTTTCTTGTTGCTCTTGAGAGCACCACTCCTAGCCTAGCTTGGTGATTGGTGGAGGCGTTGGCAAGAGAAGGTGTATGTTCTTGGCCACCTCCCAAGTGATTTGTGAGAGGATCACACACTCCTCGTCGGGAAGACAAAGTGTGAGTAATTCATTGCTCGTGTCTTGGGTACCTCTCATTTGCTTTGGGTGCAAGAAGCCTAAAGGCAATTGGTTTGGAGTGAGCTCCACCTTGATCCACACGCGTGAGAAGGTTGGCACAACGGAGATTAGCTTGAGGGTGCTCAAGTGAACTTCGAGTTAAATCTCGTGTCTCCATTTGTCTCTCGGTGATTGGCTTCAATTTGGTTATCATATTGTTTTATCCTTGGTGATTGGATTGACTAGCCTCGACATTGTGGTATATCACCTCTACACTATTGCATTACTTTCATATATATATTGTGCTAGTGTAGTTTGAGTAGAATTGCTTAGTTGCTTAGTCTTGATTAGAGTAATCTAGCTTGTTCACCTAGTTGGTAAAGTAGTGACTTAGCCATTGTGTGTGAATTAGAGACTATAGCAACTAGAATTGTCAATAGGAGGCTTGCCGACAAGTAGAGCTAGAGAAAAATGCATTTACGCTTTGTTATTTACTAACAAGTTGCTCTAGTGATTTTGTAGAAATTTTATTAGGCTATTCACCCCCCTCTAGCCATTTAGGACCTTTCAACCCCCCTGTTGAAGCCACAACGCCATCACCGGAGGGAGGTCCGACACCGCCTCGGAAGCACCACCTCGGCACCTCCAACAAGCCCCCAGCCCCGGCCCCACCACCATGGCGAAGCCGCACAAGCAACGCGCTAGGGAGTAGAAGGGGAGTACCCGACTATCTTGTTGCAACCGGTTGTTCGCACGTAAAACGCCCCCAACTCTACCTTTCTGCCATGGCCGGACCGACAGCGCCGGCCTTCGCCCCAGCCACCACCGTCGCCGGGCTAACGGCCGCGCCGGGCTTCCCCGCAGACCATCCACCGGCCGCCACCGCCGCATACCACCCACACACCGGTGAGCTGAGCGGCCCGAGCCGCCAAAGCGCCCGCCGCCGCCGCCACGGCTAATTTGATCAAGCACCCACCACTCACCACAAAAACGCGGATCCGAAGGTGCCAAGCGTCGCCATGGGGCGGCCCACGCCGACTAAGATGCTCGGCTCTCGCCAAGGCGCCATAGTGGTTCTCATGTTAACATGGAGAAAATGCAAGTGCTAGCATTCATACAAGTGCAAGAGACGAGGGATCATTACATAAAGTAGATTGGTAGTCACTCACACACCTCAATATGTTTAGACATCCTCATCGCTTGTCCACCCTTCTAACGTAGTCACCGGGATTCAAAACCGATGGTTCACTTGGGAGTATTTCCATGATTGCCGGGGTTTTACGCCTTGAAGAAGTAGTTGTATATGCCATACCCAAATGCATCATTTATGTGGGTTCAAAATCAAACCCAAGCCTATCATCCGGCCGCCAAAAGCTTAATCCTATGTGCCAAATCTAGAATGAGACCAAATCCAAGTATATTTACTTCGATTAAGACCCGTAAAAGCATGAACATTGTCCACATAGGTGACGCCATGGTCGTTGAATGCACCTTCCGTGAAGCGGTGACTAGCAAGGATGGTGTAACACCCCGTGTTAGTTACCGCTTAAGCAATAGATTGGTCAAAAATAAGTTTAGTTGTAGTTGGTTACGTTGTCGGATGAAAAGACGCTTAAAAGAGTCGAAATCCTAAGTTACCCCCTTTGCCCTAAACCCCGATTTGAAACCCTAGTTTGTCCCCTTTTCTTTATTTCAAAATCTAAGCAAAATTTTACAAAACTTCCAAAAGCTTCTTTGTAGATCTTTTCTTGATGAACAAAAGATATGTACAAAGTTTTTCAAGTTTTTGAGTAATTTTAAAAGTAATTTTGAATTCAAATTTCTTCCTTTTTGACCCCATTTCAAAAAGTCATATTTGGAGGCAAAATTTGAAAATTTTCCAATTGTGAAAATTGTAGATCTTGAAATTTTAGGCAAAGTTGCTTTTTGAAGTTTTTCAAGTTCTGTTCAAATTTTAAAAGTAATTTTAAATGTCAAAATGCTTTTATTTTGCCCCAAGTTTGTATTTCAAAATCTAAGCCGAATTTGAAAATGTTTCAAAAAGAGAAAAATGTTTATCTAGAAAAGTTAAGCATAGTTGCTTTTTGAAATTTTTCGAGTTCGGTTCAAAATTTGGGAGTATTTTGGAAAATAAGAAAAGGGGAAGAACCGCTCTGATGATCGTGATGTCATCCTCACCTCTCTCCCCACTCTGTTTCCCTGTGCCTGCCGCCATGCGTGTTGCGGTCGCCGCGCCGCCGTGGACGCCGCGACGACTCTTCTCCGCGTTGAGCGAGCGGGCGAAGAACCATCCGCCCACGTCCCCGGTCCTCTTCCTTCTCCTTTTAAGGCGACCGAGGCCGCGTTTTCTTCTTTTTCTTTTTCTTCCGGCCCGCCGCCGACCGACCATCGTCTCCACGCGCGTTGCCGTCGCCACCCGCGTTGCCATTCCTCAAATTGGTCGCGCCACCATCTCCATAACTCCCTTGCGCATCGTTTGACCTAGCTCTAGTTGTGCCTTGTTGCGGGAACGTCCTGGCGCGCCCGTTTTCTTCCTCACGGACGGCAAACCGCGCCGCCGCGAACTCCGCCGCCGTCGTCAACTTCGTTCTGATGAGCTTTTGCTTGCACTTCACGAGCTTTGGCATCGCCCGTCGTTCTCTTTCTCATGCTCTTGCCGTTTTTGGCGGTGTCCGACGGCCGGAACGTCGTCGTTGTCGCCGGAGTCGCCGTCGTTGCGGCCAACATCGCGATCCACCTCCGATTCATCCCCTCGCCGCGAACCAACGCAAGCATCATCACGTGGTGTTGCCGCCGCACGTGCTATCCGTTTGCCCTTAGTCGGCGTCGGGCGTCTTGAACGCCGGTCGTCCGTGAGCTCAGCCTCCGTCCAGCGCCCAGCGGCCGTCCCTAGGTTCGATTTTGGTGCGATTAAGTTAGGGGAAAGGGTCGCCCGAGGGTCTTGGTTCTTTTAATGCCCGTCCCTCGCCGGGGACTTGTCGCCGTTACCTTCATGGCCGTGGCCCGTGTCTTGCACCCTCCCCACCCGGCGTGTGTGCCACGAGGAGTAAATTGGTGAAGACCGCGTCGCCGGAGAGCTAGTCGCCGACGAAAGCAAGCGGCCGTCAATCGCCGGAGCCGCCGTCGGGTCAACGTCGGGTGTGGCCAAGGATCCGTAAAACAAGAATAGGGTAAAGTCCAGGGGCCTAGATATAAAGACCAAGACTCATAAAAATAGTGTGTTAGACTTGTTTGTGATTTTACAAAACTCCAAGGGTTTTTATGAAAAACCGCCCGGGCTGGCTTTGAAACAAGCCGCGATGGGCCTAGCTGTTTGTTATTGGCCCGCCCGGGGTTTTTTTTGGCCCAATGGTCGGTTTTCATTTAAAAATTGTTTTGTCAATTTCTTTGTATGTAAATAGTGCATGCTTTTGTAAATTTTGTATAAATTCAAGTTTTGGTTTAAAAATTCTGAAAATTTTGTGTAGCCTTCCTATGAGTATGTTTACATATAAAAATTTTGAAACTTATATTTTGAGTAGTTCTTGCATGTTTTAAAATTACAAATTTTAATTGAAAAATGCATCTTCCATGATTTTTAGAAAATTATATGTTTATTCAAAAATCATAAAAATTTATTTGGTACTGTTTTATGATGTGTCCTACTTGTATAAAAAAGTTTGGAGTCGTTTTGAAATGTTTAAATTATTTTATGTGTTTAAATGAATTGTTTAATGAATAATGACTTAGGAATTGTGTGACTTTTTTGAGTTGTCTTGTGAATCATGGATCATACCACAATCAAATGGTCCTTGAAAACTCCTTTAGTGATAGTAGTAGTTCAACAAGTTGGTTTTGTTGGGTTGCAACTTTATCGTGAAGGAAAGTTGTACTCATGTGTTTATTATTTCATGCATCCATCAAACATCATGTTTACCATTCCATCATGTTAAGCAATGCATCATTATTACGTGTAGTGAACGAGAGTGATGTGGTTTTACGATGACCAAGCTTTGGAGAAGGTGCATCCACCCGATGTGTTGGTGTCAAGGGTGACGTGGATGGTCCAACCGAATCTAACTTTCCCTCGCAACACGTGCAAGCCCCTGATACATTTAAACCCTTCCTTGTATTTTACAAAGCTTTTAAACTTATGTTTATGATATGTTGCATTAAGTAATTAGGAGTTGAGAGATAACCTAATTGCCGTGCATTACCATCCTTGTTTATTGCAATACCATCCTTGTTAACTGTTTTATTTCAAAAATGCTTAGTGATGCTTAGCCCCTCGCTTATTTAGTTAAGCTTTTTCATCAAAGTGTTTAATTTATGAATATGGTACCTTTTTGGAAGAATAATGAGGTGTAGAGTTTAACTTGAGACCGAGACGGGACCCGGGTTGTATCTTTGGTGGTTAAGCCGATAGGGTTGCTGGTTGTGCTTGTCCCGTCAGTGTCTGGGTTAAGGACCTTTCGTTGATTGGCCCTTGGATCAAGAATTTGTTATACCGCCACATATACGAGTAAGCCCGAGATCTCGGAGGTGAGCCAAATCGAACGCAACCGCGCAAGACCGGGAGTGGAGAGATGGCGGGAGTACATGTTACCCTCGTGGGTTAAAGTCCCGGATTGGAGGTGTACGGTACTCTCGGGTGGCGTGGGGCGCCGTCCCCGCTTTTGGGCGGTCCGAGTGAGGGTTGACATATGCAAGTTTAAGTTCTACATATGTCGTGTGGTGAGGTATCCCCCTTTGGGTTTTAAGCGGTTCGAATCGGCGTTTGCTCCACGAGAAAAGGAGACTTGATCCTCGCACCGCCTCTTCGTAGTAATTGATGGAATATGGTTTTGAGGAAAGAAAGTTGGCTTATGAAAGAAATGTTTGCTCTAGAGTAGAATAACCTAGAGTATATGAGCTACTAATATGAATTAAAAATATTGAAAGTAAGGATTCACTTTTAGTAAGCTTTTCGCAAAAGAATTCTTGATTCTTGCTAAGCCTTACCTTGATTCCCCTAAACCCGCATTCCTAAGTCTTCTCTGTTTCTTTGACGGTTAAGTCTTGTTGAGTACTCCCATACTCAAGGTTTGTTAACCCTTGTTGCAGGTCTTGACTCATCTTTGTTGACCAAGGTTATGTCGGTGGAGCGCGGCATGATCCGGGTTGTCTTCTAGTCTATTCACTTCCGCGAATTAATTAAGTTAAGTTTACTCAAATGTAACTTATTCATATTTTGTAAAATTAATGTTATTATTCTTCCGCACTCGATTTGTATTTTTACAACAAATGTTGTAATGTTGTAGCTACTCCTTTGTTGATCCCGGTATGAGTGGTGTAATCGGGGTTTTCCGATGACACTCGGCGAGCTTCTTAAGTTATTGGGTGCATACGCGCTTTGGCGTCGAGGTCTTTGGAACAATGACAGGTGTAGGTGGGCCCAGTAATTAGGAGGTTCTGTTACAGATGGCTAGGTAATCCTAATCATCATCTTCATCGTGTTCAAAATCTGCTTCATAATCCGAATCCTCTTTCTCGTCACTGCCATCGACGTCATCATCATCATCATCATTATCATCGCTACTGTCGTCACCACTGTCGTTCCTGCCGCCACCTCTAGCATCAGTGGGTCTTTCTCCATCTTCATTGCCTTCTTTAGGATGATAAGATGGATCCTCACGAGAGTCATCACTCTCACTGCTTGGTTCAAAAAGTTCCATCCATTTCTTGTACGCTATACACGGGAAAGAAGACAAAAGAACAACCATATGAATTTAAATAATCTGAAGTACAAGGTAAAGAGGCATCATTTTTCTAATGGTGTATATAAACCCAACAGTTTATTTTCAATAGTTAAATCCCAAAGAATGGTCATGAGATTGCATATTGCATACAATTTTTCTTTAGAATCATGTTAGAAGTTACTTGGCCAATGATTCAAAACATTAGATGTCCATATTTTTTTTTTTATTTGAGAACCAAAATTTCTAACCATGGTTTGATGATAAATGTTCATTTGTTGCTGCTAAGAACTCGGATCAAGCTAAGAATCTATCGTGGACCGCTAGATCTATTGTGGCACCAAGAATACTACAAAATGAAAATGACACCATTTCCACTCAAAGGCTTCGGTTATTTTTTAGAAAGGCAAAGCCTCGGTTATATATATAGCATGTCCGAGGGCTAAAAAAAACGTGGAGTAGAGCAGTTCCAAACACACCATTATTAACCCCAACTCTAACTTTAGGTTAGGGGTGGGGGTTGGCATTTTAGTCACTAAAATAACTAAAGTGTGGTGAATATTTTAGTGAATAAACTTTTAGTGGGGTTGGTGTGATAATCCATTCCTCACATCATTTGAAAAGATCTCGAGAAGTACAAGGTACGCTTTGTGGTCGACTATAGTTGACCGGTTAATGTTGAACTGTAAATACTCCTTTCCGAACAACTACAACTGAGCACATGCCTGAATGTTTTTAAGTAGTTTTTAGGATTTTAGGCACTTAGAGTGTAACTAGTAGTTCCTAAATAACGAGTTTAGTAAGGATTTTATTTAGCTATTAAGAGATCAAATAGCTAGACTCTCAAAAGCAAATACGATGAATGGATGAAGTAAAAGCAAATACTATACTTTTTTTTTTTAAAAAAATATATTTTTCTTCTTGAAAAAGTCAAACAACCACTATCTTTTTGCTTGGTCCATTCTAAATTACTTTTTTAGATATATTAGCTTTAATATATCTAGAAATAATGTATATCAAGTACCTCTGTTTTAAATTATACAACATTTTTTTTATAGATAATTACTTTAGTCCTGCAACTAGACATAGTGTATATCTAAGTGCATGATAAAATATCTTAATTTAAAACTGAGAGAATACATAGTAAAGGAATATATCTAGAAAGAATAAAATGTCTTGTAATTTAGAGTGGAGGGATTACTTAATTTGATTTAGGTTCGTTCGTACAATGTATTCGCGCGTACGGCTCTCAATCTCTTGTGCAGGGACACGCACCGATATTTTTTTTTTTTTTTTTAAACGAAGTATGAGAAGTGAAAAATGAGAAGTGAAAAATTGGCCCACCTCGACACCTCCCGGGACATTAATTTGTATTCTCAAAAGAAAAAAAAAATCACCAGCCGTAGATCTTGTGCCGTCAAGCCGATCCAACGGCCGGACACCTGCGCGCCGTTCCCTTTGCCGGACAACGGGACAAGTTGAGCCCAACCCTAAGCAGCACACCCGCGCTAAACCCATCACCGCCACCATGCGAGGTATCGGCGCCGCCGCCGCCGCCGCCGCCAGGCGGCACACTCCACTCACGTACTCCTGCGCCCCTGCCTTCTCCTCCTCCTCTGGAAGCCGCGGCGGTGATGGCGGTTTCGGGCACGGGCGCGGACGCGGCCTGCCGAGCTCTGGGCAGCCGCGCGCCCCCGGGAGGCCCATTTCCGACGAAGATGGCGCGGATCCCTTCTCCGCCGCAGCATCCTTCGGCCGCGGCCGCGGAGAGCCCGCGGTTCCCTCATCCCCAGCGTCCCGTCCTTCGCCGTGTTCTCTGGTGCCGGTCGCGGCCGCGGATCCCCACTGCCCCCGCCGCCACCCCCGAGGACGCCCCCGAGCAGCCGACCCTCACTAAGCGCTTCGACAACGCCCCTCGGCGCCCTGATCCGGAGCCGCCGAGTATCGATGCCTCCTCCGCGCCGCCGCTGCCCCGCACGCTCCCGTTCTCTGGCGCCGGCCGCGGGCCCCCGGACGCAGCAGCCTGCGCCGGATAAGCCTCCGGAAGAGAACCGGTTCATCCGGCGCCGCGAGCCGGCGAAACAGGCTCCTGCTGCGCAGCAACCGAAGTTGTCGCAACAGGAAGCCGTGGATCGGGCGATTGGACTCCTGAGCGGCGGCGACCGTGGCGGCGAAGATGGCGGAGGGCGTGGTGGCAGGGGTCGCGGCTCCCGTGGCCGTGGCCGTGGCCGATTCGGTGGGCGCGGGCGCCGCGACGGCAGATCCGTTGACGTGGAAGACGGCCAGGAAGCGATCTACTTGGGAGACAACGCTGATGGCGATAGGCTAGAGAAGAAGCTCGGCGAGGATAAGATGAAGATTCTGGAGCAGGCGTTTATGGAAGCAACAAATAATGCGCTGCCAGATCCATCCGAAGATGCTTACCTCGAGGCTTTTCACACAAACTGCATGGTGCGTACGGAACCACAGTGGATTTTCCAATCTGGATGTGCTTGTGACTTTTCTGAAAGTTATTTGATGCTGTGGGTTTGTGCATGCAGATCGAATTTGAGCCACAGTACCATGTGAATTTTAGTAATCCTGATATTGATGAGAAACCACCAATGTCCTTGGAGGAGATGCTTCAGAAGGTGAAGCCCTTCATAGTTGCATATGAGGGCATCCAGAACCAGGAAGAATGGGAGGTGATTTCTTCAATTGGTTGCACAGTTTTATGTTTACCCTCGAAAATGTTTGTTCTTGTATCATATATATACTGTTTTTGTTGTCACTTGAATTAGGTATGTATTAGAAAATTCCAAGCCTTCATACCAGTGGTAAAAAGCCATTTATGTACAGCTACAATTATGATACAAAAAATGGGTTGATGGTTGGATATTAGATTATCATTACCTGCTCTAGCCAGTCTTGAGAACAGTTAGAACATGTGAACAAAATAGGCTGCGATCATGATTTTACTCTTGTCTACATATGTCTACAGTCTACAATTTTGGTGCCCATCTTGTCCTGCTAAGCTGCTACCATAACTCTGCTGACTACTATACATAAATTTATCCAGATTGGCCTCTTATCTTTAGGCAGCGGCTAAGCCAGGAAAAATTTAGGACGGGCTGAACAAAAGTCTATACAGCGACTTAACTCCTAATCTATATAATTATACAAAAAAAATAAGGTAGGGCTTAGGGGGCGCTCCATGTACGTGGGAACCGTAGGCAGGTCTCGAGCCCGGCTTGGCCGACCGTTGGCCGCTGGCTCGTCGCTGTCTTTAGGTATATTGGTAGTTTTATGTTCAGATATACTGACATAACTTTACACAGAATACAGATGAATTTGGCTAGATGCCTTGTTCTTTATTTCAGCGTTTACTTCACTTATGGAAGCCCTTACAACATCACATTACATCTTGCATCAGATCATTAAATTACTATAGCAACTAGCAGATGCATACATTAATGGTTGTATTTAGCTTGCTCTCTTAATACAAAATATTTCGTGGCGGAGTATTTTAACTGACTCAATGTATTCTACTGTGTTACTATCAGGAATCTGTGAAAGATGTAATGGCTAGAGTGCCCCATATGAAAGAGCTCATAGATACATGCAGTGGACCTGATGTTGTGACTGCAAAACAACAAGAAGAGGAGCTGCAAAGAGTTGCAAACACTCTTCCCGAAAGCATCCCTTCTTCAGTAAAGCGATTTACTGACAAAACTCTACTCTCTCTTAAGGTTTGCCTTCTTGTGACAATTTGTGTTCTGAACATTCCTCATAGTTCCATTGGATGATTTGATATGCTTGCATTTTCAATCATTCAACTTCTGAATCTCCTTTTGGTGATGAGTAACATGATTTGTGTTTAAATTGGTTTGACTAAAAATACTTACTAGAGTTGAACTGCAATAAACTATGTAGTAAATACTTTGAATATAAAAATGCCAAAACGACTTACAATTTGGAACGTAGGGAGTATTTACTTGGTGTTTTATTTTTAATGTTTTTGCCTGTTACGGGTATCATCACAATGTTCATTATACTGGTGGGTCTTTTTCTGGAGCATATCTTGTGTGGATAGATACATTCAATTGATAACGCAAGAGATATTCTGTTGTATCTTCAAGTGGTGCCTTTTAGTTTCCTCCTACTTATTGCAGCTCTCCTTTTTTTTCTTCATTTCTCAGCAAGGTTGCTGATGCCATAACATTATGATTGTTTTTTAAAAATCCGTCCCTATTTCTGTTCATTGCAGAACAATCCTGGCTGGGGTTTTGACAAGAAATGCCAATTCATGGACAAGTTTACTCGCATAGTTTCAGAGCAATACAAGTAGAAATGCCTCTTATACTCTGTTGTAGTAACCATCTTATTTATCCTCCCTCCAAGGAGATTTGAAGGGTGCTCGTTGTTTTGAGAGAAGATGTGATGCCCATACCTAATCCGTGCAATGTTTTTTCTTTTCACTGGGATTCTAGTTTGATAAATAAAATTGCTGATAAACATGTGTGCTCTTTTTTTAATGAGATTTCCCTCCCTGTCAATCTGGTTCTGTGAAGGGGAACATTGCCGCCATTCTGTTCCATCATATGAAACTCCCATTCTTTAATCTTTACTCGGCTTACTGAAGTGCTTATCGAGTTATATTTTGTTTTGGGAACTGTAAATTGTTTAATCAAATTACTGAAGGGCTTATGGTTTGAATAGATCACGTTTAATGTGTTCTCTTGTGCAATAGGCCACAATCCCATTTCTGGACCAGTTATTTTCTGCAGTCACGTTGCAAGCCCTGAGTGGACCCTGGAGTTCTCTGCTATTGCCTTGTGCTTCTGGTTGTGGAAGTAAGAATTCCAGAACCATAAGGTGAAACACTCACATACTACCTGATACAAGTATTGCAGTATCGAATTGCCCGTGTTACCTTCTCTAAACGCTGTGTGTGTACTTTAAACGGCTGTTGGTCCAAAAAAGAGCCGCCCCCAGGTTCGTATTCCGCCTGCATGAGTTTAGTTGCTGCGGCGGCTTGCGACACAGTCACACACTCTTGCACACACTAAGCGCTGCGCTGCTCTGCTCTGCTCTGTTCTACTCCCACCACGCCACAGAGAACGAGCGGGCGCTCCGCCCGCGGTTTCTGCCCCCGGTCGCTGCACGGCTCCCGAGGCTACGCGCCACGGCCACCTCCACCGCCACCGTCGCCATCGCCGCGCTGGTGAGACGATGCCGGCCGATTAGTGATGTACTACTAATGTAAGTCTCTCTTCGTTGCTGCTCCAACGCTATGCCGCGCGCTCTCCCTCTCCATTCGCGCCCCCATTGTTTCTCCGCCTGTTTCCGCGCGCGCGTGGCGGCGGCGGCGGCGGCGGCGGCGGCTCCCGGGTTCCTCACGATTGGATTGTTCGTCGTGCGTCCACTGGTACGTCAGCGCGATCCAGAATTCGGCCCGGGAAATGCTTCGGCGTTGATGATAAGATGCCTCTCGCGCGGTGCGTCAACGCGGATTCCGGAGAAATACGCTGCTGGGGTGGGATTAGCGCCTTGAGACGGGCTTTTTTGACTAAACTGAAGGTGATTCAGTTCGCGATTGGCGGTAATCTGCCTGGCTCTAAAAGGTGGGATGCTTTTCCTCCCCTGGGAGGCATCGGGTGATGGAGACGGCATCGCTGCCTTTACTGACGACGGCGGCATTCGATTCCTCCGCTTAAAAGGACCTTGGTGATTGGGAAGCAGGGCGTGTCTTTAATAAGGGAGGGGGTTCGCGATGGCGATGAAGGCAGGCCCCAGTTTTATTCCTCCCCCGCTTTTGTCCACCTGAACTGGTGTCGTTCTTTACTTCTTTTTGCTGTCAGTTGTCACAACGGGCCCGCCGGGTACAGCCAAGGGAGAGACACTTGTTCAACAGTTGAGCTGAAATTCCGATGCTTGCTCATTGGGTTTCTCTCATGGTTTTTCTCTAATCAGTGAATTTATTCTTCTCTGCTGGGTATTCTTGCATGTGGAGATTGGAACGCCCAAGTATGTAGCACCAGCCTGAGTTGCATGGAGGGATAATGCCAGAGTTGAGGAGTGGTGCTCGGAGAGCTTGTCTGAGGTTCAACAAGGCTGCAGCAGCAGACGCAGTTGGGAGCTCAGCAGTGCCACCTCCACAGGGCACGGCTACAACGCGTGGAGGTGCGATGGCTGGTAGTGGTAGAGGTTACAAGGCAGCTGCTAAGGGTAGAGGGAGGTCAGCTTCGAAAACACAGAGGAAAGGGGATCGAGGCTATTGATTTGCAGACTGATCTGCCTTGCAGTAACCTCCCTGAACCTGTTGTTGCCGACGAGACAGTTGTTGGCACAGACCACAAGGACCTTTGTTTGAGCAAGGCACCTGAGTGTGCTGCCAGTGCCAGCTTAAGAATGCTGGGTGATACGGACAGATTTGCAGTGCCAGAGAGGGTATGAATTCTCTGTCCCTGACTGACGTATTTCTTTATATGGCGTGCAATTTTGTAGATTGATCGATTAAGGGTTTTCCACTGATCCATTATAATTTACAAAGCTGTTTTTGTGCTGTTTTGTCTTGTTTTGTTTAGTTTAGTTTGGTAGTTCCATCATGTTGCATGTGTTATTAAGTGAATTTCACATGTGCCCAATTGTGCTTGAGTTAGATTCAAAATTTCACATGTGTTGTATCTATCTATTTACTTTTTCGTAGAATATAGCATGCAGTCTTAGGTATCCATGCTAATATTGATATATAAAAAGCAAAGACCAAACCAAAGTGTGAACCTACCACGGCGATGATCAATCTGAATGGTGAAGTGGACCAAAATCGTTGGCTTTGGTGTCCTTGATAGATTGCATCTTTATTTGCATGAGAGAAATTAAGTTCTGAATTATTAGATTGTACCATCACAATACTTTTTGTTTTTCTGAAACCTGAAATAAGTAATGATAGTAAAACAATGAACACAAAGAAATGTAAATAATAAATAAACAACATCTTCACAGATTTTTTTTTCAAAGTCACGAGAGCCTACGCACCTGGGTACGCCTATTATATTTCAGTGATACAATTCCTTACAACCCCTTCCAACCATTCTTGCCTTTGCAGTCTCTTAGGGAATACAGTAGGTGTTTTTTTTTTTTTTTTATCAAACGCAGGAGAGCACCGTACCTTTATATAAAAACGAGAAATGGCAAAAAAAAGATCCCCTCACACCCCTCAAGTTTAACATCTTTAGAGAACAGATAAAAGAGAGATTATCCATGCAAGAAACTGCACACTCACACCCGTCAAGTTTAACATCTTTAGAGAACAGAGATAGCAGAGAGATTGTATTCCCCATTTGGGACAGACATTGTGAAAATTTGCTGGCACATTCAGTGCACTGCGTTTACATTTTTAGGAATGGGCACTAAAGACACATTCACTTGGCAAGATAAAGTCTTAATTGTTCTTTTTTATTACAATCTTAGTTTGCCATTTCTTGCTCATTGCCTATATGTATAGTTCTGCAGCTATGAATTATAAGCACCTATACATTATCCAATTGTTGCAGGTTCAAGTAGGTAATTCCCCAGAATATTTAACTGGTAGAAAGTTAGGCAAAGGTGGCTTTGGCCAGGTTTATGTTGGAAGAAGAGTATCTGGTGGATCTTCTCATATGGGTCCTGATGCATATGAGGTTTCTTCTTTTATCTCTTTCAATCGAATGCTAAAGTTCTATTTGGCACACCATTCAAATATCTAGGTGAATGTCCTCTAGGTTGCACTAAAATTTGAGCACCGAAGCAGTAAGGGATGCAACTATGGCCCCCATGCGAGTGGCATGTTTATCAGTACGAGCCTTCATAATCCTCCTCCTGTATTTCAATTATTCTCTCTGTGGATAATGATCCATTATCTTGTCTGACCAGCACTATCAATGGTTGTTATGGCATTCCATCAGTCCACTACAAGGGTCGCCAGGGAGAGTACTACATTCTTGTGAGTTTAAAGTTAGTTATTAACTGCCAAAAAATGTACCCAAACTTAACTAGATATTTTATTAAACCTGCGTTCCAAATTTCAGGTAATGGATATGCTTGGTTCCAGCCTCTGGGATGTTTGGAATTCTGTAGGACAGGCGTAAGTATCTTTGCCAAACTGTTTACCTTATCCATATACTTTCTTACTCTCTACTGATATCAGTGCCTCCAATAGGATGGCTCCTAATATGGCTGCTTGCTTTGCTGTTGAGGCCATATCAATTCTTGAGAAGCTTCACTCGAAAGGGTAAATCGAAAAGTATTCGATAATTATAGTAAGATGCATGAATTTTAGTATACTTTTGATGCTAACAGTCACATGGTTTCCTATCATGGCTAGCTTTGTACATGGCGATGTGAAACCAGAGAACTTTTTGCTTGGTCAGCCTGGTTCACCTGATGAGAAGAAGCTTTTCCTGATTGATCTTGGTTTAGGTAACTTGTTTAAAATAACTTAATCTATGTGTGAAGATATCTTGTTCAAAATAACGTAATCTATATGTGACGATAGTAAGATTATATGTCTCACATTGTTGAGACACTATGGCCTTTGCTAGTTGGCGTTGGCTTCTTATGTTCAATGCCCCCACTGATATTTTCTACACTGTTCTGTGAATTTTAAAATTATGCAGCATCCAGGTGGAAAGAAGCAGCATCTGATAAGCATGTTGAATATAATCAGAGGCCAGATATATTTAGGTTAGTTAGATCTTGTGGTGCGTGCTACTGTACTAGCTTCTCTCTGTATAAAATTGTGTCACCTCCTAACATTAACTGTCTCCTCTTTACATTTTGCAGGGGAACAATTACATATGCTAGTGTCCATGCTCATTTAGGTCGTACTGGTAGTAGGAGGGATGATCTGGAGTCACTGGCATACACCCTTATTTTTTTTATAAGAGGAAGATTGCCTTGGCAAGGCTATCAGGTAGCCTTAGACATGCTCAGCTGTGTCTGTGTAATATGTTCTGTTTGGTCTTGGACCTGTTTTTTTTTGCTAATAATGATTTAATGATATAGGGAGATAACAAGAGTTTTCTTGTTTGTAAGAAGAAAATGGCCACTTCTCCAGAGATGCTTTGTTGCTTCTGTCCAGCTCCATTCAAATATTTTATCGAGATGGTCACCAATTTGAAATTTGATGAAGAGCCAAATTACCCTAAACTTATTTCTGTTTTTGATGGTTTAATTGAAGAGCCAGCTTCAAGACCCATCAGAATTGATGGAGCTCTGAAGGTCTGATCTGCCATGCACACAACATAGTATTACCATTTCCAAAGTTCCAACTATTTTATTCATTTGGAAAAATCCAATCGTTAGTTTTTTCTGCTTCTTTTAGTTTTGGTCATCAATCTGTTGCACATACTATAGGTTGGACAGAAACGTGGAAGACCACACGTAAACCTTGAGGTCGAAGAACAACTGAAGAAGAAAGTTAGATTGGGGAGCCCAGCAACTCAATGGATTTCAGTATATAATGCTAGGTGGCCCATGAAGCAGAGGTAAATGCATTCAAATTTGCCAGTCGTATAAATTGCTCTTTTATATTTTTGTATCTCAATACAGTATCTTCTATTGTCTATGATGTCATATTTCCCTTGCTCTTTAAAACAGTATGTTCTAGAGTCTAGACTAAGTGCTTCCTTGTGGCACACATTATCACGAGGATTCTTAATGATGATTTGTTTGTTTGTTTGTTTGTCTCTATGTGATTTCTTTGACTTGGCTTCTCAAGTCACGGGGCTTCTTATCGTTTCACAAGTATTGAAATTTAGCCACTAAAAATTTTTGTTACAACCATGGTTCTTTTTCTCGGAGAAAGAGGCTTTTTGTGCCCCTGTGCCCTTTTCACTTTGTAAAATTGTAATCAACATGCTTTCTAGACATAACATAAACACATGATAAAACAAGAGCTGGCATTTTGATTCCTGATACAAAGAACTTCTTTATATGGTATCAAGGATATGATGGGATTCATGGAATACGTTCTTAAGCATTGGATAAATGTAGCTGAATTAAGTAGGATATCTTTTTGGTCTTGTTTGGGATAGTGCTAGTGTGAACTCTAGCAGTCATACATCTTGCATGTCTGCTTTCGTTTTAGTTTGAATATATATATATGAAGTCCCACTGGTTACTCAGCTATTTATTCATATTTTTTTGCTGCCTCCCTTATTTAAGTATGATTTAAAAATTTCACTGTAAAATCCACTGCTTCTTTTGTCTTTAGATATCATTATAATGTAGCTGATTCAAGGCTGCACCAGCATATAGAAAAAGGTAATCGAGATGGTTTGTATATAAGTTCTGTGGCTTCTTCAGCAAATTTTTGGGCTCTCATCATGGATGCTGGGAGTGGGTTTTGTTCTCAAGTTTATGAGCTCTCACAAGTGTTTCTGCACAGGGTACACTATGATCTCTTTCTTTCCCTCTGTCACTCCCTCCATCACTCCATCTCCTGATTCTAGGTTATGTATATTTGTAGGAGTGGATTACAGAGCAGTGGGAGAAGAATTATTACATAACAGCAATTGCTGGAGCAACCAATGGAAGTTCCTTGATTGTAATGTCTAAAGGTCTGTAGATTGTTTCTCTACTAAACAGTTTTCAAAATAGGCCCAGTATGCAGATTGGAATGCAAATAATCAGATATATTTTCATGTTTTCCATGATGTTTTTAGGCCTAGACTCTTCCAAGTATGCAGGTTTGGGTACACTAAAATCACTGCACGGACTCCATATTTCCATATGCCATATATGGTATCATCAGCCAATTATTGTGTCACATAAAGCATGACAGGAAACATAATATGCCCCGATGTTATCTACCTGTTCTTGCTAATATCATTAGTGTGCCATTGGCCATAGTTCTGATAAATGACTTGCTAATGTTAGTTTTACTATTGGTTATAATTCTGATATACTAGTGATAAGTTGATGGCGTGAGCAGTTTTCTGTTGCTGAGCATTGGCAGGGCGTCGATGTAATGTGTGCTCCCTGTGAACTGTTAACGTCTTTTCTTCCATATAAAGTATTGTTCTGACTTGGTATGCCTCATCAATACAGGAACTCCGTATACACAGCAGTCATACAAAGTCAGTGAATCATTTCATTATAAATGGATTAATAAAAAATGGAAAGAAGGTTTTCATGTGACATCTATGGCTACAGCAGGGAATCGTTGGGGAGTGATCATGTCAAGGAATGCAGGCTATTCTACTCAGGTTACATATCTACTTGTATTGTATCTATGAGTGTTTCTTTAGAATACAAGCTGTATTTACTGTTACTTTCTTCCCTTTTTTTGCAATTCATCATATGGAACAGCGATCGTGTTTTTCATGAATTATGTGGTTTCTCATGTGCCCGTAGATTAATAATTTGTGCTGTATTTTCCATCTTTATTTATATTTGGAGTTGACTGAACATCAATTTCTCTCGTCTGATCTTTTTTTTTTCCTCTGGAAATTAATTTGATGAGTCTTTTTGTATTCTTATTATTTCTTTTGGTCCCTATGTTAACCTTGTCTGGGGAGTCCTTCGAGGCACCTCATGAAACTACATAAACTGAAGTACTTTTCTCTGGGTTGTAAGAATAACTTGAACTACAAACCCCGATTCATCATTTGTTGGACTATTTCTTCTTTAAATTTTCTTTCTTGTTTCGATTATTATATTTTAACCTGTCTGCAATTCATCAGTTACACGCCCAAGTCTCCCAAAGTTAGTCTCTGAATTCTGATAGAAATGTATCCTGCATGGAAAGCTCCCCTTGCTCAACACTCTAATAGTTACTTATCCATTTGAAGGAGTTAGTTGTAAAAAAAAAAAAAAAAATATATCTATGGTGCATTACTGCAATTCGGTTGACAGCAAGCTTCTCTTCTAGTTTTAGCGCTGCATGCAAAACACCCAATCACCCAATCTATAAACATATGTTCCCAACGGAGCTGATTCTGCATTGAAAGATACAGGTTGTGGAGCTGGACTTCATGTATCCTAGTGAAGGTATCCATCGGCGATGGGAGACTGGTTACAGAATAACGTCGTCTGCAGCTACGCCAGACCAAGCTGCTTTCATCTTGAGCATCCCAAAGAGGAAGCCCATGGACGAGACACAAGAAACTCTTCGCACTTCCGCCTTCCCTAACACCCATGTAAAGGTATGTGTCCATATTTGCATCCATTATTCATGCAGTTTATTTAGCAAAAGATTTTCTACTGCCTTGTTTCTGTCTATCTACCAATCTGACACGGGACAAAATAAAATTCAGGAAAAATGGGTGAAGAACCTGTATATTTCCTCGGTCTGCTACGGGCGAACTGTGTGCTGACGTACGTGTATGTTGAAGCTCCAAGGTGCACAGATATGCTTTAGCGATGTGCCAATATCCTACTATGTTTGATTGTAAAGGATGACCTTGTCCACAGTTAGGGTCATAATTGTTAGTATATATGTGTTTCTGTAGAAGTGGTAAACGCTCTTTTGAGATGAGCTTGGCGGACTCCTCCACCGTTGGCGATGCTGTAGATTCGCCTTTGTGCTTCCGTAAGTAGCTTTTGACGACGTTGCTGTAACGGGCTGTGCTATACTATGGTTGGGAGTCTGTCGTCTAGGGATCCCAGGCCATATTATGTATGCAAGTTTATAGGCTTACAGAGATCTTACACAATGCAAAAGAAATTTTTTAAATGTTGTCTT
Source organism: Hyparrhenia diplandra (assembly GCA_015847255.1). Classification (NCBI taxonomy): domain Eukaryota; kingdom Viridiplantae; phylum Streptophyta; class Magnoliopsida; order Poales; family Poaceae; genus Hyparrhenia; species Hyparrhenia diplandra. Next base: position 2,104 of record JADLZK010008463.1, on the reverse strand, counting down.
CAGTCATGCATTGTGTGTGGTATATTTACAATTTATGTGTCGGATTATGCACATGTTTTTTTTTTCTCTAATATGCAAAAGATTTATGCATCATTTTATTTAAGTAGAAAAGTTATTTTTACATCACACAAAAGAGTGTGTTTGGGAGAAGATTTACAAAAGTGGCCTCCCTAAAGTGGGCTCTAAGCCAATTACCCGCGGAGAAGAAACTAAGTTTGCGCTCTCGGCGCTGATCCATTGTTCGGTGGTGTACAAAAGCAATAAAGTGGGCTCTACAAAAGCAATGTTTTTTTTTTTTTTTTTTTTGCGCTCAAGAATTTCATTTTCATTTAAAAACATCAGGGCGGTCACCAGCTTAGTTACACATACCATTTTATTGTCCCCTGAAGCATCACGCCGAACAATTCCTGTCGCTCCATGTCCTCGCTCCGAGTAGATTTGTGGGCTTTTGATCCAATTGGATAATCACACCGTCTTTAATAAGGAGAATACTCTATATATTTATTTTTACGGTAATTTTTTAGATCGTCGGACGTGCTGCACGTTCTGGACGCTCTGTTCGTGGGGCTGCGATGTGCCCTGGCCCATCCAAATTGGCGCAATGGCTCGCAACGGCTTCCTGTCCTGTGCTGTTCCCGATCGAAACCGAATTCTATTCTTCTTTGCCTACTCTCCCTCTCGCTCTCTTTTGCTGGGATTTCTCACCGGGGACGACCACACCGGAGTACGCACGCCCCCTGGTCCTCCGCACCACGCCCTCGTCGTCATGTTCCTCCGCCCTTTGGCTGCGCCACGGCGCGCGTCGTCTTGTTCGCCGCCCCTCGTCGCCCTGCTGCTTGCTGCGGGAGTGGGCTGCGCCCGGCGTCCACCGCCACCGGTCCCTGCGCTTCGCGGCACCGGGATAGGAGGAGCCGCGCCCGCCCGTGTCGGTGTGGCCCCCGGCTGGACCCAAAGGCTAGCGGTGGTGGCGGATGCTCAACCAGGGGTCGGCGCTGGCGCCACCGCGCTAGCACCCCATTACTGTTGGGGCGCCGTCTCCGCGGAGGAGCAATGTGCGTGCTCGGGCGCCATGGAGAGTTGTGGGCCACGCCTACACACTGGCGCCGTGTCGAGCCAGCGACTGCGTTGTCTTGGGCCGGACGGCGCCACGCCCTTGCGGGGCCGGTCACCCGGGATCGACGGGGCTCGCCCGTTCCTCCTAGAGTGGTTGTTTTCTCGCCCGACTGTAAGGTCGAGATGGGGACTAGAGAGAGGGTGAATAGTCCTTTCTAAAACTAATTGTGCCGACTAATCGAATATAGTGCGGAATTAAAACTATTTGCTTAGCCAAGACTTTACCCCTCTATATAAGACTTTATATCACCTTACAAAAGATCCTACACAAAGTAAATGAGGTGACAAGCCTAGCTTGAGCTCCTAACCAATTCTAGTGTAAGGTCACCCAAACCTATGCACTAGTACTTCAAGTAAAATTGAGTTCCTACACAATTCTAATGAGCAAAAGCACAAAGCCAACCTAAGCTCACTAGATGCACAATGGACAAGACGACACACGCCTAACCCAAGGCTCAAATTACTTAGCTACACAAACTAAGCAAAGTAAATAAACAAGCTACACAAGCAAGAAGACAATTAGAGAGCTACACAAGCTACTAATTGCAAGAGCTACTCCACAAGCACAAGCGCAATATATATACTCCACAGGCTACTAATTGCAAGAGCTACTCCACAAGCGCAATATATATACACAAGCTTGCCAACTTCCCACTACTCCTCGTTGTGTCGAACAACACCTCGTTGTGAGCGGTACCCAAACACATCTCAACCCTGCAAAGACCACCGCCTTTGCAAATGTGCCAACACCACCAAGTGTACATCTCCATGTGCATGTGTGTTAGCATTTTCACAAACATTTTCAACGGATTTTCACTTGAGCTCACCATGTCACTCGATCCTAACACATCGCAAAGTTAGATCGCACAAGCGGCACTAGATGACCGATATGCAAACAAGATCGCCCCTCTTGATAGTACATCCATCTATCCTCAACCCGGTCATAAACTTCTCTAAACTCCCATGACCGGCGAAATGCAATGCCCTAGGT
>JADLZK010008462.1:600000-853701 GCA_015847255.1 Hyparrhenia diplandra | reverse complement strand
TGGGTGTGTTTAGAGGCCCAATTTCACTCCAAAATTTCCTGCATTCCTATCACATGAAATATTCAATGCACTTAAAAACGCTTGCCGGCGGTATAAAAATTAGGTAAATAAAAAACTAATTACACAGCTTTAGATGTACATTGTGAGACGATTATTTTAAGCCTAGTTACGGCATGGTAGGATAATATTTACCACTAACAAGCGAAACGCGTTGCTACGATTAATGCGATGTGACGCTTCACGGGCATTTTGCACCAAAATTTTGGCATCTAAACACACCCGTACAATAGTACTAATTAACTTTTTAAAGATTACAGTACATTTTTTTACTTATTTATTTTTCTAATCCTTTCTTTCTTAGGGTGTGTTTAGTTGGTGAAATATTTTGGGTTTGGCTACTGTAGTATTTTTCGTTTGTATTTGGTAATTATTGTCCAATCGTAGACTAACTAGGTTTAAAAGATTCGTCTCGCACTTTTCAATCAAACTATGCAATTTGTTTTTTTTTTTTATTTACCTCGTTTAGTGTTCCATATATCGTCAAAAGATTTGATGTGACAGGTACTGTAACACTTTTTGGGTTAACTTTTCGGTAACTGAACACACCCTGAAAAAAGTTCCCTTTACATGTACCTTTTCGTGCTTTTGTGACTTGTGTGTCAGTGAGTGGGGTAGGCTTGGTTTGGTTTTAAATTGTTTGCTGCAGACATAAATTGGTTGGTTGTGAATTTGGCCAAAGTTTGGTGGAGGGAGTGAGGGGAAGCTGGGAACAGTGGATGATGCCTTGCCTGCCATCCACCATTCAATTAAACTGCTGCACAAACTCTGTGAAAATGCAGGCGACTTTTATAGCTGTGAATTGAATCCGGAGATGTTTGGTGCATGTGTGGATTGCCACCGAAATGGGCACTGGTTTAGGTGGAGCCAGACTTTTCAGTACTGTATCGATCTTGCATGAACAGACTCCAGAGATACATGAACAGATAGTAGAAGTGATCAAGCCTCCAGAGATACATGAACAGATAGTAGAAGTGATCAAGCCATGAAGGATAGCCAAATGTTGGAATAGGAAGCTAGCGGCAGCAAGCTAAATTCAGATTGCTAGACTTATGTTAAGTATATGGGCTTTTAAATTTTTATTTTTAGACCAAATATACTATGGTTCTGTTTGGATCCACCGGTTAAAGTTTAGCAACTAGAGATCTTTTTTTGAGACTAAAAGGCAGGGAGCTCTGCCGCTCAATTAAAACGATAGAAATGTATTTACTAGAAGGGGGGAGTCAAAACAGGTGCAAGCGCACCCGAATGGTCAACCCACCCACACGACGCGGAAGAGCACACAACCGCCATGAGTCATCGTTGTCAAGCATGATTGCAAAGCAACCTACAGCTCCGACTTCCCATGGCAGACCCAGGGGGACCAAGCGAAAAAACAAGCACCGAACGAAGCGAAAAGGCCGAGCAGTCATCGTTGGCCAGCTTCGAAGTAGAGTGTACTCGACTTCCAATCTTGAACCTCGGCTCCTCCCCGGTTCTTGCCCGACTTCGAAAGCGCACCATTTGACGAAGAAAGGGTCGCTTTATTGCCATCGTTGCCGGAGCCGCGTCCCTAAACGCGCAGCAGCGACCGACTTACGCGCCACGAACTCCCCTCCACCCGCACACCGGGACGCCGAAGAAGAAGAGCATCAAACCGAAGACGACGTCGTGCCTTGGGCGAAGAGCGACGCCTTCAGGAAGGAGATGACGTTGGGAACGCCACCGCCACTCATCCAATATGGACAGGGCTTTCACCCAAGGGACTGGGGGAGCACAACGCCCTCAACAGGGGAAGTGACGCCCACGGGCGCCGCCCGTCGCCAAGGCTTTCGTCGAAGGAATCCCCCGATGCATGTCCGGCCAGGACCCGGGGCCATGCTGTCGCTGTCGTCGCCGCGCTGCCGCCCGGCCCCACAGACCCATCCCGGGGCATCGGCGCTGGCCGGCACGCAGCGACGGCGCCGTCGTCGACCGCCACCCCCCGCCAGGCCCGAGGAACCGAGGCCTTGTCTTGCCACGCGTGTCAAACTCGCCACACGCCGAAGTCCCCCAGGCCCTGGTCACCGGCCTGGCACCGCCGCCAACGTGGCGACCGCCGCCGCCACGCCGCGCCCGCCGCCGTGGTTCTTTGTCCCGACGCATAGGAGATTACGGACCGGTGAAGTCCCAGTCCCCCTACCTCTCGCAGCTCCCACCATGGCGGCGCCACCAGGGCCGCCCCCCAGGAGGCACTGGATCCGGCCGCCAGGACCCCCGGGATCCGGCCACCCGGGGCCCCAAACGGACCAGGGCCAGCCCCGCCGCCAAGATGAGGGAAGAGAGAGGGCCGACGGTGGAGGAGCTCGCCGCCGCCAAACCCCTACCCCCCGCCTAGGCCATCGCCCGCCGCCTTGACGAGGAAAGGACGCCCGCCCGTGCCCCACGCGGCAGTGGACACCCGCGAACCTTCCCGGGTCCTTGCCACCGCCACCACACCACCGGGAGGAGGGGCCGCCACCGCCATCCCTAGCGGGCAGCGCCTGCCTTGCCGCGGCCGCTCGGCTCGGCAGCGGCGAGCGAAGAGCGGGGAGGGGGTGGAAGACGCGGCGGCTAGGGAGTTCCACCGCATAATAAGCCCGCGTGGGGCGGCGCGAGGGGAGCGGCTGTCAAGGGATCCTATGGCCGCCAAAAGATTAATTCACTATCTTAAGATTAGCAACTAGAGATCTAAATGGGGGCAGCTAAAACTTATCAGCCATTTTACCGGACCAATAAATTATTTGGCTAAACTTTAGTTAGGATAAATGTAAGCATATCCTATATACTGTAGTATATACATGCATACTATACTCTAGCCTCCGGACTTGAAGGTGTTGCCCAAGCATAAGACAGCCTTGACGGCCTCTATCTGTGAAATTCAGGTAGCTAATAATAAACGTAGGAGTAGACTACTAAAATACTGTTGTTTGGCCCGGGATCCTCGAAGTTACACAAATTAATCTGCAGTGCCCAAGAGAAGATGCTGCTGGCTGCTGGAGGTTAAAATTTTAGGCAATGCACGCTCCGATCCAGAGAAGACGATCATCACTGGTGACAAAACGTTGCTGAATCCGATAGAGGGCGCGGAGCACCAGAAATGTCCATGCACTGCTGTGGTACCCTACCCATGATGTCTCTCTAGCTAGGCGAAAAATGATGTCACCCTACCCTACACGGCGTGCTTTCTTCCGCACTTTTCAAAAACTTTTCGTCGTCTGGGTTATTCGAAAAAGGACTTTTCGTCTCAACGTCAACAACTCAACATACAGCTCTCCAACGCGGCCGACAATTGTCATTCCAATGCACAATAAGCAAAGTTAGTATACTTAAACTCACTTCTTCCACTAATTTTTTTATGCACCCAACTAAAGTTTAGCTAGCTAAAATTTTAAAGCTATCACCGTCAGCAACATGGAAAGAGCACTATCGAGTATGTAAGAGCAGAGAGGTCCGTGCTCTCCCTTCTCTCCTCCGTCTGCTCCCAGCGCCGCCTCCTCCCTCCCCCCCCCCCTCCCGGCTCCGGCGAGCTTGTCTCGCCCGTAGCGGTAGGGAGGGGCCCCTGGGTAGTAGTTCTAGGAAGTAGTTTCATGCTCAAGGTAGTATTTGGCCATATGGCGTCCTCCCCGAGGCTTGTCGTTAAAATCGCCGCCCGATTCCTTCGCGGTGAACTTAAATAAAGTACTTCCCCTCCTTCCCCGTGGATCTCGCCTCCGTGCCCCCCACCACGCCCCCACCACCTTCGCCATCGAGATCCACTTCCCTCCCCACCGCCGTCGCCCTCCTCTTCTCCTTACGTCTCCACCCCTGCTTTCACCCATCAAGCGGCGATTCTACAATCGGATTCACCCCCTGTAAGATCCTCCGCCACCACCTCGACAACGAGCCCCCCACCGGCTCGAAGACGATGAATTTCTACCCGCCGACCGACCGATCCTACACGCATCTTTGGGTGCGTCGGCGATGAATCGTCGCGGCGTCGTCTTCGACCACAGCCGGGCCTTCGCCGGCAAGGCCCATCCGCTCTTGCACCCATGCGTCGACGGCGCCCTGCTGAAAGCCCACCGGCTACCTACCCCACCCGGCGGTGGACAAAGATCTAGATCTAGGGTTCTTTCTATAATTGGCTCCTTCTCCAAAGGCCTAAATGTAATTTCGCTACTATAATCTAATATATGTGGTTTTTGTGTCAAAAAAAATAAGCTAAACTTTATCCAACTAAAATTTCTCCCAACTAAGCTTTTAGTTGGGTGCTCAGATAATTTTTTTCTTCTAAAAAAAATTCATCTAAATTATTAGCTAAGTTTAACTGGTTCAAACAGCTAAAAATCAAATTAACTCTAGCTTGTCTTTTAACTGTTTGAATTCCTAGCAACTAATAAATTTAGCTAGCTAAATTTTAGTTGGTGGATCCGAAAATATATATATATACGTGTATATAAATGGTACTTTTTATAAAATCTAGATAGTATTTTCTCGAATGTACTACACGAGTGTCAGACATCCGAGTAGCTACATATCCGTATCATATATCCCAACTTTCGATACTATTTAGATTTGGTTACGTACTTAACTATTCTGTTTCTTATAATTTCTTCAAACGGATAGACGGTCCGACAAATTACTTACTACCCATAACGTTTTCACCTCTGGACCTCTCTGCAATTGTTCAACTTTAACACTATCTAAATATGTGGGCCCTCATGCTATAATTTAATTAACCTTGTCCCCACTAGCAGTAAAGAATAAAGAAGAAAAAAAGGAGCTATGTGGACCCACCTAATTATCAGTTTGTGTGAATCTACTTTCTCACTAGCGACAAATACAAGTAAGGTAAATGTTGATGTACAAGAAAGGAGAAAATAGAGTCAACAAATTGGACATGCAAGCCAATGTAATGATTGATCTAGACATCAAGTAAATGTGAGAAGGACTAGAAAAGATCAGAAAGTGGGACATGGATAAAGGCAAAAAAAAAAAAAAAAAAAGGATTCTTACCAAAAAAAAAAAAAAAAAAAAAGAGTAGCTTGGGTCTTACAAGTTGATTTATAGCTAAACACTTGGTTTTATTATTGGTCTCTAAACCCTTTTTCTCTCCTCCCCATGCATTAAACTCCTAATCCATTCCAGTGATCCAGTCCAGTGATCCATTTCAGTGAGAGTATAGAAGTGAAGTAGAACGGATGTGCTAGATCCACAGTAGAAGTGAAGTAAAATGGAGATTGCAACTGAATTTGTATACACGTGTTTAGCTAGATTTTAGGTAGCTAGCAGTAACTAAATTTCTATCCGATGTATAACTAACTTTTAAAAAAATAACAAATTTCGTACTAACAGTAACAAATGTCAGACGTTACACGTCCAATTTTTACGGCACAAGATATTTTGGTCAGGTACTCAGACGTGGGGCCATCAGGGTTTGCAGTGACACCTGTCCAAATGATGTCACCACCGACCATGTTGCATGGTACTGGTACTGAGTATACTTAAAAAATTCTAGTAGTGGAGTATAGTATTTCAAACAAAATAAAAATGGTTCCCGTAAAAGTTTTGTTCACTTGGAGAGCTTGGAAAGCGGACCTTAGCTAGCTAGCAAGGCTCCAAGTTTGGATGGTGATCTGGTCAGGTGCCAAACGCCCACACCGCGTCCGTCCGATGTGGTCCAAATAAACGGTCAAAGACGCGCACGTACCATGCATGCACGGAGGACACAACGGTCACGCGTAGTACTGTACAGTACTACATGCATGTAGATGCATGATGCCACATGCTCGACAAGGGAATATTTAGTTCTCTTGTCTTGTTTTAATCAGTGTTCAATGGAAACTCATGGATGCAATGCTGTCCAATATTAGTCGCTAAAATTCAAAAATGTCGGCTTAAATTTTGTTATATATATTTTCTGAGGGTGTTTTATATATAATATTGGGATGGAACATACTACGAACCTGCTATTGTAGCTAGGTAAGACAATGCGTGGAGACGCACAAATAATCATTGTGCGTGCGTCGTGGTTGTTTGTTTGGTTGGAAAAATGTACTCGTGCAACATGCGGATCGATCCCACTCCCCTGCGAGTTTTCTTGAGACGGATATTTACCGCCATCAATGGTTAGGTTTGGTTTGACTGTACGTCTGGCCGGCGTCCAGACCGCCGGGAGCAATCGATTCATGCGGACTTAATTGGCAGTGCCGTGCAAGAAAGAAGAAGCGATATGATTGGGCACACACACACACCCACTGATTAAAAGCACTCGTACAGGAGAAGTACTATGCCAAACAATGTAGCTGAGGGTCTGTTGCTCATCAACTTTTTCTTAAAAACTTTGAGGTACTAGGCCATAGTCTAGTTTATGAAAAGTGAAAAAAAGTGCTAAAAAAAAACTTCAATAGGTTTTTAATAAGTTTTCCATTTGATTGAGATTGAATCTTTAGGGCCTCCATGCCGAATTTCTTGGTATTGGAGAACTATCTATTCCATGCTCCTCTACGGCGATGCTGAGGTGGCAAGGTGGAATCGTCTTCTTCATGGCAGATCTGTTGAAGATGAGAACGACATCTATGGCGTCAACAACTTCAATAGCTTGATGGCACGGAGACCTCTATTTCCGGACAGCGACAACGAGGCGAGAGATGATGTCATTGTCATGGAATAATTTTCTCCTGGTCTCTTCTCTCTGTTTTGTTGTGGTTAGATGTGACCACGATGAAAGACCAGGGAAAATAAGTTTCATATCAGTCTTCCTCATTCTTCGATGGCAGAAAGAAGAAGAAGGTAAGCGTAAGAAAGAAGAAGTTTCTCAACTATGCCAACAGGGGATGTTGTCCGTTGGGCATCTGTTCTTAGGCCCATCGTTGTTGCCGAGTGTTTGCCTATGCGGTCATCCATACGAACCGTCAAAATGGTTTGGTTTTGAGATTTGGAGTTATTCACAACGTAGGTGCAAATTAGATTGAAATCAGTTTCTGGATATGTATAACATTTTCCAGAGTGCTTGTAACATGTACCCAACTATTATCTAATATATAATTCTTCTTTTCGTCGCAAAAAGAAACCAGTTTATTGTAAGAATATATTTCATAAATAATCTAACAACACTTATTTTGTCTCACAAATGTTAGTATTTTTTTTTTCATATAATTTTAGTCAAAGGTATGTTTACCTGAGAATTAATGGACCTAATAAAAGGCTCTACTTATTTTTTAAAAAAAATGAGATGTACTGTTATTCTAGGGAGGAAGGAAGAAGTAGTAAAAGCATTCCTGCATCATCGCTGAATGATGCGCGTGCGTGCATGGGCCAAGCAGCTGCTCGATCAAAACGCCTGAGCTCACCTCACATTACATACAGATAGATACCCATCCGGGTGGATTGGATCCGTCACCTTTATTATTTACCGTCGATGACAACCTTTTCCCCTCCTGTTCGTCGGTACTACCACTCTACCCGCACTGTGCTTGCATTGCGTGCGTGATTGGGACTCCACGGCCGGCGGAAAGGACACGATCGATCACCAGGCTGATGCTGATCGACCACGACCACCAAGCTTTGTTTGCGGCTTTCCGGCATTCAAACGCATGCACACGCATGCCTGCCCGCCCGCCTCCCTTTTATATACTGTAGATTCCACGAGTAGCTAGGTTACTTCCCGGCCTACAAGTCAATTTCATGTTACCTATATGTCTAGCCTCAAGCATGAAACGTACAGGAGTGTGTTTAATTTTTCTCAAAAGCAAACTCAAATATATATATATGGTAATATAAATTCGTTTTCAGCATGATACCTCGTGACAAATAAATTTATTTTGCTTCTCTCGGCGTCCCTATTCTAGTACCTTAAAATACGACGCGCACGAACTTTATTCATTTTGTGTGTGTGTGTGTGGGCGGGGGATGTAGTACACTAGCTACGAGTAGTTGTCAAAGGATTGATTTCCTATAACTTCGGCTCCATTAATTCCAAAAAGGCACACGCATGCAAAGTGTGTAACTGCTCGCTTGCCTATATCACCGACACGGTACCGTTGGGCAGTCGGCATTGCAAACACATCACACGCCACCACCACCACCATTTGCAGAAAGCTTCCGCGCGCAAAGAGCAAACTGATCGAGCTACTCACTCCACTAGCTACATCTTGGTTGATTTGCCTCAGCTAATCAAAATTATTCCATCTGTCCACTTCTGATGCATCACCGAACTATATTTAAATGAACATGACGTAATGTGTTTTTCTTTCAAAAAAAAGGAATGAATGAGAATATATAAATTAAACATTGTTAGTTAGGATGTATATATTGTACACTACTGTATAGCTAGCTCTAGCTAGCTAGTGTGGTTGTTAGACTAAATCATTGTGCACTAGCTAGCTTTTGCATCACTATCGCGTTGTGGTAGTGTTGGTAAAGTGGAGAGATATGTTGGTTCTTTGTATTGCCTGCACATATTTGCATATATCAAATTGTGTACATGATATTGTATGTACTCCCTCCTTCCACAATTAACTGCACGTTTGCGGTTCAAATTTTTTCAAAAATAAAGAGTCACTTGCACAAAGTTCGATGCACAACAGTACCAGCTTGGAGCTTGTGCACCCCGCCTGAGCCACGAAGGGAATTTAAAAAAATGACTTCTGACAGGCTTGCAGCTTGCTGCCGTGTTCTGGTTCCTTCTCCAAGTTCTCGTTCCTTCTCCAATGCTCCACTCCTCTGCTTGTGAACATCTGTGCTGCATGGGATGTCAGATCTTCTTTAGAGGGGCATTTTGGTAATTTCACAGCTGCATTGAACTCCGTGCGAAACCCAAACGTGCAGATATTTGCGGATGGAGGGAGTATGCCATTCATGAGACATGCAAAGCAAATAAGACTGAGTAGATTTCACAGAACTATATATTTTGACACTTATTATTTTTTTTTTGAAAACTTTTGACACTTATTAATTGGTATCACAAAACTACAACTTTCTCCATCATCATAGAACAACAAGTCATTCTGCACTAATTAAGCAGCTGTGAGAAAGTATGTATAGTTCGATCTATGCTATCCACCTAACTCATGCGCCCAAATGTAGTCGGTGGTAGTCTTCTTGTTATAAATTTGGAAATAGTTTGTGTAGTAGGTATTCCTTACATTTGTTTTTTTTTTACAAGTCATATATTAATTAGTGTCGGGGAAAGTATTTAGAAATAATTAATGCATTTTAACTATCACTTACTTTTTTATAATATACATCATCAAATGCTAAAAGGTCGGTTTGTATTTAATGATGTGTGAAAGAATGTAAATATATTGATTGTACAAATCTCATTGGAGTATTCATAAAAAATATGAATAACTATTTATCAAAGTTTATGAAGTTTGACTCCATTGAGTTCTAACCTTTAATGACCTAATCCGCATTGCGTAACGAAAAAAGTATTTTGCATCATGGTGGCATCTGGCAAATCTGAACCATTGGATGACAATCCAACGGCATGAGTGATGCTAATAGAATCTTGTTTCTTTTGGACTTCTCATGAGACAAAAACTAAACTCAGAGAGTTAGATATAGGTAAATAAAAAAACTACATACTTGGTGACCCGCATAACTTCTTAGGGGGTGTTTGGTACCGCTCCGCTCCTTTTTTTTTTTTTTCCTGCTTCATGCACCATGGAGTAGCTCCACCGTAGAGTTTGTGGAGCAGATGGTAGAAAAAAGGGTAAGGACTCTAGAAAATTACATGCTCAAGTAGGCTATTACAGCCACTCATTCTTTATTAGCAAACCACCATCCACTTCCCTCATCTTCTGCGTAGGTGAAAAAGTACCAAACCCAATGTATTCCAAGCTTGGAATTTCCACAAACTGTTCTAGTATGACTTATAATTATAATTATAATTCTCTAGTTCATTCTTTTATACTTCTTAGTTGTTCTTCAGCTGAAATGATAGGTTTATGCAAGTACATGGGCACGCTTGCAAAGCTATCGCTTGGAGTGACACAGTTCGTCGATTAGAGTACGTACGATCTATAGTATGCTTGACCTGAGAGGAAGAATACAGAAACAAGTACAGACATGCATGCATGGCCGCATGTGACTTTGCAGACACGCAAGTAATAAATTGGGTTTGAAATTTCGTAGCACAGTCTGTACAGAGGACTCGTTGACTCTTTAACAATAAAAGTCCAACATCCTTTTGTGACACTGTGTGAGGCTACAACACGTACTAGTTCTGAATAGGCACACGGCTACATTATTTTAATCAGATTCAGATCTATTTTATTTTATTAGCACCTTTTTCCTGCATACTAGTACTACCTCTTATCTCCAAATACTCCTATGTCTGTTTATGTTTGTCCAGACTACACACCGTGAAGGCTTTCCAGCATATGACTAATTTTATGCTTCAAATATTTATCTTCATAGATATTACGTACAAAAGGGGCACACTACTGCTTCAGTCGCATAAATATCTGTTTTTCCAGCATTCAAAAAAATTTATCCCAAGTTAATTACCTTCTCACTCCCAATGCACATTACTCTTTAATCTATGTCTATCTCTATCCCAAGTTTCTGAGAACTATATAGGTTATCCCCTTCTTAAATCCTATACACCCAGCTATTAGAAGCTAAGGTCATCTATCATGCTTGTGACAGAAGGGTTTTTTTTTTTTTTTTTTTTTTTTGACAGAAGAGAGAGGGGGTACTTCATATTTGAGACTGAAGAAGTATATATATTACGCTGACCTGTCGAACTCATAGTACAAATTTCATTAATTTGTAAATGTGAAATTAAACAAACTAGAGAATATTGGCAGCTCCGATCTTTTGCATCTTGAGAAATAGACCTAGCAATTATTGGAGACGAGACGTTTGAACAACCACTATTTTCTCAGATAAATGCCGAAGCACCTTTTTATTGGTGCACAAGTACAGTTAATCATGAAAGGTAACATGAGCTACTATTAGCTACCGACCGATCCAGCGTGTGTTGCCAATATGATGCTCATCGATCAGTCATCATGCACGTGCTCCGCCTGCGTGACAGCGTGAGATCAATGCATATGAGATGGTGCATCAAGTATATATCAACGGTTGTTGCGTTTGTTCACGTGTCATCTCTGATGATGGACATGTAGCTAGCCATCGATCGTCACACTTGCTTGTCAGAGATTTACATGTCCTCAGCTCGTGGTATGCGTGCAGCTGGTTCAGTTTTTTTTTCAGTCAACTGTCCACGTGCACAATTGTGTACTCCCGGTGGTGGTTGTTGTTGTTGCTTAGGCCTCCTTCCACACAGATGCTTTCTTTGCTGTGGCGCGCGCGGGCTCCATCCGCGGATGCTTTCCCACGTCGATCGTTGTGTTGTTTAGGTCTCCTCCCACGCAATGCTTTGCTACTGGGGCGTGGTGACCCCATCCGCGGGTGCTTTGCCGCATCGATTGTCTTAGTTACGGTGGATGCTTGGCCTCGAGGTCGTTGGTTTCGCACCTACAAAGACACCGCTTCCTACATAGTGTTGAGCTTTCTTTATTAGGCTCACTTGTATGGTGTTGTTAGTGGAGGTCCCACTCGTTTCTTGTTGTTTGTTTGTTTTATGGGGTTTATTGGTAATCCTTAGATTATTTGTGAATCTTGTGTAATCTCTATTCTTCTACTTAATAAAGTACGTGCTAATGGTAAAGCACACTTTTGAGAAAAAAGAGTTATAGACAAAAAATCCTACTGTCCAGCTTATACTATTGAAAGTTTAACAAGGGTGTCCACATATATATGTGATGAAGTCACAGGGGCATTCGTTACTTTATTTTAATTTTTTTTAAAAAAGATGAAGAATTGTTAGAAACCGGACTAGGCCCGTTTACTCGTGGGCCTCTATGTAACTAGAGATTTGTTGGTCCAACTTGGATTCATCCTGCTGTTAGCAGGCCCAGAAACCACCAGACGATCGCTGCTTGGTGTCCCGAGGCAACGTCACGACTCACGATATACTCAGTTCGATCCAAGAGTGGCGCTGATCGATTCCGTTTACCGCAACATCATCCCACAACAACACAAGACTTTATGTACGTGTTGATGTTACTATGTAGGACTGGACCGGCCGTGCAGCATACACGTACGTAAACGGGTAGCATCGATGGAATATATATAGTTTATTCATTCATACATCATGTATATCAGCAGAGACCAACAACAACTGATGAGGATCACATATATACGACGTAAACATGTGTGATGATCGAGTACAAAAGCAGTGCGGTACGTACCACTACTTTATTCTTCTGTATATATATACCATATCATGCATTAGCCCCAAATATACTGAACGTGATGTTCGCCTCGGCGGTGTTACCCGGGACGTTGAAGTTTTGGAAACCGGTTGCAACGCCCTTGAGAACTGTGGCGACCGGAGCCGCCACAGTGACGGTCACGCTGCCGATACCGGTAGCGGCAGCGGCAAGGGGTGCACCGTGAGATGGTGCCACCATCATCGCACAAGCCACGAGCAGGACGACGACCATGGCGATGCCTGACACTCTGGAGGATTTGGAACCCATATTGTGTTGCGCTAGCTGATCGATGGTATACTCGCTCGATCGATCGATCTTGGCTGGGTCATTTCATGCCGTTCTAACGTGGTATTTATATACGCATACGCGACGGCTATGCAAGCGTACGTGCCATGTATACGAGTGGCCGTACGTGCGCGGAGCAGCTGTCTATTTTGATTTGCAGGGATCGATCAGCTCCCAAAGTCAAAAGAGATGTACGAGTGGCCGTGCGTGAAGCCGCGTATGCACGTCATGTCCGTACTAGCTATATGCCGAAATTGGGGGCCGGCAGGGTACCCCTTTCTATTTTAGGTATGATTAGAGCATCTAGAAGTTCAAGCGATCTATCAGCTCCGAAAGTCATAAGAGATCGAGAAGGTCCACGAACACTCTTAAAACCCGCCGCGATTTGCATGGATATTGCAAGTACGTACGAATAATATGCACGACGTCCGTTGCGGGACACGTCCACGCGGCATCATCGAGCTGGGGAGCGCACGAGCGTGTCCGTGCACCCATCGACAAGTGAATGTTTCTCCATGTATTTGGAAGAAAATTTAGTGGGCGATGGGTGCACACACGAACACGCGCGTGAGCTCCCCAACCTGATATACGCCACGTGGGCGACCCAGATACAATCACACGGCACGTGGACGACCCAGATACAGTCACACGGCAGCAATGGAAGATGCCCCCAATAGACTCTAAATGGACAGACACCCCGCATCGACCCATGGGCTCAGCTCGTTCGTTCCAATCCCAATCCGAGTTATATTTTAAAATGAAAAGAACATTATTAATATAATCAATTATGTCAAAATGGTTGTAGGCGTTCTTGAAATAAAACAATTATCTTGTTCATTCTTTGTTCCTTCATTTTTTTTTTTTTTTTTTTGACACAATTACAACGCAGGCGCTCAACACGCACGCACACTCACCCCTATGAACACACGTCGCAAACCCTACCCCCTATGAGCACCTTCAAGGACTGAGCCGGCAATCTTGAAGTTCACGAAGTCACCACAGGCGCCTCATTTGTCGACGGGGGCGTCGCCCTACCACTTAATGCGCGCGCGCCGGAAATCCTGAAATAAATCCAGGATAATGTGTTGCACTCTAGCAAAAACTCTCGTAGTTTTGATTGGGCACGGCTACATTATGTTTAATCAGATTCATATCCATTTTACCGTCTTTCCTGCATACTAGTACTACCTCTGATCTCCAGACATTATGTTTGTCTACACTCCACACTCAAGGCTATTCCAGCAAATGACTATTTCTGCTGTTTCTGCCCTGAAAACTATTTCTCCATAGATATTAGGATTAGCATAAAAGTTGCACATTGACTAGTCAAATTCATAGTATCAATCATAAATTTTTGGATAACTTTATAGTTGTCAAATTAAAGAAACTAGGGAATTGACTGCTTGGGCCTCTTCCATCTCGGAAAATAGACATCGAAAATTATTGGTGATGACGAGACGGCTGATGATCAGTGTGCATCACGTGCTGCCACTGCACGAGATCGATGAGATGGAGGAGATGCATGCATGGTGCATCGTCAACGACGTAATGCGTTTGTTGCGCTTGTTCATGTGTCATCTCACCTAGCCATCATCACTTGCCAGCTGATTTACATTCTATTTTTTCAGCAACTGTCCACGAGCACATTTTTGTTTCCCTGACGATTAGCAGGGAGAGGCGAGAAATTGGACTCAGCTGATGAATGAGTGGAAGCGTTACCAAGTAAAGAGAGAGTGCAATCAAGTGGCAAATGACCTAGATTCTTTAGCCGGACGTGGTAAACATTCTAGGTTTGGCTAGGACACAAATACCCGCTTGCCGATTGTAATTTGCCGATGGCTAGCTCTGGACTCAGATGAAGAATTCTTTTTTTTTTTTTTAGGGAAATAGATGAAGAATTTCTTGGAGACTGGACTCGGAAATCTCTAGCTCTGGATTAGGCCCATTTACTCGTGGGCCCTGTGTAACGCGCCAAGAGTATTCATTGGTCCAACTTGGGTTCATCCTGTGGAAAAAGTTCGAATTCCCTCCTCCAACTATCATGAAAGTTCACTTTTCCTCCCTTAACGCTAAAACTGGACAAATCACCTTCCTCAACTTTTCAAACCATGCAAATTACCCCCTCGAGCGGTTTTGAGGGCGGTATTGCTACAGTAACAACGGTTTGCCTTTTCTTTTTTTTTTTAAAAAAAAATCAATCTTTGAAAAATCATAGTAAATCACAGAAAAATCATAAAATAAAAAATCTAATTTTGTTAGATTCCACATGATTAGATCTACACATTGAATATATAATATGATATGATTTAGTATAAAGTTTTTGCTATGAAGATTTTGTCTTTTTTTCTTTTATATTTATTTGGCTGAATTTTTAAAAATCATAGTAATTAAATCACAGAAAAATCATAAAATAGAAAATCTATTTTTTTATACTCCACATGTGCATGTCTATACAGTGAATATATAATATAAATGAAGATCTAAAATGTACTCCCAGGTTCATTTATCTTTACTCCCCAACCCGCACTCCCGGTTCTACAACCGGGAGCAAAGCCCCCCTGAATGAACCGGGAGCAAAGGTCGTTTGTGTACTAGTGCACAACAACACAAGACTTTTTGTGTTGATGTTCATATATATATAGAGGACCGACCGTGCAGCATACACGTACGTACGTAAACGGTTAGCATCGATGAAATATATAGTTTATTCATTCATACATCACATATATCAGCGGAGACCAACAACAACTGCAAGCTAGCCTTGAATGAATCCACACGTACGTATTACGTGCATATCCGTATGACAAGCTAGCTGTACGTAGCTGATGATGATCACATACATACGACGTTCACATACATATATAGGTAAAGCAGTGTACTACTACTTTATTCTTGTGTATGTGTATATATATACCTTATATATAGGGAACATACATATCGATCTAGTGCAAACCGGCCTGAAATATATTGAATGTGATGTTGGCCTCGGCGGTGTTATCATCGAAGTTTTGGAAACCGATTGCAACGCCCTTGAGAACTTCGGCGACCGGAACCGACACAGCGATGGTCACGCTGCCGATACCAGTACCGATACCGGGTGCACCGTGAGATGGTGCTACCATCATCGCACAAGCCACGAGCAGGACGACCATGGCGATGGCGATGCCGGACACTCTGGAGGATTTGGAAGCCATATTGTGTGCTGCGCTAGCTGGTCGATCGATGGTATGTTTGCCCGGGTCATCTCATGATGTTCTAACCGAGTATTTATATACGCATAAATACGCGACAGCAGCTAGCGCGCGGCTATACGCAAGCGTGTACGTGCGCTGTACGAGTGGCCGTGCGCGGAGCCGCGTAGTATGCTCTCGTCTTGCCACTACATCGTCGTTCCCGGCCCATGCATGGCCAAATTTGTCCTTCTCTCTATTTTGATTTGCGGGGATTGATCAGCTCGAAAGTCAAAAGAGATCTACTCGACAGCTGCTATATATACGCAAGCGTATGTGCGATGTGTGAGTAGCCGTGCGTGAAGCCGCGTAAGCTCGTCATGCCCGTACTAGCTATATATGCCGAAATTGGGGTGGTCCTGTCTCTATTATATTTTAGGTATGATTAGAGCATCTTCAAGACAAATTCATCGATAAGCTCCGAAGGTCAAAAGAGATCGAGAAGGTCCACGAAAGAACGTACGCGCTCTTAAAACCCCTGCCGTGACTTGCATGAATATACGTACGGATTAATAATATGCACGGGGCGCGGCATCCGTCGAGATAGGGAGCGCACGGGTGTGTCCGTGCACTTATCGCCCAGTGAATCTTTTCCATCTAAACTTTGTTTGTCTTTAATAAATTATCACCTGTAGGGGCCTCGGCCCCTCCAGTTTTATCAAGAAAACAAAAATTGAGTGCACGATGTGGGTGCACGAACACGGGAGTGAGCTCCCCAGCCTTATACTACACGCCACGTGGATGATCCAAATGCAATCACAAGAATCACGTGGAAGAAACTAATACGCTTTTCGTAGCAAAAAGAAATCATCTATAGAAAGTTAGAAACCATTCTTCACGGTGGTATTGTCTTCGAAGTAATAATTGTTTTTCTCTTTCTCTCTCCCAATTCCAAGTAATGGGGAGAGTTGCATTAACCCCATAGACAAATTCATGGTTTTTTTTTGCGCATTGGGTTAAGAGTAAACATGGTTTCTCCATGAAAAAATTATTTATATAATTTATGCTCTCTTTCCACATTAATCAGGCTACCACATCATCATTTTGCTTAGTTGGCAAGCTATTTAATAGAGATAGAAACTATCATTAATGCTTCATTGGGAGTGCCCTTATATTTTGAAACGAAAGGAACATTAAATTGATTAAATATGTCAGAATAGTTGTAGGCGTTCTTGGAATAAATCAATTCTCTTGTTCATTCTTTATTCCTTCAGTTGAAATGATAAGTTTTTGCATGCAATGCAAGTACATTTGCACGCTTGCATATTATTTCACGGCTACATTTGCACGCTTGGAGCTCTCGTAGTTTTGGTTGGGCACGGCTACATTATTTCACCGTCTTTCCTGCATATTAGTGTACTAGGTACCTCTGATCTCCAAACATTATTTTTGTCCACACTCCACAATGAAGGCTTTTCCAGCAAATGACTACTAGTGTTTATGCCTTGAAAAATATTTCTCCATAGATATTAGTATATCTATACATACCTATAGTTTTTAGTAGATGCTGGCACTTCCGTCACCAGACTCAACACTGTTCTGGGAACAGTGCCACGCCTACGCCGTTCGATCTATGCCTCCCAAATCGCAGCCGTCCACGTCGCACCCTTTTTCCCCTCTCGCGAAGCTTCTCGCGGGCCGACACCGAAGTCGCTCCCGCCCCCATCGCCCAGCTCCCCGTGCGGCCTGCCTGTCGCCTCCATCTTCCCCTCTTCTCCCAAAAAAGTCACCGGAGCCCTCACCCTCCTTCCGCGGCACACCTGCGGCCGTGTGTAGGTTGGGGTACGAGGCGAGGTAGGGGATGGAACAACAGCGAAGGGCGGGGATGGACCCGGCGGTGGATTCCTTAGTGACGACGGCGGAGGCGGGCCGGGCGGTGCACGCATGTGGCCGGAGAGGAGAGAGTAGGCGGCGGTAGGAATCAGGGAGATGCGCGGGTATTTTTTTGGGAGAGTGCTCCGGAAGGACGGTTCCCGCTGCCACCGCCACCCCACCACCGGCTGCGCCGCCTCTCCTCTCCTCTGCTCCCCGCGCCGCCCCGCACCTCCTCCCTCACCCCCACACGCCTCTCCTCCCCCCCCTGCTCATGCGTGCCGCCCACCACCATGTCCTCAGCGGCGAGTAGCATGCCACGGCGCGGCTTCGGCCTCGCCCATCACAGACCCGTCCACGGTAGCGCTTATCCATCACCTCGGCATTAGCCACTCCGGCTGCCTCTTCGTGCTGCAATGTCAAGGCCTGTCGAGAACGACGACTCCGATCCACTTGCCACGCTAGCCGCAGCAACTTTAAACAATGGTAAGCCTAATTTCATCTTCTACTCATGTATCCCTCACTCATGTATAAAGCCCATTGCTATGCCTCTTTGCTGTTTGATAAAATGGCAAAACGATCACCCAAGTTACTCTTATGTTCCGATAAGTTGTGCTATGGAAATTCCAGTAGTGCTGTTGTCGATATGAAATGATGTGCTATATTGATGTACACAAAGCTTCTAAATTTGATATTAGTTCCTAAAAACTGGATCAAGAGATTTAGTGTTTTCTATTCTCTCACATTCCGCATGAGCCATAGCAAAAAAAGATAAATTTTATGGAATATATGTATTCTGCATAATCTATACACAAATAGCTTCGCTTTAGAGATCAACTTTAGTCGTAAAGATGCTTGAGTACAAAGCATGTTCCGAGGAGCAATTGCAAGCTTCAACATTCTCTCAAAGCTACATGCCAATTATTGAAGGGTTTAGTTTTCCATAATATAGGAGCTGTATTAGGAAGATCATGACAGTATATGTTGCAGGTAAAAGCATTATCCTGATCAGTGATTATAAGACATGGGGTTTATATACTGCTTCAATCCTCGCTTTCACTGAGAAATCATTTATTCTTTTCCAGTGATTAAGCTAGCTACAGTCATATTTTGGCACTAAATCAGAGGAGGTGATCGACCATCTCAGCCAAACATGCTGTAATCTTAGTTAACTTGGATGCTTTTTATTTAGCTAAGACACCTTAAACATGTTGTGATCTTAACTAGGATGCTTTATTTAGCTAAGGCAACATGATTTAATTTGGATGGCCTACTCATTATTTGAGGTGAGACAACATCTGATTCTATGCTTTTTCTTGCTTATGTAGTTATGCGCATGTGCATTGATTGGATACAGTGTCAAGAAGATCTGTGCGAGTCTTTCTTCGCATATAATTGTGCTAAAGAGACACTCTATGATGGCGAAACATGGTTATTTTTAAGGGGCAATGGTAACCCAAGGAAATATATTCGAATCATACATGACTGTACATTGTCCTTACACTTTCTTTAATATCCTGAATGTGATCGAAGGTATGTTTGCAGCCTTAGATGAACAAAAGATTTGAGTTATTGGGAAATTAATTCTTTCTTCCGATGATGGCTACAGTTACAACTTTGTGACCTTATTTTCACAACTACCTATATCGTGCATATTCTAAAAAAAACTTCGACCTATGGGGGCTAAGACAGTCCCCAGGCATTGCGCTTAAGAAGAAAAGGACCTTCTCACGCGGGTCGAAAAAATCCCCGAACCCCTACCCCACCCTGACACAGGGGCACCGTTACCCAGGCGAGAACCAGGCCGGACCTAACTACCTGTGCTTTGTCCATGGGACAAGCGAGGGATTTTTTAACCACGGTCATAAATTAAAAGTTCGCTCCCAAGGGGGTCGAACCCAAAGACTGTGGAGTGCCACACGAATGCCCTAGCCAGTAGGGACTAGAGGCTCATTGGCATATCGTGCATATTCTCAGCTTGCTGCCCGCGCTTTTGCGCCGGCTTACCTGCTAGTTAATATAAAAGTTGCACATTGACTAGTCAAATTCATAGTATAAATCATAAATTTGTGGATAACTTTATAGTTGTCAAATTAAAGAAACTAGGAATTGACAGCTCAGGTCTTTTCCATCTTGGAAAAGAGACCTAGCAATTATTGGAGATGACGAGACGGCTGATGAACTCCACTGTGCCTTCTCAGATAAATGCCGAAATAAACACCTTTTTTATTGGTGCACAGGTACAGTTAATCATGAAACTTGAAAGGGAGCATGAGCTATATCGATCCAGTGTGTGTTGGCAATATAATGCCCATCAGTGCATCACTTGCTGCGCCTGCGCGAGATCGATGAGATGCATGGTGCATCAACGACGTAATGCGTTTGTTCACGTGTCATCTCACCTAGCCATCATCACTTGCCAGCTGATTTACATTCTGTTTTTTCAGTCAACTGTCCACGAGCACATTTTTGTTTCCCGATGGTTAGCATTCACATTACTTAGATCCATATATTGGACAGAATTTATACCGTGAACTATGCCGTTACTTTGTTCTCTTTCTTTTTTTGCAAAGATGAAGAATTTTTTTTGAGACTCAGTTTTTTTTTTTTTTTTTTTTTGGAGACTCAGATGAAGAATTCCTTTTTTACCTCAAAAGAATTTTTTTTTTAGGGAAATAGTCAAATAGATGAAGAATTTCATAGAAACCGGACTCGGAAATCTCTAGCTCTGGACTAGGCCAGTTTACTCGTGGGCCTATGTGTAACGCGGCAAGAGTAGCTAGCATTCGTTGGTCCAACTTGGATTCATCCTGTTGTTACCGGCCCAGACAATCTGCTCCTGGCTAGTACAGATCCGGCCCACATCATCAAGAAGCCCACCAGACAATCGCTGCTTGGTGTCATGCTCGTGCGCCGAGCAGCGTGGCGCGCACTGTGCCCCGAGGCAACGGTCACGGCCGCAGCCCGGAGCAGCCGTTGGAGCCGACCCCACATGTCATCCGCAGAAAAATCCATCTCCGAGGCATTTGCCCGCCAATTGTTTCTTGTGCTCTCCTCTGCCGCCTCCTGGAGAATACGGAGACACTTCGCATGTTTTAAGTTCGATTTGAATCGTGAAAACGACATGTCGCCCTATTCGCTTAAACTTGTCATCCAAAATTATTAGCCATGGTACAATATTTTTCTCTCATTTGAAAGCGTGATCGGCTAGCTTATCGATTAGTTGTAGGCCCAACAACCCTATTTTTTTTTTTTATCATCTACTAGGTTCGTGCCCGTGCGTTGCCACGGGATAGCTAACATTTTTTGTACTAAAAAAACACGGATCGCATCATAAGATAATAATATCAGAAATTTAACTATCAACGTTAAAATGACATTTAATTCAAAAAGTAGAGTTTGTGAAATTAACACAATCACGGAGAGCGCCAAGGTCGCAGAGCTCACAAACTCTATTATATAGACATTTTCATGTTGCGTCTAAGATAATGTTTTGTGTTGACAAAAAAAATCTAAAAGCGCAAAATGGCCATGCATTGCAAACAGGAACAAAAAAAATTTTCATAAGATATCAGGCCAAAATTGTGATCATGACAATACCTTTGATAATGACATTGCTCATATGATGTACCATGTCAATGGGAAAATATGATTGCAGTCTAAAGTATATATATTCGAGTTTCCAGCAGTGGTTTGTCTATATATACGAGATCGATGAGATGGTGCATCAAAGATCTCATCGTCTCTGATGGACACTTAACCAAAACTCCATATTTACATGTCCTCAGCTCAGCTCGTGAAGCAAATGTGTATCCGTGCTCATCTCTATTCTCGCTTAGAAAGCCCATTTCTCACATTGATTAGATATCATTTCATACTGATCATAATTTATATAGTGAGCTCAGACCGTTATTTTGTTTTTTTTTTTTTTTTTGCTATTTTTGAAAGATGAAGAATTTCTTATTTTTTTGAGACATGTTTTTTTGGAGACTCAGATGAAGAATATTTTTTTTTTTGTTGGGAATATACATCAATTTCTTTTTTTTTTTTTTTGTGAAGAAACAATAGATGAATTTCTTAGAGACCCGCCGGACTCGCAAATCTCTAGCTCAGGATTAGGCAGGCCCGTTACACGTTGGGCTCTGTGTGGTTTTTTTTTTTTTGAGCAAAACGTTGGGCTCTGTGTAACGCGGCAAAGAGTACCCATTCGTTCGGCCAACTTGGATCCATCATGCTGTTACAGCCCAGCCCATCTACTCCGAACTAGTGTAGATCCAGCCCACCAGGTGATCGCTGCTTGGTGTGGTGCGCCGAGCGGAGCAGCGTGGCGCGCGCGCACCGTGTGCCGAGGCAACGGTCACGTCGCCGCGCGCGGCCGCAGCCCCGAGGCGAGCAGCCGTTGGAGCCGACCCCACATGTCATCCTGCGTGCTCTGCTCTGTCTTCCTCCTCCCTGTCCCTGGCTTCCTCCTCCTCCGCCACCTCCAACACCCCAAAAATAATTTTAGCAGCACGCACACGAGCGAAAAAAAATTTCCGCTCGAAAAAAAAAAAAATCCTCAACGAGAGAGAGAGAGACGGGGAAGAAAGCAAACCCTAGCTGGCCGGATTCCGCCGCGCGCGGCAGGCATTGCCCTCCCGCGACACGCGCGTGGCCGGGAGGTGCTGGGGCGGGCGGGTGCGTGCGTGCGTTCCTGCGTGGCGCGCCCGATCGCGGGCGGTCGTCGCGTCGTGTCGTTGCGTTAGCCGGCGCTGGCGGGTGGGCGCTGGGTCGGCGTCGGCAGCGGCGGCGACAGCAGCGGGCAGCACGGGGCCTCCTCCCGAGCATCGCTGGCGCCGCCGCCGCGGTCTGGCTGGCTGGCCGCCGGCAAACGTGCCGTCGGCTGGAACCGGGCGTCGCGGGCTGGCAAATGGACCCGGGGGCAGGCCGCCGGAGACGGCGGCGGCGGCGACGATGGACGGAATAAACGCAAGGGGATCGCGCTGTTCCGGAGGCTCTTCTACCGGAAGCCGCCCGATCGGCTCCTCGAGATCGCCGACCGCGTCTACGGTACGGTAACCCCATGCCTCGGACACCGATCACCGATTTGGGGAATTTAGGGTGGGCGTGCAATCGGTGGTTCTATTGATTTTAGCACCGGAAATGTAGCTGTATTCTGTAATTTCGTTCAGTGCCGGAACAACATTTCTCTAGATGTTGTTTTCAGGCTTTCAGCTAACATGTCTTCCTTGTGCATGCTACATTAGCTTACGGCTAGAACTATGCTTCTCAAATGTTTGAAAACATGATTGATCTCATTAAGTTTCCCATGAGTAGATATATATACTGATTGCCATCTTTGTGTTGTAGGCTTTGGAGTATTTAATTGTTTCCTGACGAGTTTTCACTAGTGCAGTAAGATGACTTTAGTAGGATTAACCGGATAAATCTCATGCATTTATGCTTTGAGTATGTAGGACCAAGGCTATCCTGTGTTGATCTGGTACTTCCATAGTCCCATATCAGAAACTTTTTGAATGGGTGGCTTCTGGCCTTGCACCATACTGCTATAATGTCAACAAACATTGGCTGTGTTTAGATGCCGAAACTGAAAAAACAAACTCACTATTCACCCCATCACATCAAAATGCCGGCAATCGTATGGACCACTAAATGTAGGTAAATAAAAAAACTAATTACATAGTTTTGATGTACACGACGAGACGATTCTTTTGAGCCTAGTTACGCCATGGTAGGATAATGTTTACCACAAACAAACGAAACGTGCTACAGTTACTTTTTGATTCGGAACAGTGTTTTTTCCACCTTTTCCCACCAACTAAACACAGCCATTGTCAAATTATTAGTCTGACATTAGATTGGCCTGTTTGCGCTTTGCAGTATTCGATTGTTGCTTCTCGACGAAAACCATGGACCCATACAGATACAAGAATTACCTGGACAGCATTATTTTGCAGCTCCGTGAACAGTTTGCAGATTCTTCAGCTATGGTACTAAACTTCAGAGATGAAGGAAAAAGTCTTATTTCAGGCATTTTCTCCAAGTACAATATTTCAACCAAAGACTACCCTTGCAAGTATCTAGGATGCCCATTACTTCCTTTGGAAATCATTCTCCACTTCCTGAGGCTGAGTGAAAGGTGGCTTATGCTTGAAGGGCAGCAAAATATTCTGCTAATGCACTGTGAGAAAGATGGATGGCCAGTGTTGGCATTTATGCTTGCAGGTCTTCTTCTGTACAGGAAACAATATAATGGGGAGCAAAGAACTCTAGATATGGTGTACAAGCAAGCCCCTAAGGAGCTTCTTCAGATGCTAACCACATTGAATCCACAACCATCTCATATTCGATATCTTGGGTACATATGCAGGATGGATGATGACATAGGGTGGCCTACACAACCTATTCCTTTCACCTTGGATTGTGTAATTCTTAGAGAAATACCAAATTTTGATGGAGTCGGTGGTTGTCGGCCAATTGTTCGAGTATATGGGCAGGATACTCCAAAAAGTCATGGTATCGTTTCACCACCATCAAAGGCCAAGAAACATATTAGGCGCTACAGACAGGTATCCTCAAGCATATTTCTTATCTAAATGGTTCTGCTATTTATTCAAGTTACTCGTTAACTATTTTTGCAGGCAGATAATGCGCCAGCGAAGTTAAATGTTGGATCCTGCGTCCCAAGGTGATGTTGTCCTTGAATGTCTGCATGTGGATGATGGCCAAGGAAATGAAAGGTTAATGTTTAGGGTGATGTTCAATACCTTTTTCATCCAGTCTCACATTTTACCATTAAACTTTGAGGACATCGATGTCCCTTGGGATGCCGATCACCAGTTCACAAAGAACTTCAAAGCAGAGGTAGGCCATGATTTTTCATGTATGCATGTGGCAATTTGTCACCAAATACAATGTTAATTGTGGGTGCATGTCTCAACCAGGTACTCTTTTCAGAGTTTGATGCTGAGTCTGATGCGTCCACTGAAGTAGCAGCTGATTATGATTATGACTATGATGATGATTATGATATGGATGTTGCCTCTACTGACGAGTTCTTTGAAGCTGAAGAACTCTTCAGTAATGCTGATTCACAAGAAGGAAATAAGGATGCTGATACTCTTTCTATAGCCTCTGCAGATAATAGTTCAACTCCAAGCGCAGAACGTTGGAAAAACTCACCATTTTCCAACTCTGAGCTGAATATTGGCATTGATGGGTCACGAGACAACAAAGCAGATAACTTGGGCTTGTCGTTAGAAACAGTAAATGATGGAAAGACATCCACATCTACTGAAGCCAATGCTATGCTCAACAATGAGACTGCAGTTGTGAAGTCAACTTTGTCAGCTACAACAGATGGAGACGCAGATAGTGGCATCTCAAGTTCTACCTATAAAGAGGATGGGTGTATGCTTGAAAAAGGTAGTCCTAAGCAGGATATAAGGATGGGCTCCAGTCAAGATTTGAGTCAGATTGATAATGTGTTGGTTAAGGAGGTGATTATATTAGAAACTAATAGTCCTCAGGACATACAGATGATCAAAGAGGTCATCATATCTGAAGTTACAACTCCCAAACAGTTGGTAGAGGGGAATATGATGGAAACTGAATTAGATGAGGCAGTCCACGATTCAGAAAGCACTGCATTGGGAGAAGCTGAGGGTGCAAGACGGCTTAATATCTTTTGCAAACAGGATGAGGGACAAAGTGCGCAAGATGAATACGGTGCTTATGACAATGGCATAGTGATTGAACAAGAAGAAAGCAGCAACAAAGAAAAACTTACCATGACAGACACAAATTCACAAGTGACTGAGCCCAAATATGAGAATAATGAGTTGGAGCTTCCATTATCAGGGATACCACATCTTCACAGCTCAAGCACTTCTTCGGAACTAAATTCTGCCGTTGAAAATATAGACCAGCTTCATGCTTGCAGTAGTAATGGCACTGCAGAACAAAGGGCGGGAATTGACCCATCATTTTCCAGCTCCAGGAGCCAGTCTTCTAATATCTCTTGTGCGAACATTCTACCAGAAAAATCTAACTTGACAATAAACCATGCATCAACTTCCGCAAATGCAAATACAGACACAACCGATTCATCTCGATTGGTGCTAAAGAAAAAACCTTTTCCACCATTGGTAACATCTAGTCTTTTTTCTCCATCATCTCCCAGGCGCAATCTGCTTCGTGCAGCATCCACAGATTTGTCCTTTTTTTCTCCATCACAAACAAAATCTAAGCAGAACTCCATTACTTCTACAAGTGGAAGGGATGATTCAGATACATGTTCTGTGCTTCCACCATCTCAACTCTACACAGCCCTGGGATCATCATCCCAAATGTCTCTAGTACATCCTACTCTGCGACCAATAAGAACGGTCTCATCTCTACCATCATTATCATTTGACTCATACTTAGAGATGACAATGTCTTTTTCAAGATCACCCAAACACCAAGAGCATGCTAGACCTCCCTCAACACCACCACATCGACATATTCACCCACCAATGACAGAGGAAAAGGATCTACATTCAGGTAGTCTAACTTTGCTTGCTTCCAACCAGTATGCCCCTCAACCCCCACACCCACCTCCACATGATTCTTGCACCCAAAGTTATTCAAGCACCCTAATATCTAAACATGAACAAATAAGAGCTGATGAATCTTGTTCCTTCAGTCTAGGTTGTAGACAAACTCTCAAGTTAGGTGATTCCTCACTGACTTCACACTCTAAAAGTAGTATAGATGCAAGAGAATGTCCCTTAGGAGCCTCTGATTTTGTACACGAGGAAGTAACAAGTAGACCTAATATAGTAACTCCCATGGATGTCCTAATTACCAATGAAGACACAAATTCTTTTACTGCACATGACTTGTTCTTCACCTCCCAGAACATTACAACATGGTGAACCACCACCCCCACCGCCACCTTTGCCTCCAGTACCACCACCATCACAATTATCACCGCCAACTATATGCAGTGATAGTGGATCAGTTCCACTGGTATACCCAAATCCATCTTCAGATTGTCCATATAAAAGATCAGCAATGCTACCAGAACACAAATCTGCTGTTCCACCTTCTCTTGAAGGACATGAAGCAAGTGAAGTTCAACTGCTGCAATCTGATATGACCGTTGAATTATCTTCATCAGAACATTCTGAGTGTACGGTTCAGCATGTGTTTGGAAGCACTGAAGATACTATTTCAATTCTCTCATCCTCTATACCTGCAGCACCTCCATATCCAATGTTTCATATTGTAACAGATAATTCCTTAGGTTTCTCTTCAGAAGAATTAAACTGTGAGCAGCCTTTAGATCAAGCAAAAACAATCAACGGAGTCTTGGCCTCTATAATTGATGATAAAGACCATGGAGGCATTCCAATTCCATCGTCACCAGATATGTTGCCTCAGCCTAGAGAACATATGAAACCTCCTTCTCCACCTCCTCCACCACGACCACCACCTTGTCATGCAACACTTGTACCTTCTTTGTGTTTATCTTCAAATCCACCTTCTCCAAGAGAACATTATGAAAATCCACCTTCTGCTTCCCTCCACCTTTTCCAAGAGAACCATTCGTTGCTCTACCTCCACCTCCAGCTCCACCCACTAACCATTCATCTCTTCATGGAGAACATATTAATCCATCTCCACCTCCAACTCCACCACCTCCTCCGTAAGTATTTGGTCCGCTTCCTAGGAGTGAAACTTTGTCTCAACCTTTTGAGGGTGGACAATCGACACTGCAAGCTTCTCTTCTTGAAGTTACTAAAGAAATCCCACCTCCTCTCCTTCCCCCTGAAGGACAAAGGGTATCTCCATTGCCTACTCTTTGTGGAGGAATTGTAAATAGGCCATTACCACCACCTCCACCGCCACTTCCTGTAGGACATGGAGAAGTTCCACTATCAACACCTCCTAGTACATTGCCAATTGGATTTCATAGTGGAGATTTGTCATTCCTCCAACCTACTAGAGAATCTGAAGGTCCTTCACGCCAGCCACCTCCACCGCCACCGCCACCGCCACCGCCACCACTATCTTCCAATGGACACATAGGAGATCCACCACCACCTATGAGTGTATTTGTAGAGGCTCCTCTCCTGCTGCCACCTCAAACAGGGATGCGAAAGGGGCTCCGCCACCGCCACCGCCTCCACCTCCCGGAGGGACATGTAGGGCCTCCCCCACCACCGCCACCTCCAGGGGGAATGTGCATGGGCTCTGCCACCTCCCAAAGCATGTGTCGGGGTTCCCCCGCCACCGCCACCTCCTGGAGGATATGCAGAAGCTGTACTGCCACCACCACCACCACCACCTCCCGGAGGATATGTAGGGGCTCCACCACCACCGCCACCTCCCGGAGGATATGCAGGAGCTCCACCACCACCGCCACCTCCTCAGGGATACATAGGAGCTCCACCACCACCGCCACCTCCTGGAGGACACATCGGAGCTCCACCACCACCGCCTCCATATGGAGGAATTGGAGGAGTTCCTCCTCCACCACCACCCTTTGGAGGACTAGGAGGAACTCCACCGCCTCCACCTCCAGCGGGGGTTTCGAGGTGGAGCTCCAGCACCACCTCCTCCTCCTCGAGGTCATGGAGGTCCACCTCCTCCTCCTCCTAGAGGACATGGAGGAGTAGGTGGTCCTCCTCCTCCCTCCTGGTGCACCTTCTCCACCAATGCCTCCTGGAATGGCTGGGGGCCCTCCTCCTCCTCCAGGTGGAAGAGGGATGCCCGCTCCACCTGGTGGAAGAGGACATGGCCTTGCTCGCGCATTAGGCCCGACATTACAAAGTGCAGTACGAAGGTCATCTCTAAAACCACTACATTGGGTCAAGGTAACAAGGGCAATGCAAGGAAGCTTGTGGGCAGAGCTACAAAAAACAAGTGGAAGCTAATAGGTACTATCAACTGTCCAATAGTTTCTCCACTTTTAACTAGATTCATAATGGAAAAGGATCTGATGATAAATGTCATCATGAACTTAATTCAATCCCACATTTACTTAGTTTGAATCCCATTTTTTTACTAATTGTAGATTCTAACTGGTAATATGATTGATGCAGCCGTGCTGAATTTGATGTAAATGAACTGGAGTCTCTGTTTACCATTGCTCCAAAGGCAAAAGCTGGCTCTAAATCAGAAGGCCGTGGAAAATCTCTTGGAGCAAAAATCTGAAAAAGTCCAACTGGTAATTTACTAAGCACGATAGACAAGTCAATAGCCAATCTTGAGTTTCATGTACTTTCTTTTTTAGTTAACAGTTGCATGGAAGTTTATTTCCTTTTATAAGTTTGTTTCCCTTTTGCTTCATTAATTTTGTAGCCAACCAGCATTGCATGGTCTATGATACTGCATAATACATGTAAGGTTATGCTCAGATCCTAAACAGGCTAAACTAAGACCATCTTGCCAAGTTTCCCCTAGTGACCTGAGTCATAGAAAAGTGTGGGGATATGAAAAAAAAAATCGACTATGCAGGAGAACTGCATATCATTGCATTAAGAAGAGAAGTTCAAGGGCCTTTTTCATGGCCTAAACTTGCCTTTTTGTTCATTTGGTTAAATAAGTAAATTTCAACAATATTGGAGTATTCATGCCAATTACGAGTTATGATTAGTGGATATTTTATTCTATTGCATCTTCTATTCCTAGAGGTTAACATTAGTGAAAAGTCTAATCCATGCTTCTTTTTTTAGTGGCAACTGTGGATTCCATATTTACAGTCCATTTCAATACTTTAGCTCAAAATATGCTCTTTTGGCACTATCATGCTGGCATTAAAGTTGTTTTTTTTAAAAAACAAAGTGTTACTACTGGCAATAGAAATTCTTTACATGTATTATTATTTTATTTAAAAGTCTGTTGGCATCTTTGAAAAATCCACAGGTCGATCTAAGACGGGCCAATAATACAGAGATCATGTTGACAAAAATCAAAATGCCGCTCCCTGATATGATGGTAAGTATATTTTGACCAGCATTGTGTCTATGCCGCTTTGCATTCTTGAATGACAAGGAATATGTCATAGTTTGAAGGGAAAAGCATATTGATTGTTTGCAATTTTTTGAAGCATAAGTTCCATGATATCAGTGCAGTGGCAATTCCATCAATTGCATAAGTTTGTTGTAAATAGTATTGAAGCGTCATGTGGACATTATCATGGGCAATGTTTCCCTTTCATATAATTGCGTGAATCTTGATACTCAGAGAAGATACAGTGCAGTTATCGTTAAACAGTTTTGTTGAGGTGAAAGCGTTAACAAGTTTTTGGGGAAATTTGTTGTTTCTCTGTCTAATTTCTTCATTGATGAATGACAAGTGGGCCAAGTAGAGAAAAACAAATGAAAGTATGTTAATTAGTGGCAAGAAAGGGAGTTCCTACCTATAGTTTTAGAATTGTTGTATTGGTTGCATGTGGACAAAATTTTCTTCCACGATGGCAACCAAAATTTCATTACTTCACGGCAACAAAATTACAAGCATCGTTAGATAAAATAACTGCATTGTGGCTGCATATCTGCCTTGAATTGAAGGTGCATTTTCTGTATGGTAGAGTTTGCACATCACACTTACTATTGTTGTACACAATTTTACAATCTAACAAAATTGTTGTAAAGTCATCAGCTTGTTTAAGTCAGAATCACCTGTTTTTCGTGAGTTTTACTCACTTTGTAATTACTACTTCATTTATGACAATCTTCTCCCTAATTTTTTATGGGAAATTTAGACAGATATTAACCCCAAATTAGTGACTACTAGTCAAGTAAGTTTTGAAGTACATGCATATATTTACTTTCTCTACTTATAACAGAGTGCTGCTCTAGCTTTGGATGATTCAGTTTTGGACCTTGATCAGATCGAAAAATCTCATAAAATTTTTGCCCGACAAAAGAGGAGAGATGGAACTTCTAAAGGTTGTTGTTGCATTAATGTCTAATTTTTCCAAATGTTTGAACCATTCTCTTCCCCTGAATCTTGCAAAATTAAGGTCAATTATTATTTTACTCATTTTTTTTCCATCAGAACTACAGTGGGGACAAGGAAGCTCTTGGAAAGTGTGAGCATGTAAGCATCCATATTTTGTTTTATAGATAAACCCCAATGTGATTCACATGTTTATATATATACTTTTCTAAGGATACAAATGCATACTGGAGTATTGCATAATTATTAAAAATCTTAACTTACCTGTTTTCCTTCAATTTACCTTGCTGCCTTCCATCTGCAGTTCTTTCTAGAGTTAATGAAGGTGCCAAGGGTTGAATCCAAGCTTAAGATATTTGCTTTCAAGATTCAGTTCCAGTCTCAGGTCATATGCTCGTAACTTTTTGGTATTTTGATCATTGAGATGTTCACGGCTTTTCACCATCCAACTTTCTTCTTTTCCTCTTAGATTAGGGATGTTAGAAAGAATTTGCAGACTGTGTCATCTGCTTGTGAGGAGGTACACATTTTCCTGAATTTTTATTTTTACATTTGGTTTCCATGTTCATCATGAGAACTCATCACTGATACACCATTCAGCTCAGAAGCTCTGATAAGTTGAAGGTTATCATGAAGAACATTCTGTTAATTGGGAATACATTAAATCAAGGCACGCCAAGAGGTAATGTCTCGGTTGTTGATGTTGTAAATATCTTTAAACTCTATTTTCTGCATATATCTTCAGGCTCTGTTGGCCACTAAATAGGTTTAGTTGCCAATACCTTATATTATCTTTTTTCTATTAGAAAGTAATATTCTTGCTATTTCATTGCAGGCCAGGCTGTTGGTTTTCGCTTGGACAGCCTCCTAAAACTTATAGAGACCCGTGCCACTAGTGGTAGAATGACATTAATGCACTTTCTATGTAAGGTATGTAGAGAACTTAAATCCAGAATTCGAACCTCTTGTATTTTTCTTTACATCCATGTGTTGCAAATGAGGCTAGGATGGTTGAGGGTGTGGATGTAAGCCTAGACCACCCAAGTTTGAGTCCTCATCGATGCAAATTTGTGTGCCAATTTTCTTCTTCATATAAAACCGCCTAGTCCTCGCCTAGTTTTTTGTTTTATTTTTCTGGTCATGCATGTGTTGAGTCATGTTCCATAACAAAACAAAAAAGACACTTTGGATTTGTGGTCTTCCCTTATACACATGCATCCAATCCCAATTGCTTCTATTCTATTATTTATCATGGATAAGTGCATGCACAAAGATGGCCTGCTGGGCTAAAGGTGAAAGAGGCAGTTTTGACATTACAAAATTGGACGTAACACCCAAGGTGTAATGTTAATTAGAAAAACAGAAAGTAGTGGCAAAAAACAAGATGGAAAAATCAGTAACTAAGGGCCTGTTTGGTTTTCATAAGTCGGTGACTTATAAGTCAAAAAATTTTAGATAAGTAACTTATTTTGCCAAACAAAGTAGGGACTTACAAGTCATGGGACTTATAAGTCACTTGTAACCATTTTCTCTTATTTTTCACCCTGACTTATAAGTCACCCATTTTCTCTTCTTTTTTTCCTTAACTTATAAGTCAGTTGGAACCAAACAGGCATGACTTATAAGTCACTGATTTTTAGTCACCTGACTTAATAAGTCACCTAACTTATGGAAACCAAACAGGGCCCTAAAAAAGAATACCAAAACAAAAAAAAAAAATCCACGGTCGAATGTAAAAAGAGGAGTTGTGAATCAAAAGATGCATTTTAGTCATAAAAAGACCATATTAGAAGTAGAAAATGAAACTGTTAGTTTTTATTTTTGGCCATTATTGACTGGTGTATTTCATATTCTGAGATAACTGCTTTCATATTTAAAGTTGAGCTTTTTGCAGAATCTTTTATTGCATCATCTCTTATGTAACCTAAATTTTGGATTCTTTATGGTCATTGATATCATTTTCCTATGGTAACACCTTATCGGATGGTAGCAGGGGATATGTTCTCATTATGATGGGAACATACCTTGTCAACTGCTTGTTTCTCATCGGTACAGTTTTCTTCAAAACTTAATGACTGGTTTAAATGTACTTCAGTCCCTTGCAGAGAAGTCACCGGAAGTAATGGATTTTCACGAGGATCTTGTCAACTTGGAAGCTTCTTCAAAGGTAATTTGCTTCTCTGACTAATATGGATAACCTCAACTGGAAGAATTTGTTAAGTATTCTGGAGTTACTGTAAACAGTTGCAACTGAAAGCATTGGCGGAGGAGCAACTGGCAGTCGTAAAGGGGGCTGGAGAAAGTTGAACAGGAGCTAACTGCTTCAGAAAGTGATGGGCGGTTTCTGATGTTTTCGGAAGGTATAGTTTCACAACTTTTTGTGCTGTTTAGAGTTCCTTCTCCATCTGAAATGTTTCTGGTTGCCAGTATTTTGTAGTTTTGTTTGTGTCATCATGTGGAATCCTTAATGTTTGCTTAAAAGATTGATCCATATATTGATTAGTTATCTACTGCGTTCAATGCAATGTAGACTTTAAAGGAGTTCATTGATTGTTCCAGTGCTGATGTACGCTCCCTATCAGCATTCTATTCTGAAGTAGTAAGTCATTTCTCATCATGCATGCTTCCCTTATGAACATTTGATGCTTTAGATTTGCCCCTTTTAACTTATTCACTGCTTACAGGGTAAAAGCGCAGATGCACTTGCTCTTTATTTTGGAGAAGACCCTGCAAAGTTTCCTTTTGAGCAAGGTAATATTCATGCCAATAGCTCCATGGAAATGTTTTTACCTTAGGTGCTAAAGGATATTTGTCATGGATGGAAACAGTTTTCTTCCATCTTTAACTGCATCCATGGAAATGGTTTTATTGGATTTACTATGGCAATAAAACTGTGATCCAGATAACATGATTTTATCATTGTCACTTCTGGATTCCAGTATGAGGAGCATAGTTTATATGGATTTGTTTATGCTGGATTGAGCAGTAGCAGTAGCTTGCATCTCCTTTCAGGTTGTTTTATGCATCAACACACTTTTTTTTAAAAAAAAACTACATTTTTTTTTCTCGAACACGCAGGAGAGCTGTGTATCTTTATATTAAGAAAAAAAAAGCGGTGGGGGGGGGGAGGGAGCCCTTACAACACCCACACTCCCAAGCTCTTAGACAAAGACACACGCCTTTACTAATAAAACAAGAAAAAAACGACCAAAGGATCCTACTGGCTATTAACAGGCTCAAGAGGAGGAAGGGAGCTTCCCTGACCCTTTGCCAGATTTCAATAACGCTGACTTGATCTGGAAGTCAGCGTTCCAAAACTGCATCAGAGACTTTAATATTCTCTTAGCATGCAATTGAGGCAGGGGCTAAGCATCTTGCTGGGCTGGGATGAGCGATCAGCATATCTGATGCAGGGGTGGCACGTACTAGACTGTAATCACAGTGGTAGGCTTATCCAGTTGCTCTTGTTGACATTATAACCTCCTTGGGTTTCCTGAGCTACTAACAAAGAACACAGATGTAGGTTTACAATCCTTATTAGTTCAGACTAATCTTTAAAACATTTGCAGTTGCTACAACTCTTCTGACCTTTGTGGGGTTGTTTCGGAAAGCTCATGATGAGAACCTCAAGCAAATTGAGGCTGAGAAGAAGAAAGCCCAGAAAGAAGCTGAAAAAGAGGCAAACCAGGACAAAACTCCTGTAAAATCAAAAAATGGGAATGCAGATAAATCACCAAGATCACCATCAGCCTTCAAATGATATACATGGTCATCATTTCTTCCTCAACGAATGCCCGCCTTTGCTGGCCTGGGCACATTTTCGCAAGCATCAATAGTATACAAATCCATAAATTTCTTGTGGACAACTCATGCTTACAAGACAAGGTAACAAATAGCCTCTTGCATATATGTGTAATGTTCTGTTCAAACAGAGGAATTATGTATACATGTCAGTACCACCCTAACATAGTCACTTCCCTTTTTCCAGATGCTTTGGGTTCAACATCCATGCCTGTATCTATGACACTGTACAAAGCTCACACCACACAAAGTTAGGTTCTTCTGTACAAAATCCATACTAGATCTTTCTTTTTCTCCCTTCTGTTTATACTAGAAGCAGGAGTAGGTCAGTGTTTGTAAACTAGAAATAGGAGTATAGGCAGTGATCAGTAGTAGGTCAGAAGCAATAGAAAAGGATTAGTTCTATGACAGGCAGGTTGCTAACCAGGTAAAGATGAGTATATAGCCATGTTCCTTGACCTCTTGACTAGAGCAAAGTGTTTGTGCATGGCGCCTGTCACAAGTGTCGAGAGATCAGCTAAAACTCGGTCAAAATGTGAGCTTCAGTGTTTGGAAAAAAGGGCCAGCTGTTGCTTATGTGCATTGCATTGCCTTCTTATTTTGTCTGTGTCTTCTCTCCTATAATCGATGTTATCATTTTCATGAAACTAATCTCTGTTGTCAAAAGTAGAAAACAGTGCCCCTAGGACTGTAATGCTGTAACTCCATACATGAGGATCATCTCAATATCTGACGGCCTATTTCTGTTTAGAATCAGAAATGAAATGGAAATTTGGCTGACATCTAGTACAGAAGAAAAAACTTTCAACTCTCTGATATCAGGGTGAGGGTTTTCATCGATGTCTCCGATATTTAGTGATTCTATTATATTTTGCATGAGTGACAATTAGGCGTGGTTAGAAAACCTCTGCAGGGTGATCATGATCATACTTGTGCAGAAATACATACATTGCTTGTCGAGAGATTCTAACTCGTGAGTGTGTTTCGAACAATCCGGATTGAAAAGTTGTCGAGGTCTAGTTTGTTGACAGAGTTTGTTGACAGGCGCATGTTTGAGATTCGTTAACCAACTGAAGTACAACTTTGACATACACAGAAAAACAAAGTTGTCATGTGAAGAGAAACAAATGTCTGGTATATAATCATGACTCCAAATGAACTTTAAGCTCCCTGAATGAAGTGAAACATGGTGCGTTTAACGGCTCGGGAGTAGATAGGTCACTAGGTCAAGTGACTCTGGCTGGCAAGTACAGGCTTTGTGAATGGGACCTCTCAGGAGTCAGGCCTTAGTTTCAGACTTCCAAGTTCTATGGGCATGTGAGTAAGCAAGCCAAGCATCACAACTTGAGGAAAATACTCAAAGCCTAAATTATTTGAGAACGATGTCAGATTCACGACTGACAAGTCGCCTCATAGTGTACATAATAGCTGATAACTAAAAGGAAAGCCGAGACATAGCATTGGTGGCAGCTGCAGGTTGAATGTGACTTAGGAAATTTAGTGGTGTGCTCCTTTGAGGGTTCCCGGCGATATGGTGCTGGTCACTGCATTTGCTGTAATGATTGTTGAGAGTTTTTGTACCATTGTTGGAGAAGATCCCCTTTTTGGAGTCCCATTTACCAGTCAGGTACGCCATATTGCAGTAATGGCAGATAGCTAAGGTGAGCATCACCTCCCCATTAGGCCCGAGTACTTTTTATCGGCGTGAAGTGTTCCCAGACCTCGGCTCGCTTTCCATTCGCTCGAGATTTGCTGTCTATTTTGAATTCGAACTCATAAAAATCTGGGAGGAAAAAAAGAAAACAGACGATGAAAAGGGTCAGTTAATGCTCTTGTATACATGTGCAGCAAATGAAGTCATGGATTGGAAGGAAAAGGAAGATAAGGAGAACAAGTTCACGAAAGAGTGTTCGTTTACAGCAAAAATTAACATACTAGTGCAAATTATGTGGTACTTACCCTTGAATGACTCAGGGTTCTTCATCAAGCCTTCGAGTTGCTCCATGCGAGAATGCACTTCTTTTTTGTGATGAAAATCTGTTCAAGTGCAGGGTCATTATAGTAATAACTTAAACTTTTACATGCATGCAACATGGAAGACAAATAAAGATGAAAAGAGAGAGATATGTTACCAAAGCTATTAGGTAGTAGGCTCTTGGGAAACGGGTTAGGGCGTGGGTCGTAGTTCTCGCTTTGGAATACATGGCACAGTACCACATCCCCAAACTACAATAAAGAAAAAGGTTGTAGCAGGTACCATTAACACGATCAGCATGTATGCCTCGTCAACACTAGCTACTACTGCCACTCATGAACTGTACTAGTATGATACTGGGTTGCCAGGTGAAGCAAGCAGAATGTTAATTTGTTGCACATACAGTTTTGCAGTGAAATAATACTGACTATTAAGTTTACCTTGATGTCTCCATATTCATTAATGAGGAAGTAGACATTCATGATACAATTGGTCTTGCAATTGCCCTTGTGGTACGCGTAAGTCTTTTTGTAGCTTCTGTAGCCAGATGCATGGTGCCCAATACCATAACCAAAACTCGAATCATGTGATCTCCATATAGCATTCTTTTTGTCTTGTACTTGAGTATTGCGTACCATGTTCTGACAAAAAGGCCTGCCCTTGGCGAGGAAGAACCCCTCTGCAAGCGGATCCAATTTTTGCATAAGAGTCTTGCTGGGTGAATAGTTGACACAGACAATCAAATTCACTAGTGGTAACCAAGTGTGGGAGTAGATGGGGAACATACTAGGCAATTGCTGCGGGTCCATTCCAAAGGGGTCATCGTGCACCTTCATCTCGTCAATACCCTTTTCCAAGATTTCGCGGAGCGCCTCCGCGGCCTTTTCATCCAGATCTTCGGGCTTGGAGGAGAAGGATCTGTCAGTTCCTGCATGTACACAAGCAATCATAATTCCTAACGAACAAAGGTACTCTTCTGCGATGAATTGGATTGGATTGTTGTGGGAATCTTGGCGGATGTGATTGTTCGTGCGACTGCAGTCAGTCAACTGGTACTTGGTCCTAATAATAACAATGCTAATTAACAGAAATAGGTGGGTGTAAATCAAATCGTACCATGGATTTGGTGCATCTCCTCGGCCGCGTCCGGTCTCGAATCCATTTCTGAATGCATGTACACAAGTACTATAATATATACAGTAGCAATTAAAATGAAGGAAATCAAGGAGAAAGAGGGAGGGAAAGGGCGGAGCTCCCACGAAAGCAAGGAAAGCAAGGAGAAAGAGGCAGGGAGGGAGTACGTACCAGCAGGAGGTTGCTTCTGGAGATCCTTTCCTCGATGGCGAAGCGCCGCGCCGGGACCGGGACCGGGACCGGGTGGGACTGCAATTCTCAGTTCCCAATTCGCAGGGCTGGCTGGAAAGACGAAGGAGAGCAGGAAAACAGAGGAAGGGAACCCTGCTCCGCTGTAAATACTCCACAAACCACCCCACCCCAACCCAACCCCAACCCACTCGCTACAGTCACACTAAGCTTAAAAAAAAGAAGAGGAAAACCAATAGCGGGCTGCCAGCTCCAATTTTGGGGACGTGGCTGCTACAAACGGCCCAGAAGAAGCTCCCCACCCCCAACCCAGAAAAGAAGAAAGCCAATCAGATCAGCCAAGTGGCCAACCCAGAGAGCAGAAGAAAAAAAAAAAAAAACAAAATTTCTATATACTTTTGATATGGGAAACTATTGATATCTATCTCATATACATATCAGAAATATTATTTTAGGGAAATGTCTTATTTCTAAGCGTGCAGGCGTTTGTCTTTGTGACTGCACTTTTCTCCGCCGTCGATCCAATGATCCACCGTGGGCCGCTTCCCCAACCTCCTGCCATGCCTTCATTCCCATCCCCTCATTTCTAATTTCTCAGTCGCACACCCAACACCGCCGTCTCCATCCCTAGCCTGATGGGCTCCACCTCGCCGACGGCGCCAGTCCCTACCTCTCCGGCACCGGCCCCCTCGCCCGCCCGCCTCCCCGTCCTCTAATCCTCCTCCTTCTGCCCCCACTCCCCACCCGCAGCAAGATCTAGTTGCGCTGACCACTAGCCCCGACGAGCTCCAACACCCCGGCCTGTCACCGCCGCAGTCGCCGGGCTTCTCTCCGCTGGCACGGGCTCCCTTTTTGGCGCATAGACCTAGCGCACGGACGACATCCCTCCACTTCACCGCGCTGTCACCGCCGCAGCCGCCAGGCTACCTCATCGTCGTGAAGGAGCAACAAGCAGCAGCAGTTGGTCGCGTCGCCTCGTGTTCTCCGCGCTCTGCCGCTCGCTGCCTCCTCTGTGCAACCTTTGCCGAGGCACCAGCGAGAGCGTATAAAGCGCTACCCCTCCACGCGCGTCCGCATCGTCACCATCGCCTCCCTACTCCACTCCTCGATGAGACCAATGGCGGCCGCTGCATCCTCCGTGTTGCACGTCGTCGGCGCTGTTGCCTCCGCCAAGCCCAGATCCACCGCCCCAGGTACTTGTACTGCCCCCACCTCACACTCGAGCGTTAAACTCCTCACCCTCTCGCCTCCGCGTTGCGCCAACCAGCGGATGACTGACCCGACTGATCTGCGTCGCTTGTGTTGCAGTGGCGTGGAAGGAGGAGCGTGTGCGTGGCTGCAGTATCCAAGGGAGGACCGTGCTCTTCGGGAGAGAGGCAGGCTGGTGTCTCGTAGCGCCGTTGCAGTTAGGAGGTGCCTCCTACTGTGCTCTCCCTCCCTCTACCTAATGTGTTCCCACTCTCTCTGTTGTGTTGATTTGTTTGAGATTGTTGTGTGCGGAGCTGTGCGCAGGCCACGGATCCAAGGCAGGTGGGTAAGAATAAGATGCTAAGATAAAGCTGTCAACCTGAATTCAAATTATGGCATAATTTGGAATGTTAAAACAATTCGTGTTGGTTTAGATGTCACCATGAGATTTCAGCCCTGGATGCGACTGAATTAGCAGGCATAACTATGCAGTAGGTTATTATTATCTATAATAGACTTAACAGGACTTGTAGTCTTGTCTTTTGCAGATAAAACATTTGCTAGCTAGCTGTTAAGCTGTAATTTTACTCCCTTCAATTGGATTACCTCACAAGGTCCTTTTGCCAGTGGAGGTAAGATTCGATCTGTGAGGTTCAGATGCTGAATTCTGTTAACTGGAGTTCGGGAGAGGTCAAAGGAGCAAGCAAGGTTGTCTAGTTTTGTTGGCAGCAACCAATTGGTTATCATGGACAATCAGAAACTAGTACTTTGTTAAGCTTTTGTCAGGCAATATAAATATACTATTGGCCCCAGTAAAGAACAACTTGCATCAATTTTTAGACCAATCATGGTACCACTATTGTCAGTTGTAACTAATTGGTTACTGCTGGCGATCAGAAACCTGCTGTACTTTGCTAAGTTTTGTTCCGACAACAAAATATGTTATTAGCTCACTAGTTGAAATCATAAATAGATATAGAAGCCTTGTTCTCTATATGCAATATTTGTTATATGAGGGCTGTTGTTGCCTCTCTGAGCAAGGGTGTAGAAAATTTTTGTTCTCTTCTTTTCTTGAATGGCAATGTTGACAATTCTGATGCTTGTGCAAAGTCGTTATATACTTTTGACTTTTTTGTGATATGTGTGCTTTTTCATAGTTTTTGTCCCTGATGTTTGTTATGCTAAAACAAGTAGAGCTCCAAGCAGACATGCATGTGGTGCTGTTTTTGTGGGAGAGCTATATCGATATTTTCATAAACGTTTTAAATTTCTTTTTAGAATACATAAATCGCTT
The DNA here is from genome assembly GCA_015847255.1 of Hyparrhenia diplandra. Lineage (NCBI taxonomy): Eukaryota > Viridiplantae > Streptophyta > Magnoliopsida > Poales > Poaceae > Hyparrhenia > Hyparrhenia diplandra. Next base: position 813,519 of record JADLZK010008462.1, on the reverse strand, counting down.
TTTAGACTACATAATTTGCCTTAGAATATATAAATTGCTGGCAATAATTTAGTTTATGTCTTCCACTTCTAAGTATTTATTGTTTGATCAAACATGCATAAACTGTTTTGGGGTAGTTCATTGAGATCTATATTTGACACCTATTTGATGATGGTAAAGACTTCTTTCCATCTATGAGCCACGTGCACGCTCCCTCGTACACCCTCACTCGACTGAATTGTGGCGAAATTTTTAGAGTGGTGCGTGGGGCGAGGATGTTCTCTCGGAGATGGATTAGGGATTGGGTTGGTCTGCCCCTCGATTGCTCACTGCCCATAGGAATTTCCTATTTATGTCTGTTTTATGTGATTTGAAGTGCAGAACACGGCGCCAGTGACCTAGGGATTGGGTTGGTCTCTGCCAATGCAAAGTTCGATTGCTCACTGCCCATAGGAGTTTCATTTTTACCCGCTAGAGGTTGTCCCTCCCATTCCTACTTGTCGGGGCAAAACCAAATGCACGAACATTGAAGGAGAAGCTTAGGATTCGCCCAGTTGGTAATTTCACATCTTGACTGATAATATTTGTATGCTTTTTTTCCATTTCAAGTTTCTGTATGCAGCTACAGGCAATTTTGTTACAGTACATAAGTAATAATATGATATAATGTAGGCAATAATTTTCTATGGATTGGGCAAATTACTATTTCAATTAATGAGTCAAAAGCGTTGTCTTCCAATTATCTGATTTGTACCTAATGTCCACCTGAGAATCTTATAATTGTCTTTTAAATGCATATCCCTACCATGCAATTGGTTTTTAAATGCAATGCCCCTACCAAGCAATGGGTTTTGGGTTAATTATCTTTTAAAATGCATGCCCCTACTAAGCAATGGGTTTTGGGGCAATTTTCTTTTAAAAAGTATGCCCCCCTACTAGGCAATGGGTTTTGGGTTAATTTTCTTCTAAATGCATGCCCCTACCAGGCAATGGGTTTTGGGTTTATTGTCTTTTAAATGCATGCCCCTACCAAGCAATGGGTTTTGGGTTAATTATCTTTTAAATGCATATCCCCTATTAGGCAATGGGTTTTGGGGCAATTTTCTTTTTAAAAAGTATGCCCCCTACTAGGCAATGGGTTTTGGGTTAATTTTCTTTTAAATGCATGCCCCTACCAGGCAATGGGTTTTGGGTTTATTGTCTTTTAAATGCATGCCCCTACCAAACAATGGGTTTTGGGTTAATTATCTTTTAAATGCATGCCCCCCTACTAGGCAATAGGTTTTGGGGCAATTTTCTTTTAAAAAGTATGCTCCCCTACTAGGCAACGAGTTTTGGGTCAAGTGTCCTTTTAAATATATTTTTTTCCCTACCAGGCATTTGGTTTTGGTGCTAGTGTATTTTTAAAAGCATGCCCCCTACCAGATGTATTGTGTCTATGTTTTTCATCTGTCAGCTTTGAATTTGCAGTTTTGCTTAATTAACTCTGAATTTGCAGTTTAGCTCAATTAACTATGAATTTTTGTATTAACGTGATTTTACACCGCGAGGATCGACATCATGCAATTTGTAGAGACTCAGCCTGAACCTAGAATCTCTGCAGCTTTTTCCCCGAAGCAGGAGCTACAGAAGTTGATCCAATCCCCCCCCCCCAAGATAATTCTGTTGTGATGTGTTATTTCTGATAGAAAAGCCTTTTCTCAGCATATTTGTTGTAGTACTTCCTTGCATTGTCGACCGTTCCAAATGTCATCCCATTGTGATGATTGTGGGGCATTTATGGAGTTGACCACATCTCTTCTTCCTCTTCTGCTTCTTCATTTCCATCACCATTAACAACTTCTATCCTGACACCCTCAAGTGTGAGTCTGATCTCAGAAACACTTGGCAGAGGTTCTTCTTGAACTGTTTCAGCTGCATCTGTTAAACCAGCCTGAGCAGCTTCACAAATAGGTATTAGAATGTTAGTAGTCTCAGTTTAGCTGTCCATGCATTATTCTTGTACTGCAAATCTGTACAAAAGAAATTCTTCTTTTAGTACCAAGTAATTTTTCATGCTTCAGTTAGCAATTTTCTTAATTTGTTAAGGCATTTTTGCTGCTGTTTTTTTCGTAGACCTAGCCTATAAATATTGATCCATTTAGCTAACTGAACTGGGTTTTCTTAAATTGCAGGCTTTAGATTCCATTGTTTTAAAGGCAGGTTAGTACACTCGATCTTAACTATGTCACCTCTGATCTGGTCCTGATCATGCTCTACTAGTCTGAGTCTGTTAACTAAACCGCCATTACTAAACAATCTGATATATACAACTCTAGTCAATTTAATATGATTAGCCAAGCAAGTTACTAGTAATCCGGTGGCAGTAATGTGCTCCTAGATAGGTAATTTTTATGTATTCCTGACCTGATCTGAATGTATGATATCCTAAACTTGATATCCAGTAGCATACACACAACTGTATCTCCTCAATGTGCCAACTAGCCCTCTATCCAATGTTGTAGGTTTGACAATGGCGGATGTACACATGTGCTTATCAAATCATGTGTGGTTCTCTGCACATGGGCAGTACCTAATATATAATATATGAGTCCATGATTACATCTTATAGAAGCTTTGTCAGTCTGTTTTGCCTTTGTACCATACAGGCCAGCTTCTTTCTGTTCTAAGCTCCGTCAGTCTGTTTTGAATTTAGCAGTCTCCACATTTTCGTGATCCACCACAACCTACACTTTGGCTGATTTGCTTAATTAGAAAAATAAATGTCTTTTCCTTCCTTGCAGATATGCATTTAGGGCACGTTGGTTCATTTATTTGATGCACCTTTTCCGCTGAGTAACACCTCTACATTTTTAGAGTTGGCATGAGCTAGTGGTCAATGATAGGTTACCGACACCATAATGGTGTGCAGCAGCCATGCGTTGAGTTGGAGGCGGAGCACGTCGACGACGGGCGAAGTTCAATGTCGAGGAGTTGCTCATGAAAGAGTTTACCCATGCTTACCCGGCGATGCCTTACAATGGTCTTGTTGTTGCTGTCTCCTCAAGGCATCCAGGAGTAGATGCTGAGTAGAATGTATATATGTTACTAACATCTGATGTATGGTCTCTAAGGCTGATATTTACTTTTCCTACTTGTCACTTAGTGTTAAACAAGTTGCCTACTGATGCATATCTTTCTGCTTGTTAGTTGGTTCTAAAATGCTTTATAATATCTCCTTTTTTTTGCCTGTCCGTTCTAAGGTGCCTGAGAAGCTAGACAAAAAAATCTCAAGATGTCTAGATTGAATGTGATGAATAATTTATTTTGATTTTGGGTTGCTCGGGTGAACATATCAATTTTATAATATTTTCAGTGGGCTAAATGATGCATGTCAGCAGCGAGTCAGCTGTGGGAACAAAAATGCCATGGACAGAAAAAAAAAAAGAGTGTAAAAGCAAATTTACCAAATTAGGAACAATTATTAAATACTAGAGAACACTTTCTGTAAATGGAATGTGCATGGTGCGTGCTTGTTTATCGGACGGGGAGCCAAGAATAGTACAGATTGTTTGTTTAAGTTCTCTATTTTTGGCTGTGCAGCCTGTAAGGCTAAATCCTGCACGTGCAGGCATTAGCTGCTTCCGATTGTTTGTTTAAGTTTTCTATTTTTGGCTGTGCAGCCTGTAAGGCTAAATCCTGCACGTGCAGGCATTAGCTGCTTGTATTTAGATTCGGTATTGTCTTATTTCTGGGCGTGCAGCCATTCGGCTTATGGACTGCACGCTCCCTACGCCGTCCTTCGATCATCCAAGGGCCGGCTTCCTTCTGGCGTTTTAGCCCAACTCACCACATCCACTCGTTTCTCCCACACACCCGCACCACCTCATCCACACCCATCTTCCTCCTCCCAACTGCATGCACGCTCTCTCTCTCTCTCTTCCTCTCCCTCTCAGCGACTCGTCCCCGAGACTGCACACGTGATGGCGACGGCGACGGCGACGGCGATGCCGCGCGCCCCTCTGTGCCCGCGCGCCCCTCTATGCACTGCCTCCCTGTTGCCACGCACGTGCCTCGCGGCTCTCCTGCGCTCAGCCATGGTGGATGCCAGGCGGCGGAGCCAGGTAGGCCTCCTACCCCTCCTCCACTCTCTCTCTCTCTCATCTCTCCTCCTTCCTCCTCGTTGTCAGCTGCCCCTTCACCACCGGCACCGGCCCCCTTCGACAATGTCGCTTCCCCCTCCTCTACTCCCCTCGCATCTAGATCTAGTTGCTCCGTTAACCCTAGCCCCGGCGAGCTCCGCGCACCCAATCACCGTTGTGCACAGCTGCCGGTAGTCTCATCATGCTCTGTTCCTCTCGCACTTGGGATTATTTTTGTGGAGATTATTTTGGCGATTTTTATGCTTTTTTTATCTGTGGTGCTTTGTGCGATGTCCGTGTGCAGGAAAAACGAGGGGAAGCGCATCCTCCGCTTCGTCTGGAGCAGCAGCGCGGGCTACATGTAGCAATGGTGAGTGTGCATCACTTGTTTTTGATTTTGTGCTGTTTTGTGCTGATGATCTAGGGGGTTCTAGCATTTTTGGTGATGTTGCATTTCCAACCTGTAGCACCACTGGTTCGTGGTGTACATAGTTGTCATATAGAACTGATAATTTGATAAGTGACAAATACACTATATTCTGTATAGCACAAAGGGAAGTAATTATATTTCCTAGAAGGTTTCAGAGCTGAATTTAAATGTAATACCAGATCATGCCTTACATATTACGTGCACATCATTTGATTGATGTAAATCCTAATATCAACCACAATGCACTTTTAATATTTTTCTGACTCCTTAACTTTTGGCATTAATTTATAGATGCTGAAATGGCCACTGAGAAGTGCTTCAAGGAGATGTCAAGTCAGACATTGGAAGGATCTTACACAAGGGCGTAGGATTTCTTGAGAAAGTGATAGAAGAACTTGAGCCAGAGGTCGCTTTTTTGATGCTGGCCGTTCAAAGGAACTAGGTAAGCTACACTCTAATACAAATTTGCCGAACCTTGGCTAGGTACTACTACTAATCCAAGTAGTTTGTTTCATGTTCTCTGCTCCTCGGTCCTGTTGCTACTTTGCTAATGCTTGTAATTCTTGTATGTATCCATGGTGAGTAGGTGTCAACAATATACGATATCAATTGAATCTTGAGTACTTGATTAAGATCGTTGAGTACTGCTCACACTAGAGGACTCAGTAGTTAGCACGTGTATTTGGGAATCTGTATTTGACATCTTGGTATGGTTAAGCAACAATATATCACTGCATAGGCAATAATGCGAAGATGGCTGACTGTTTTTGTCAGTTACGAAACATATAATTGCCAGTTCTGCCCTAGTCTAACAGAGGTTATATGGATATTTTTGTTTTGGGCACGTATAATTGCTACGAGATTACCAATAACTTACCTAACTAAGGAAATTAAATTGCTTTACTCGTGATATTAAATTTCTTAACTAATGATATTAGATTAACCTGCCTCCTTTTGCTGCTATTGTTTTGTGCTGCTATACCAATGTCATTTTTGCCAATGTCATGTAGCAAGCAGCTTGCTCCTGAGAAGCATAGCGGCAGCATACAGTAGTGCCGAAAGCCACATCAGCAGCACCTAGTATCAATACTACAACTTTGTTTTGTTTTGATGATTACTTTTTCCTTTTTTTTTTGTCTTCTAGCTGGGCAGCAGCCCCTGACACACCATCTGTATGCGACGTTCCTTCTACTGCTTCTATGAACAGCTAGCACTAGTGTTCATGCTATAATATCTATAGAGAGCTTTGAGAGCAAATGAGAACATCAATCCATTGGGGAAATGGATAATGCAAATATTGTTTATTGATACCTAAATCATTGTAAAATTTATGTATGTGTTTCTAAACTGAACCTAACATGAGTTCGTTTCAGTTAAAATATTTGTTTGTCTCTTTTTGGGGAGTTGCTGATATGTTAGTGTAATTGCTCAGTTCAAAACTAGTAGATTAGTTTTGATTTAATATATTACTTAGATTGCACAGAAGCATTTCTTCTTTTTTATTGACATGGTCAACATGCTAATAAAAAGAAGAAATGGGCAGCCTACTGTACTGCTTTTTTTTGAAATCAATGAATTGATTTTGTGAATGTTTTGAATTACCTATCTGAAACATTAAAATTGCCTATTTCATCTAACACAAGTTTTTCCCTTTTAAGGTGTTGTTTTTGTTGTTAGGCAATAGTTTGAGGTCAGGAACATGCTGATGCACCTCCAGGGGTCCTAAGGTATTTCCACACAATCTGTTAGCTCATTTTTTGGGCAATTGTCTTTTGAAGAGAGAACAATAATTAAGGCAATTGTCTTTTGAAGAGAGAACAACAATTAATGAGTAATTTTCAGTCAGGATACTGTTTGGCAATCAGTTTATTGGTTGAACACATGGAATCCCTAACCCTATGGTTACACTAGGCAATAATGTTGCTGTACATAGGCAATAATATGATCTAATATAAGCAATAATCTTCTATGAATTAGACAAAGTACTACTGTTTTCTGAATCTTCTTTTTTTTGAGAGCTCAATCTTGGGATAAATGCATGCCCCCTACCAGGCAACGGTTTTTGGGGCAAGTGTTTTTTGAAAAGCATGGCCCCCTACTAGGCAATGGGTTTTGGGGCAAGTGTACTTTTAAATGCATGCCTCCCTACCAGACAATGGGTTTTTGGGAAATTGTCTTTTGAAAAGCATGGCCCCCTACTAGTCAATGGGTTTTGGGGCAAGTGTACTTCTAAATGCATGCCTCCCTACCAGGCCAAGTACGTAGCTAGCCGCCTACACTATTGTGTGTTAATTCATATTTTCTTCCATTACTCCTGTAATATAAATCTCTACCGAAGCAATTCTTGTTTTAGTATGAACTCAATTTTTCATGCTTTTGCTAGGAATTTTCTTAATTTATGAAGGAACTTTTGCCTCTTGAATTATGTGTGTGAGGCAAGTTTTTAGTCTGGAAATTTATTGTAATTCGGTAAGCAAATTAATACCACTAGTTAGGCAAGCTATTAGTATCATGGTGGCAATTGTGTTACCAGTTTTCAGTTACCAATTTTTTTGTATTGTGTTTTTGAATTTGCCCCCTCCATTTTTGGTCAACATGTTCATGTTCCTTGTTTGAAGTGGAAGTATGGTGCCAACTGCCATTGCTATTGGTCTATCCAATCATCTAGCATCTAGCATTGACACAGTACTGGATATCTAAATTCTGCCATTCCAATTGAAGTTTTCTTAGGCATTTTAAGTATCATTAGTTAAGCAATGAAGTTCATCAGTTCGGTAACTATGTGCTCCTAAATATGAAATTTTAGCCTTCTGTTGTACTGAGCATATTCTCCTCCTTTTTTTCATGGATTGATTTCTAGATATGTGTATTGTATACAAAGTATATAGTGTTTCTGCCTAGCAACAACAACAACATGCCATCCTAGTTCGCTCAGGAGCGAGGCATTCATCTAGTGAACATGAATGCATATATTTTCCACAGCTTTTCTGATCATCAATTGAGGTTGTTAGTTGCAAGCCATCCTTTTCCTGGAGTCAAAGAACAGTCAATTTTTCCTGGAGTATATTGATATTTCAATGTTCTTGACAGTTCGCTGCAATAAGTCAAACCAAAGATGTGTTTATTTATTACAGATTGGTTGGGAAGGTGCTCTCAGTGTACATATATATGCTATATGGCATTTGATTGCTGCAACCCTAAATCTTTTAACATTTTTTAATTGCAGGTGTGATGGTCTCAACCGTTGTAGGATGAAATGAACAAAGAGAACCATGTGCAGCAGCAAATATGATGCATCACAAGGAGATTTTTATTGCAGCAAGATATAATATTTACTATTTTCGTCTATAAATCTGATTTTGCCGAGCTGATTTGGCAGCCATGGTGCAGTAACTTGCTCTCATCACATAAACAGCTTCGGCCATGACAGCATTGTCCACATCTGCAACCGATGGGCTGATATGTGTTGGCCAATTTTAGGATGCTTGAGATGCTATAGAAAAGATCTCAGGATGCCTAGGTGACATGTATAATGAATTGCTATACAAAACATCTCAAGATGCCCAAAATGACGTGTGTGATGAATAGTTTAAATTTGATTTTTGGCTTGCTTGGGTAAATGTATCAATTTTGTATTATTTGGGACATGAGCTAAATAATACATGGCAAATCTAGGAGCAGCAAGTTAGCCAGGAGAAGCAGATAGAGAACGGGAGAACAAAATGAGTTGAAAAGTAAATTTACTAAATTAGGAATAGTTACTTGTGATTTTAAAAGGCTTTCCCTAAATGGACTGTGCAGGCTATAAGCCAAACGCCTGCACGAGCAGGCGTTAGACGCGTCCAACATAGGAACTCCATAGGAATGCAACTGCTAAACAAAGGATTGAAAACATATGGTTTTTTGTTAGAGTGAGGCGTGGAATTTGGCCCATCTCGCTATCCCAAAAGGCTAGTCTGATAGGTGATGGTTTCTCTCACCTATATGTTATGCTCCTCCATCACTAATTACCAATGCACGGGTTAAACCAAACAATCATCCCCGTCACACATCGGACACAACGTTCTCTAGTCCCAAAATACTAACTTGATATGTAAGGGTTGTCCCCACTTTATATGGTGCGCTCCTCAACCATTAATTACCGTTGTGGGACTAAACCTAACATTTTCAAAATGTGATCATTTGTACAGGCGTTAGATATATATGTGCATGCAGCCCGAGGCCCGCCCGCAGCCCGCTTTTTGGCCCGGCCCGAGCACGGCACGGCCTGGTGACCACCGGGCCCGGGCTGGCACGGCCGGAGGACCAGGCCGTGCCTGGGCCGCACCCCAGGCCCGTGGCACGGCCCGATAAAATGACATGGCCTGGCCTGCTTAAAACTCCACCCCAACAGCCCAACTTAGCTGCAAACCCACGAAGCCACGACTGACTCCAGTCTCCAGCGCCTCGCGACCATCTCGAGCTGCGATGCGAACCACGAATCCAGCGCCGCGGCGCCGCCAGGAGCAGCTCCTCCTCGCGGTTCGTTGGTGCCGAGGCGGGCCGCGCGGCGCAGGCAGGAACAGCTCGAGGCGGTTGCGGCAGCGCGGCGCGAGGAGCTGCGGCGGCGGCGGCGGCGACGGCAGCGCGACGCGAGGAGCTGCGGCGGCGGCGGCGGCGCGGCGCGAGGCGGCTGCGGCGGCGCGGCGCGAGGCGGCTGCGGCGGCAGCGCGGCGCGACGCTGGAGGAGGCAGCGGAGCGGCGGCGTGGCTTCCCCGTGCTCCCGTGCTTTTTTTTTTTTTTTTTTGAGAAGACCGTGCTCCCGTGCTTACCGTGCCGTCGGGCCGGCCCGATGGCCCCAACAGGCCGTGCCTGGGCCGTAGGCCTGGCACGAAGCCCGCCTCGGCACGGCCCGACAGGCACGACGGCCCGAGGCGGCCCGACGCCGTGCTGGCCCGGCACAGCCCGACGTGCCGACGGCCGGGCCGGCACGGCCCGATGGACATATATAGCGTTAGGTAGGGATTTTACCAAGAGGTTTGACTTTTTTTCTTAGCTCCTCATTAAGAAGAATAAAAGGGGCTAGAGCCCTACAGCACACACTACACACACAAACCCAGGAATTACATTCGCGCAGTACTCAAAACGGCACTCAAAGGAATGGTGTAGCATTGGACTCAAAACGGCACGCTCATGGTGGTGATTCAAAACAGGCACGCTCACGGCTCCGAGGTTTCTAAATCAAGGACTTCAAATGCACGTGATAGCCATGGGGTATGACATGAGACCAATGCTGCTTGTTCCCCCAATCAACCATTGCAAAGAATGGAGATGAAGCCCAGTATTCACGAGGAAGATGAACATGACCATGTCAAATAACAAAAAAAGGGTGATGATTGTTAACAAAATAATATAGCACATCTTTGAATGCAATAGAAACATAACAGGTCCCACGGGGGAACCAAAAAATTCCAAGTTTTACACCAACACAACAGGAAGGCACCGGGGCCATGTGCACAGTAGCAATAGTTGCAATGGCTGTGTTGGCAGGTACAAGTCTTTGCGGCTGCACCGAGACACACAATGCAATTATGCATGGCTTCCGTAGGCCATTCATGTCAATTGTCATATTCCCACTCTTGGAACTGCAGCAGCTGGTGGCTCTCCCTGATCCAAAGCAAAGCAGAGAGAGTTTAGAATCAACTTCTCAACCAGGAACCATGAAGCTTTGCCTAGCAGTTTCACATCGGCTACCTACCAGGACGGTAAAGTTGAGGACTCCCCTGGAGAGAGATCATTGATAGAAACAGAGAAGGAAGGCTGTCCAAGTGGAGGTGCAGAAGAACTTGAAAAATCAAATTTGCGCTTCTTCAGATTGGTTGCCCTGTTATCCGTGGATTCATAGGTCGGGTCCTGTGATGCAGGAAGAGTAAGGCAAACATTGTTACAGAGAATATGATTAGCAGAGAAGGAAGAAGAAGATTTTGAGTTGGCAAGCAACCTCATAGCCTGTAGGATACAGCACAGAATCCCAGAATTCTTCTGGAAGTTGAGTAATCTCATCCCCTGGAGACTCCGACATGGGTGCCTTGCCTTTATCATCTGCACCATTCTCTAAAATACCATATGTTCATTAAATATCTTCTGGAACTAACAAAGAGCGCTAACTACACAGAACTAAAATCAGCATGTCGCTGATATAACTGAGACAGGATTTAGCTTTTGCTTTTCTGAAGAGAAAGAAACACATATTTATTCACACATCAATGTAAATATATCTAGTGTAAGTTATGATAATCCATGTATTAAATGAGCAAGAGAAACATTTCTCCTTCACACAGTAATAAGCATAAAAGGTGAATATGCAAATGCAAAACAACATTGATGCATCCATCATTTAGTTTACCCTGCCTACTCTCTACAAGGGAGAAGTTTTGTGTATATGGTAATGGCTCTACCTATAGTACCTGAATTGTATTTTGAACTTCCTATTTTGAAAATAAAAATCAAAAAATTAGGAGAACTGAATATGAACAAAATACAGTGCCTCGTATAATTTTTACTGGTACCCAAACATTACAGCAACAGACACATGATAGTACATAAAAGCAAAAGTATATCTGTGTATGACAGTGTACCTTGACGGTGGGTATTTTGATTCATATTCTCCACATAGATCAACAGCATAGCAATCTTGCGTGAATAGCTAGTCTGAGAAATACAAAAAGAAAACGGTAATGATATAAGTTGTGTAACACAAACGGTGGGACTTAAACCGTGTTTGATGTTTTCTGATCCAAAGTAAGTGACTGTACAGTATTGTGTGTTCTAACTTGCTTGGCAACAGCATGTGCCTTGTTGTATACTAGTGTAAGGGTATTCCACAATAGGCTTGTTTATGTTGTTCCTTTCTGATAGAAAGTTGCCTCAGGAAATATCTGACTTACACAAACACGAATGTCAGGAAATGGAGTAAGGCAAGGTGTAGTACACATAACCTCGACATGACCAATGGAGACAAGTTGTAACAAAATAAGAAACCTAGGGTTCTCCTTCGACCGAAATGCAACAAGCACTTCAAAAATTAAGCTAAAAAGTTATCCACACTGTTTGCAGAATCACAGACCATCGGCTTCCACATTTTATTGGCACCCATTTTTTTTGGATCTCATAACTAGAATTTGTGCCTCTCAGTCTCAGCATGTGGAAGGCAGCAAAGTTAAGCTAAATTAAATATACCTTGCTGGTGGCTTCGTCATAGAATCTCTGCTCAAATCCATCAGCAATGGCTTGAAGTCTGCTGAGTCCCTCAGGATCTGACATTGGCAAATGGCACCTCAGAGTCTTCATTCTACACACACGTAATTCCAAATGAGAAATGTTGAGAAGTGCACAGTTGAGGAGGTTTCGGGAACAACTACGGAGTATATTTGTAATTTGCTATCTACAGTACCATTCAGGACAGTTTTGGATGGGAGGGAATCCCCTGCCCATCTAGGGTCATCAAAAGAGAAGTGCGATGGATACTAGTGCCGGAATTGAAATCGCGCGGAATTTTTCGACAGCTATATAACATTTATTATAAAAGAATATATGTAATCGAGTGAAGAGGTGCTTACATTTGTTTGACCATCACCTGCCGCGCCATGAGATCGATCTGGGAACGCCAGTCGCCTCCGGTGGCGGCGGCGGCAGGTGGGCCGGCGTCTCCCATACGCCGCGAGTCCTGCGCACCCTGCCTCCTCGTCCCTCGATTGTTCGGGGTGGGATTTGTTGTTCGATGACGAGCAGCTGTAGCTGAGGCTCGGGACTCGGGAGGGGAAGGACGACGAACCCTAGGGTAGGGTAGGGGGTGGATGGATTTTGATGGGTCCGTCTAAGGCAAAACAGAAGCAAAAAGTCAGATCAGAATCGGTGGTCAACTATTTCAGTTATTTCTTTGACCTTTGTGTTTGGTAGGAGTACTACTAACCCGGATTTTTTGAGAAGCCAAAATTATGAACTTTTTATAAAAATTTCTGCAATACGTGAATCATGTAGTCGCTAGGTCAAACATGAGTTGACCCACTAACAAAATGTTGCATACATATAGAATTGTTTGTAGGAGATTGTCGAGCTTTGTAGATAAGTTAGGTTTTTGTGTCGGAGTACACAACTCCATGACAACTCTCTCTCTCCAAAATTCTTCTAATAATTCTTGCGTATATCCGGTGACCCAACTTCGATCATTCCCAACTCCCTTCTTACTCAATAGTAATCCCCCTTGTCGATTCTTGTATCTTCCCGAGCTCCTCTCAAATGCCTCCCACACTCTAAGCTCCTCCCAATATCCTCTCAAGTATCTCTCTCATATTTCTCGGATCTTAGATGGGAATTTCCATCTCATATCTTCTATCTCCATAATCTCCGGAAACTACAATCGTGCCATGTCTCCCGTCGACAAGAAGATGAGCCCCGCGACCATCCCCGACCTAACCAACCATCGAGGCGCCTCCTGGCCACCTTTATCCCTACCCCGACACTCGAAGCTCGTCATAGTCTTGCCAGGCTAACTATAGCTAGCCCTAGCCCCCGTGTACGTGCCTGGCCAATCCTAGTTCACCATAGCCAACCACGTTTAGCCATGATTGACCACAACTAGCCAACCAACGGTGACCAACGTCAAGCCACAGTGTGTCCAACCTCTTCCGACGTGAACTCATGGGTCTCCGTTTGAACTCTCATTAATTCTTGCCTCAATGTAAAAGGAGGATTTCTTTTCCTTTCATTTATTTATTTATTGAGGTTCGCCTAAATTCATCCCGACTCTCCTTGAAATCATTTGAATTCAATTCAAATTCCATTCGAATTCCATTAGAATATCTCAAATTCATGGTTCAACTAAATTGACAAGGAGATAAATAGAAAGGCCATTTTCTTTTTCCCTCCACACCATTCTAGCCGAATGGGCCGGCCTGCCTCTTCCCTCCTCTCGCCTGGCCCATCTCGCGGATGACAAAGAAGACCGGCCCAAGCCGCCTATCCTAGGCACTGCTAGCGCCTAGGCCCGATCCGCCAGGCGGCCCAAGGCCTGGTCGGGCGCTACCCCCTCCAACCCAAGGGCGAACGCACGCCCCCGCTCCCTCGGAGCCGCCGCACCGCCCGGTAGGCGCCCATGGCGCCCCCGGAAGTCTCGTGCTCAGCCCTCACCTGCTTCCATCCACGGATTTGTGCCGCGTGTCCCGGCTGTCCCATCAAGGGCCCGGCCGCCGAGATCACCCGCGCCCTAGCCCGCCTCTCTATAAAGGGGAGCAGCCGCCGCCGGCCGTTCCCAAGCCCGCCCGCCGACCTCACCTGCAGCGCTTGCCGCGCCTCGCCACCTCGCCTCGCGCCGCTCCCGAGCACGCGGCGCCTCCGCGACGCCGAGCCAAGCGAGCCGGCCGCCATGTCGCGACCGCGCGCAGCCGACGCGCGCTTCGCCGCGACGCCGCGCCCGAGCCCCGGCTGAAGCCGCACTGTGATGCCGCTGCGGCCCGCCGCATCAAGCGCCCGACGCCAGCCCGCTGCGTCCGCGTGGCCTCGCCGACGCCACGGCACCGCTCGCCTCCAGCGCGCTGCCGTCCACGCGCCACCGTGACGCGACGCACGTAGCCACGCCGAGCTGAAACGCCGACCGCCGCTCCGCCCGAGCCGCGGGCGAGCCACAACACGCCGACCGCGGACGCCCGACCGCCTCGCCTCCCTCTCCGCCGAGTAGAAAGGCGCCGGCGGCCGGGCCGTGCCCGCGTCGCCGCTTCTTTGCCGCCGTGCTCGCCCAGCAGGTGACCGCGCAACGCCGTCCCGTGCCGCGCCCGCGAGCCTCGCCAATAACCGGACCCGGCGGCCTGCGCCACCTCGTCGCCAAGCCGCGGCGCCTCTCCCGCTGCGGCACGCACGATGCCGCTCGCCATCCCCTCGTCGCGAACGCGAAGGCGGAGTCCTCGCCACGCCGAAAGTACGGAGCCGCGGCGTGGCGACTTACGCCGTCTTCGAAGCGCCCTCGTCGAACGCCGCTCAGTGTCCGCGCCCACGACCACGCACGCCGCACCAAGACCGCCGTCCACCTCCGGCTCCGTCGCGGCTGCACTACCGGCCAGACCAACTCGAAGCCCTGAAGCCGCTTTGGACCCTGTTTCACCGGGAATGACATCTTGCGGTTCGAAGACGCCCCGGCGCCCGCCGAACACGCCCCCGGCCTCCAACTCATCGTCGACTGTGGGCCACGCCACGCCTCCGAGCGCCACCACGCCGACCACACCAAGCTCGCCACTGGCCGCCTCGCTATTTCCGGGTCACCCATCGCCTCACCGTCGACCATGTCACTACCGGCTGTGAGCTGCTCGACCGAAAAGCCCGCCTTTACCTTCCCGTGCACTGCGTGTTCGTGGCCATGTCACGATGTCTTGATGCCTATGCCATGCCGCCTCATGTCCGTGGGAAGCAAAGCAGATCTACGACGAGTCACGGAGACGAAGTCTTGCCGGGATGCTTCGGGCGCATCCGCCTTGCTACCTCGTGGCGTAAACTCATGACGAGATGGCCCCGGACCGAATCTTGTAGCGGGATGAGGTCTCGGGCGTAAGTGATTGAAGATGGCTTG
The DNA here is from genome assembly GCA_015847255.1 of Hyparrhenia diplandra. Taxonomy (NCBI): domain Eukaryota; kingdom Viridiplantae; phylum Streptophyta; class Magnoliopsida; order Poales; family Poaceae; genus Hyparrhenia; species Hyparrhenia diplandra. The sequence continues at coordinate 798,392 of JADLZK010008462.1, read as the reverse complement.
TCTAGTCCTCGCTTAAGGACTTGTTCTATGAGGATCGGACCCTAGGGGATGTTTAGTGCACACCACCCAGTACCTATGTGGGCAGGGTCCGGAATGCCCCTTTTAGTTGGCGGTGCCATTACTGCTAGATTGTGAGAAGGAATTAGGGTGGGCGAGACAAAAGTGCGAGAATCCACGCGACGCCCTAGGTGGGCGACACCCGTTGGCGGTGTGTCGCCTTTCCCATCTCGGCGTGCTTTCCGCGGTCGGCGTCCCGAGTTGAGTGGCGGGATGGCATCGTTTGATTAGGAGGTCTCCGGGCATAGCCGAGACGGGGCACCGTTGATGATGGATATCTGGTGGTTATGGGTGTACAGGCTCTGCAGAGTTTTAAAACCAATACGTATTGTCCTGCCTTCGGGCATGGTTATATATTCATATCTTAGGCCTGGACTACTTTAGGTTTGCGCCGGCCTTTCTAGCCTGGACTGCCTAGGGGTGTGTGTTGACGGCAGTTATTGTCAACTTTTTACAATGAAATAATAGAACATATGAGGACAAGAACAAATAAAAGATAGGGTTTACACTAATGATTTCCACAAGTTTTGTACACACTCGCCATCTGGTGAACCCCGGAAAACCCCAAAAAATCGAGAGAGAAAAGAGGAGAAATCAAGACACCGAAGAAAAGGACCAAATCCGGGCGATTGGAGTAAATTCGAGGGGTCTAAATGTGAAGAGAAGACACCTCGCCAAGGCCGAGGCCCACACCCTTACAGGTGGGGCGGGTGGCACCGGGGGTGCAGCACCCACCCCCAGTCACGCCATGCGTTGAGCTTCGGAACCTTCCTACAACCGACCTATGGAGTTGATCTAGTCCGTCCAATCAAGTCGGTTTTGATCCAAGGGCCGAGATTCATCCTATGGGGCTATAAAGAAGGGCGGGGCTACCCCTCGAAACCCTAATTCGATCGAAGATCGGTTGATCTCGAAGTTGCGAGAGATCAAGTCGAGCCATAAACCCTAGTTCCTCGAGAATAGTTCTAGATCTAGAGAGATTAGCTACTTAGCAATAGATTAGAAGGAGTTCCAAGCATAGGAAGGCTTGAGCTTGATTCTATCAAGGTGTTCATAGGTACATTGTTATACTCTTTGATATATTTATATCTTTAGTATATTCATTACTCATCGATCATCTATGATATTGTTCTTTATCTTTATTATATTATCATTTGCTTTGTTTATTGTTTGCTTTAATATGTCTAGTAGAGTTATTTATTTATTATGGATTGCATGCTTAGGATTGTATAGCCCTCATCTTGTAACGTGCAAGATAGGTGTTATAACTTATGTAAGCGTGGTGCTTATATATGTTGTATCTGCAAATGCCCACTATATGCCGAGGTTTGGGGTAGTTCGTAGAGGTGACACTCTATTGAGTCTTCTATAATCCTCCCTCTACATGTAGTTAATGGTAGGTCGGTGTGTGTCGCGAAGAAGGTGAAGATCTCATTATTGAATCCTTCTTAGTTGATGATCCTTAAGTTTGTTATGAAGTAATGGTAGTAGCTATGATAACTAGATGTTTGCACTAATTAGAGTCTAGCAATAACATGTGATGATAGTTACACATAAGTTTTCCTTATATTGCCCCATGTGAGTCCTTAGACTAGAATATTCTGTTGAATCTTTATCATTTCATGATGGCTTGATCCCCTGTATTTATCATTTATCTTATTGAGCATTTATCATCCATATCTTTATCTTATTTATTATTATTTCATGTGACATTAACCCTGTTGTTGAGTAGAAGCATTATCATTATTGGGTTATAGGCATTCCATATATAAGGACTTTATTAGTATTAGCATTAAGTAGATTAATCTGCTTTTTTTTCGTGAATTCGACAACCCTTACTCATTTAAAATGCTACAATGGTATAGATTATTAAATAAAACTGCGAGCTTTGTTCTATATTCTTTATCTTATTCTATTCCTGCCTAGTCATATCATTTCATGCCATGTTATGCTTTCTAGTTGCATAAGATAGGAATGAGCAACCTTCTTTACTAGAGGCATAGGTTATTACGTGACTAGTGTATAAGTGGCTTTATGATTGTTATAATACCAAAGATTGTTTGAGATCATTGCTTTTATAGCTAGCGCCGCCTAGTTTTAGTGAGAGTAATTTTAACGGGCGTTGCTTTTTGCTATGCTAGTGATCTATATTAGTGATGTCGTTAAAATGTCAACAAGCATTTTTTGGCGCCGTTCTTGGAAGACATCAAACTACTTAGTGCACATCTTCTAGATCTTTGAAAGACATCAAACTTGCTTAGTGCATACCTTCTAAATCTCTTTGGAAGACATTCAACTTACTTAGATGCATGGAGGACATTCAGCTTGCTTACTACATATCTTTCCAAAATCTAAGGAGGCATTCAAGTAGATTCCTTAGAAGTACTAGTATAGCCTTACACACATGGAATTAGATAAACCAATAATCTTCTACTCACAAATGACTTCACTCTTTTGTTTTGTTTTATTTTGATCATTTTATTTCAGGTTAATGTATGCAAAGTGCTACACTTCTAGATAATTTTCTCATTGATCCGAGAAAAGTTAATCGGGCAAAGAAAAGAGAAAAGCTCCTAAAGCACACAAAGAAGTTTCTAAGACCAACATTCGAAGAGAAGCTTAGCATCGACTTTGAAGCTATGGCTAACAAAAGTCTACGCGAATTCTCTCGCTCCGACCACCAACAACATCCGCCCCGGACCTACGGTTGATGTTGGAGAGAATGGCCGAGCTTAAGCCCGCACTCATCACTATGGTGCAAGCTAGTCAATTACGTGGAAAGGCACATGAAGATGCAAGTGCCCATTTGCAACACTTTCTCGAGATCTGCGGCACCTTCACGATCAAGGGAGTGACACGTGATGCCACTCGCTTCGCCTTTTCCCATTCTCACCGCTTGGAAAGGCTAAAACGGTGGGTTCTATGCTAACAAGGAGAAGGACAATACTTGGGACCTGCTGCTCGACCAACTTCCTCGCCAAGTTCTTTCCTAGCGGCAAGACAAATGCCTTGCGTGGGAAAATTTTGAGCTTTCAACAACAACATGATGAATCGTTTCCGAAGCTTGGGAACGTTTTGACCTGATTTGAGTGTCCTCATCATGGGATGGAGGACTTGGCCGTTGATGCAGACATTCTATCACGGGCTCACTACTAGTACCCGTGAGACAATGGACGCCAGCTTCTTTGGAGGAGCATTCTTAGCTCTTACGCTCTCTAATGCTACTACACTTGTTGAGAAGATGGCTTCCAACGAGTTGGAATGAAGAGCGCTTTGCTACTTTCGGAAGAGAGGTGGAGTCCATCAGCTTAAGGAGGTGGACATGCTATCAGCAAAGCTAGATTTGCTGATGAAGAAGCTGGAGAACCAAGACCATGAGAAGAGAGAGGTCATGCATGTCAATGACGCTCTCATGACTTGTGAAGAATGCGGAAGCTTTGGGCATTCTGGGAAGAATTGTCCAGAACTTATGGAGGATGTACACTACATCAACAACAACAACAATTATCGTCCTCAACAATCTCAAGGGTGGAACCAACAACAGAGGCCAAACTACTCAGGTAACTACCAAGGTAATTACCAAGGTAATTACGAAGGTAATAATTTCAATCAACCTCCTTTAAGAGAGTTACTTGCTGGTCAGTCTAGACTTATTGAGCAGATCAATAAGAAGGTCATAGCCAATGATAAAACCTTAGACACTATCGCATTCCGGCTAGACATTTTTTTTTCATTGCCATGAAGAACCAAAGATAGCTTTAACAAAATGCTAGAGTCACAAATTGCTCGGTTGGCGGCTAGCTGTTCCCCATTAGAATCTAACAAGATCCCGGCCAGCCGGAAGAGTTAGAGTCTCGCAAACCTTGTCGATATTTTTAATGTAGGCTATCATCAATGCTCTATGAAGAAAGGATGGAGGCATGAGTCCATGCCAATAAAGAAAGGAGATTCAGGGAAGACCGCCATCACTATTCAGATTGGGCCACACACATTCAATAATGCTCTTTGTGACCACGGATCCGGCATTAATATAATGCCAAAGGTAATTTATGATAAGATCCATGGTGCTCCTTTATTATCCACAACCATATGCTTACGGCTTGCGCACCAATCAATCATCTACCCTAAGGGCATCCTCGGCGACATTTGCCTACGAGTTGGCAATTGCGTTCGTCAAAAGCGAACTTCGTCATCCTCGACATAGGAGGAGATGACGGATCAACCATCATATTGGGCGACCATTCTTAACCACGGCCAAAGCTATCATCTACGCCGCTCAAGCAAAGATCCATTTAAATATCAAGGGGAGAAGGGAGACCTTCCACTTCAAGAATAAGATGCATGAGTATCCCGCTCATCCTCGATACAGCCCCGAGATTGAACAACTTGTCAAGAAGAATGATCCTAGCTACGTAAGAAGGAAGAACAAGAAGAAGCGGTCTCCGAACATGAACATGATCAATGCGGTCTACTGAGTAATGGGACTACGCCGCTACTTCACCATATCCGCCTAAGATGGAAGATCCGGGTAACCCCGAGATAGACATTTCAATTAATCGGCTAACCTTCACGAATACCATCCGTGATACGTGCTCGAGAGTCAACATCATGCCTAAGGTAATCTATAAATTTATATTTGGTAAGCAACCCCTCGTATGAAACATATACGCTACCGCAGATGGCGGTCGGTCTTACAGAGGCCCAAAGGCATAGCTAAAGATGTACCCGTCCCGTTCGGGACCACTTCATTACATGCAGATTTCATAGTCTTGGATATGCAAGATAAAGACATCAATGCACCCATTGTGCTTGGAAGACCATTCCCGAATACGACCCGCCGCCATCTACATGAATCTTTGGAGAGATCCACTTCTAGTTTCCTAGAATGGGTACGTTGTTATTTCGAAAATTATACCGACTATGAAGAGTACAGAGAGCCTCGCAAATAGGAGGAGACAAAATGTTCGTCGCAACCATGCGTCCCAAAGACAAATGAAGAATGGGGAGAGTACGCGGCGGCGGCATCAACCATAGAAGTTGGATGGGAAGATTGGACCAACAACGTTGAAGAGGTACACAATGAAGAAAAGACAAGGTACGGGAAGAGGTAACTCCACCCACCTAAACCAACCAAGAAGGTATGGAGGAAGAAGGAAAGTTCACCTTCGAACGAGAACCATCCTCTCCTTCTAAGGCAACTTCCCCGAAGCTTTCAAAGCAACAATACGTACCAACCGACATACCATGGGGAGTAACTCCTAAGTGCCCAAGGTAAGTACGAAAACGTATCTTTTATCTTTTAGTTTGTGCATATTTATTTTCTTTAGCATTCATTCGTAACTAAAGCCCCATGTAATTAATTACGTGGCATAAACACCCAATTTGGACTATTTATTTGTGGAGGCATAAAAATAAAAAATATTGCATTTGTTCATATTTTTCCTACATGCATGAATAAAAAGAAAATACCAAAAATATTAGTTCTTGCTTAGATCTCTGCTCAAGTTTAATCTTTAATCTTTCTCATAAAATAAACTCAAGATAATTAGGGCGTAAAATATCCAACCGCTAACGCTTAATCAATTTCACGAAGTTTTGTTGTCTACTTGAGTTTTGCGGGATCTAAAGCAATTATGAGCTATGACGAGAAGGAGACGTCCAACCACTCAACGTAACCTCAACGGTCATCATCAATACTTCATCAAGGAAGGACACCATCATCTCCATTCGCCTATCTCACCTCAAAGACCTACACAAAAAATCTAGCTTGGGGAGAGCACCCCCTAAGTTATCGAGATAAGTACCCCTATACTATCTTTTGCTTTACTTTAAAAAGACCATAAAAAAGATGCATAAAGTTTTAAATCAAATAAAGAGTCTTAGTTATATATATATATATGTTTGCTTAAGGTATGGTTAATAAGTGTTAATTAGAATAAATAAGGTTAGTCTTGGAAATGATGAATAGTTGCTCTACTCTAATTCTTTTTAGTACCTTGCTTTTACTAGAAACTCCTCCGATGTTTTGGATATATTTGTCCCGCTTTCAAATTTGCTCTATACGACTTGTGGTTGCATACACTTGATCTAAGTCTAGGTAATTGGGGGATATGATATGAGAGAGTCCGAGCATGCTATTTATCTTGTCCTAGTGAAACTATATCTGGAGATTTATTTCAAAAATTTAAAATCTTTCATGATGAGCTCTTGTTTGGCGAGTGTTAAATTCCTACCAAAGCCATATTTATGATTATTAGATTAGGAAAACATTCCATTACATATGCTATTTGCTTTGGGTTGAGTAGTTCAAGCTTTGTTTTGTTACTGTGAGGAGTTCAGTCATGAAAAGATAAGTTTCCATCCACACCACCTTCCACATACATATGCATTATTCCTACAATGGGAGTGATTGCAATACCATGCTTTTTCCACATATACATCTATATATACTTGTTTCATTCCTACACTAGGAATAAACCCTCCATTAAACCATAGGAAGCCCATGTTTATTTACTCCAAAAGTATCTTTGTTGATATCTCTCAAAAGTTTATAAGTGAAAAGAGATTTGAGTTGCTTTAAAAAAAAAAAAAAAAAAAAAAAAAAAAAAGAGAGAGATAAAAAGGGGAGATGAAAAATGGACAAGTGTCATACGGTAGTAGAGCCTACCTCCCTAAGAAAAAAAAAGAGAAAGAGAGTAAAAGAGGACAAGTGTCCAAATGAAAACAATGGGTACTTAGATGCCCGCCTCTCTAAAAAGAAAAAGAAAGAAAAGTATGCGACCCAAAGTTCTCTCAAAAGTTTTCAAGTTTCAAAAGAGAGATTTGTTTTATCATCAAAGGAGTAAACGTAGAATTTATTTTAGCCACCAAATATACACCTATCTACCATATTCCATACACATACTATACATTGTCTTGATCATTTGAACTCTCTATGGATCCATTGTTTGAACTATAGATATATCCTTTGCAGATATGCAATATTATTTTAAGAGTGCCACTCCTATGAACCCCACATAAGCCATATTTAGCGAGAGAGTGAGTTATAAAGGCTTAATACTTAGCCTTGTGCCATAAATACCATATATATACAAGAGAGAAGGCATTATTAATGCCTAGTGAGGATCCACAAATACCACATCTTGAGAGATTGAGAGTGCCATTCATTATAGAGCTGAGTTTTATTTGCACAATTTATTAAACACTCGGAATATTAGTGATCGAAGACTTGAGACATAGTGCTTAACTTGATTGTTCTATCTTTCAATTTTTCAAGTACCTAAGTGAGAGTAAAAGCACCATAGTTGGTAAAAGAAAATGCTTGAAGTCGAAATTAGTCTATCTAGTCCTGAGTTGAGTCTCTTTTTTGAAAGCATGTGTACTTTGTAAGAATTAAAGTATCGTGAGCAACTCTTGATCCAAGTTTGTTTTATAGTTTATATGTTTTGCTAAGGGACTAGCAAAAGGTAAGCTTGAGGGAACTTGTTGACGGTAGTTATTGTCAACTTTTACTATGAAATAATAGAACATATGAGGACAAGAACAAATAAAAGATAGGGTTTACACTAATGATTTCTACAAGTTTTGTACACACTTTCGGTTTTACTGGTGAACCACGGAAAACCCCGAAAAATTAGAGAGAAAAGAGGAGAAATCAAGACAGAAAGAAAAGGACCAAATCGGGCGATTGGAGTAAATTCGAGGGGTCTAAATGTGAAGAGAAGACACCTCGCCAAGGCCGGGGCCCACACACTTACAAGTGGGGCCGGGCGACGGGGTTGGTGCGGCGGCGGCCCCGGTCACGCCATGTGTGTGTCGAGCTTCGGAACCTTCCTACAACCGACCTTTGGAGTTGATCTAGTCCGTCCAATCAAGTCGGTTTGATCCAAGGGCTGAGATTCATCCTATGGGGCTATAAAGAAGGGCGGGGCTACCCCCGAAAACCCTAATTCATCTTCAAGATCGAGTTGATCCGAGTTGCGAGAGATCAAGTCGAGCCATAAACCCTAGTTCCTCGTAATAGTTCTAGATCTAGAGAGATTAGCTACTTAGCAATAGATTAGAAGGAGTTCCAAGCATAGGAAGGCTTGAGCTTGGATTCTGTCAAGGTGTTCATAGGTACATTGTTATACTCTTTGATATATTTATATCTTTAGTATATTCATTACTCATTGATCATCTATGATATTGTTCTTTACCTTTATTATATTATCATTTGCTTTGTTTATTGTTTGCTTTAATATGTCTAGTAGAGTTATTTATTTATTATGGATTGCATGCTTAGGATTGTATAGCCCTCATCTTGTAACGTGCAAGATAGGTGTTATAACTTATGTAAGCGTGGTGCTTATATATGTTGTATCCGCAAATGCCCACTATATGCCGAGGTTTGGGGTAGTTCGTAGAGGTGACAAACTCTATTGAGTCTTCTATAATCCTCCCTCTACATGTAGTTAATGGTAGGTCGGGTGTGTCGTGAAGAAGGTGAAGATCTCATTATTGAATCCTTCTTAGTTGATGATCCTTAAGTTTGTTATGAAGTAATGGTAGTAGCTATGATAACTAGATGTTTGCACTAATTAGAGTCTAGCAATAACATGTGATGATAGTTACACATAAGTTTTCCTTATATTGCCCCATGTGAGTCCTTAGACTAGAATATTCTGTTGAATCTTTATCATTTCATGATGGCTTGATCCTGTATTTATCATTTATCTTATTGAGCATTTATCATACATATCTTTATCTTATTTATTATTATTTCATGTGACATTAACCCTGTTGTTGAGTAGAAGCATTATCATTATTGGTTATAGACATTCCATATATAAGGACTTTATTAGTATTAGCATTAAGTAGATTAATCTGTTTTCCCTGTGGATTCGACAACCCTTACTCATTTAAAATGCTACAATGGTATAGATTATTCTGTCCGCTGCGAGCTTTTATTCTATATTCTTTATCTTATTCTATTCCCGCCTAGTCATATCATTTCATGTCATATTATGTTTTCTAGTTGCATAAGATAGGAATGAGCAACCTTCTTTACTAGAGGCATAGGTTATTCGTGACTAGTGTATAAGTGGCTTTATGATTGTTATAATAGCAGCACTGTTTGGGATCATTGCTTTTATAGCTAGCGCCCGCCTAGTTTTAGTGAGAGTAATTTTAGCGGTCGTTGCTTTTGCTATGCTAGTGAGCTATATTAGTGATGTGGTTAAGCGGTGTCAACAAGCATTTTTGGCGCCGTTAGCGACACCTGATTTCGCAGTAATTAGAAAGGATTAGGTGGTCTCGTTCCTACGCTCAAGCTTGGATCAGCGAGATGAGGATTGTTTCCGCTAATCTCTCGCCCGACTCTCGATGAAGCCCGTGAAGAAGGAGCCTTCACTTTCGGCCGGCGTGCTACGTCTACTCCAAGGTCTGAGTTACGCTTCGCTAGGTTAATTGTGTAGTAGGTGAGTCCCCGAGAGTTGTTTAATCCTGTATTCCTGTAATTGTACGATGCATGACTATAATATTAACTGTAAATACTAATGTGATGGAGTGATCTTGTGCGACTATCACATTATTATTTGATTCGTGTATTTTCCTTAAAAAAATCGGGGATGTTACTGTTGGTCCTGGGTTGGGGAGTGGCGCATGTCTGCACGCTTCACCAGAGTGATGTCGCCATTTTTTACTGCAAGTGCAAAGTAAACATTACTGTGTGTTTTAACTGTGCTACTGCCTACTGTATTATGTTGTCATTTTGGAAGTTGTCTTAGTTCGACCGAATTGTTCTTTAAAAAAACAGAATTATGACATCAAAATAGTATTGCTAGATATACTTAATTGGGTTGTCATGCATTTTCTATAAAATTAGTCAAACTTAAGATAGCTTGACTTAGAGTGATTCTAGGAATTGATTTATTTTTGGAAAGTAGGAGCGTAGTATTCTTCTACTGATATCAGGTATTTACTTCACAAAACAATTCTTTTGTGAAACAAACCAATTAATGATGATGCATAACAATTATGTACACTCACTACCGTAAACAATGCACATATGTGTTACTCATAAGTTTTTTTTTTTTTTTGCGTGCATATGTGTTACTCATAATGTCTTTAAGAGGGTCGTATCACACTGGTTCAGTGGTACCCAGAAAGCGCTTGAGTGGATCGGCACTTCTCGAACCTAGCAACCTCCCTCCCCTCGACGCCCCCCCCAAGGGCGACCGGGGGGGGCGACCGCTAAGCCGCCGGGGCGGCTCCGCCTCCACGCCCATCCACGGCCGCGTGCCGCCTTGACCGCAGCGGCGGCGACCCCAAACAGATCCCGCCGGCGCCTCCCTCCCACCGCCCTCCCTGTCCCCTCCACCAATCCCACCCGCGAGCTCCACGGCGTCACGCCCAGCAGGCACGGCCGTGGCGGTACCGCCCACCGGATCCGCCTCGGGATCGGATTCGCCGCGAAGCGCCCTCCACGCTCGCTAACCGCCAGCGCCGAAGTAGGCTACCCATGGCGGCGCCAGCCCTGCAACGGGCGACGACCCGCGCCGATCCGTCCGATCACGCCCCAACGGCGTCGTCCGTCCCCGCGCTCCCAACGGCGTCCGGGTCCCCTCTGCGGCCGAGACGCTGCTTTACTTCGGTTGGGCCTGTTGTGCTCACCGGTACGGTTCAGGGCCACTGGGCCTCTGGCGGTGCCCCTCCCCGCGATGCGCTGAGCCGGCATGTCGGGCAACCACGCCGTCACATCCGCCGCCCTTCTCGGCGTCCGGGTGGGCCGAGGTCGGCGATTCGGCGGTGATGGCGATCCGGCGATGGACCGCTCTCCGGCGACCCGCCTTCTGCTCCGATTTTGCGATTCTTTGTTGGCCTTCTCGGTGACTTGATGGACAAGGGTGAAAACCCGGCCGGGCCGTGCCATGGGCCATCGGCGGTGGCACTCTTGCGCCACTACCTTCTTGAAGGCGTCGTGTTCGATCGTCACCCGTCTTCCCGGAGGGCGGCCTGTGGTGAGGTCCGCCGTGCCGTGGTGGCGTGTGCGAGATGACGGCTACCTCGGGCACTCACCAACGTCGTCGCGGTGGCGTTGTTGGTTGAGTTCTTGTGTTGTCGCACTTGCTCCACCGTGGTGGTGGGGTGAATGGCGGCGGTCGTCTCTTCACCTTGGGGGCGGTGGCTTGGGGGGCATGCCGTGTGCCGTGCGTCGTCGTCTTTGCCCAACTGTGCCTATTCTTTGCTCTCCACTTTCGGCTTGCCCATTGGTGTTTGTCGTTCGCGTAGTCTTTTTGGTGCTCCTCGCCCGTGGTCCTAGATCCCATGACTTTCGGAGGGTATCTTCATGTTGGCGCTCCTGCCCGTGGTCCTGCCAAGTGACTTCGGAGGTGTACCCTCATGTCGGCGCTTCTAAGCCCGTGGTCTTGGTTCTCGGTGACTCGGAGGAGCACTTTCGGTTCGTTCATCTACGGCTGCGCGATCGCCCGCAGGGCTTTCTTGGTGTTGAGTTTTCTTTTGTTTTGGGTTTGGCTTGCGGGATTGTTAGGTGGAGGGTCTCCCGCCCTCGCGTTTCTTGCTTTCTAGTAGAATTAGGTCGGCACCTCGGTAACTTGTTGGTTACCGTTCGCGTCTTGTTATCATGTTTGAACTTTCTTACGCTTAATGAAAACGCGCAACGGCGTGGTCTCAAAAAAAAAATGTCTTTAAGAGAGACTAGGTAGATTTGGCAAGGTTACTATGCACATGCGACTTCGCTATCGATGACCTTTATCGCATAGGACTAAAAGATTAATCTGCTAAAAATATATTCCATTTTCTAAAAGTCACCAGAAGAGGAGAAATAGACTCATATTATTAATAGTAAACCCACTTAGAGCAAGGTAAATAGTTACAACCTAATGCAATAGTTAGCTCTTCATAATTAATACATAGCTTATTAGTCTCTCTTCACGAGTTTCTTGGTTCTTATGTCTAAACCGGTTGGAAGGTTACAACATGCTTCTCCTCTCTTTCCCTCCTCCACGTCGTCGATTTAGCCGAAACTACTGACCTACTATTATAACTGCTCTTACTACTTTGGGCAATTGGTTGTGTGGTCTCAACTTTTTTTTTTTTTTTCGCCGAGGCGCTATGTATCATTATATTATATTTAATAAGAAATAAGAGTTTAACATACAAGGATACCCGTCTCAAGTGTAGAGGATATGTTTCTAGTTTATTCTCTTTTATGTTGCTGTCATAACTCATATACATGCTATTAGTTCAACAGAATTATGTTTTACATTGTTTATTGGAACCGTCATTCAGTTGTTCTACTGGGTTGGGTTTGGGTTGGGGTGCATTTGGTCTGGGACATACGTGCTATCAGTGCAATAAAATTGTTTCTAGACATAGTTTATTAGAACCGTCATTTAGTTGTTCTGCACTTTTACTGGGTTGGGTTTGGGTTGGGGTGCATTTGGTCTGGGACATACGTGCTATCAGTGCAATAAAATTGTTTCTAGACATAGTTTATTAGAACCGTCATTTAGTTGTTCTGCACTTTTACTGGGTTGGAATTGGGTTGGGTTGCCTTTGGTTTCTTTGCACCGGTTGCGTTTTCCCCACTGTCATCATCTATATATTTTCCATAGCTCGGCTATATCTGCAGCTCCACCACCGCAAAAAACCTTTGGCAAACCTCTAGCTCAGTTCTCGCTCACTCACCACACCGAATCCACCGTCCGTCCACGCACACAGCAGAGAAATGGAGGCCCAGCTGGGTATGCCGCCGATGGAGCTGATCGTTGAGGCCAGGCGCAACCCAGCCAAGCTAGCGGTAGCGCTGATCTGGCTAGGTTTCGTCGTGAGCACCGCCTCGCTCGGACTCATTATCTTCAAATTCGAGGCCCCGGGAGCCATCTTCCTCCGTCTGCACGGCAGCACGCCGGTGTACCTGTACTACGGCGTTCTCGGCGCCATAGTGATCTTTGGTCTGGCCGAGGCGTCTTTCGGTTACTGGGTGGTGCCGCGCGACGAGGTTGGCTGGCACGCCGCCGGCAAGACGGTGCTGTGGGTTTCCCTGATGGCTCTTGTGCTTGTCTTCGCTCTTGGCGGTCTCTCGTTCCTCAAGTTCAAGTAGTTGTCTTTTCTTTTTACCTGTTGTGTTTTGTGGGCTTCATTCAGTGAGGCTTAGGTGTATGTGGTTCAAATTTGAAGCCCAATCATGTCCATGGGCCGCAGGTTGGATGGGGCACCGAGCCATCCAGGCAAGGCCGTTTTGGGCTTGATTCGGTGAAGCTTAGTTCGGTAGCCTACGTCTTGCTGATTTGGCTTGGGAAAAAAAACCCTAATAATGTCGTGTTGTTTTGTATTGCGTAATTGTTGTATTTTTTCCCATATATAAGAATTCATCAGTAGCATGTTCCATCTTGTTCAGATTTACCACCTGTGTTGTGCATATCTGAAACATGGTGTAAAGTCCAAACCGAGCAACGAGGTAAATGAGGATTTTTCATTTTTAATCATTTTTATTCAATATTTTAATAATAATCGCGTCTTAGAATAAAAATCATACAAGTTTCATGTCCTCTCTGCCTCTCACACACACATTCCCGGACCTTTATTCCCGAATGAATCCCTCAAGGGCACACCATCCACGTCACCCCAATTCCTTTGATTGGCTTGTTGAACTTTGCAAAAAACCCTTCCTTTTCAGACAAATCCTGTACAGATACTGAGAAAAATTGGAAAACTACAGTAACTCAGTTTTTACCTTTTTACCTTCCACCCCTCATATTACCCGACTTCCTACACCCGAAGAAGGGAAAATTCCAAAATCGTGGTAATTTTTCACTTACCCGCCCGCCTCCGAATGTTGCAAAAACACCCCGCCTACCCACCAAATATATATCATGGGTTCCTTTCAGAAAAAAAATCGCTCTTTCCTCTTCCTCCCGTCGCTCCCTCCCTCCCCATCCCGTCGCTCTCTCCCTCCCCATCCCGACGCGGCGGCGGCATGGAGGCGGCGGTGGCGGCCTCCCTCCTCCTCCTCTTGCTCTCCTCCTCCTGCTCCCCCTCCCCGTCGATCAAAAAAAAAAAAGAGAGAACCCGGCCTCCTATCTCTTCTCCCCGTCGATCTCTCCAGACACGGACAGGGGCGCGCCGCCAGAGAGCCCGGCGACGGCGACGGCGGCTCTCCCCCTCGTCGGCCTGCTCCTCCTCCTCCTCCTCCTCCTCCTCCTCATCCCTGTTGGCGTCATGACGGACCTGCTCCTCCTCCTCTCCTCCCTCGCGAGGCCATCCCCAGCGCGATGGCTTGGCGGCGCGGTGCCCAGGCGAGCTCGCAGCCTGGCACGGTGAGCCCTCGGTTCAACCTCCTGGCGACGAGCAACTAGGTACGCACATCCCTTTCTCTTCCCTGCCTGCTGTGTGACATGAAGCACCCAAACCCAAACCCTAGCCTAATCCATTTGTATTAGGATCTGATCTAACTGTACAGTACGGTGTGCCTGCTAATCTATTTGTTTAAAGTTCAGGTTACAAGGTGATTCTATTGTTCAGAAGAATGTTAAAGGTCACAATTTCCATGAAAGCGCATATTTTTTTCTCATAAATCTCATGAGTTCAGTTTGCTTGTGAATGTGTTAGGGGCATAGTTCCTAAGGATCTGGTCTACATTTTAGCTGCCTACCTCACCTTAGTTAGTTGTTTCCAGCAGGTCTACTCCTTTTGTTGATTTTTATACTGTCAACTCTACTATGGTTCTTGCCATGTGAAGGAAGCTGCTACACAATAACTGTCTGTTCCACTTAGCTCTTGTTTCTAGAATTTTGTGGCATCAACATACGTATGCTTCCTTAGATTTGTGTCAGTATCTATGATATCCTTGTGTACACTGTACACCCACATTATGTTTGTCGATTGAAGTTTTTCTTTTCTCCCACATCAGGTTAATGTTCCTGGCATTTTTATCATAAAAAAAAGTTTGTCATTATTCTACGTTTAGCCCTCCCAATATTACCTGACTTTGATTTGTTAGGCTATGACTACCTTGCATGGTTAGATATATTTCTTTTGTATTTGTTTTCATACCATGCATTGGATTTCAAATTCTCCGACATGCTTACAGAAATTTTGTAAAAAAAAAAAATCTATACTACTGCATATTCAAACTTATCTTCATAACTATTCACATGCCATCTGCTTCTTTCTTGGCCTCATGATTCATGTTTGCAAAGCTCTGGTTCCATAATTATGGTGCTTTATGCTTCTAAATTGCTTATGTTAACTAATATACAGATTGGTGCATGAAGTCTAAAGGCGCATATAAAAAAATAGGGGCCAAAGCATTGGTATTTGTTTTAAAAAAAAATCTTCCCTTGGTATTTGTTTTAAAACATTCTTCCCTTTGTGCTTCTTAAATCATTATGGTGTGTTTGCTGTCATTATTTCTTTAAAAGAATGTATATTGCTCTAGCCAGTCCCTAGGATGATTACAACTCAAAAAAAAAAATCTAGAATGGCTTTCAAATTATTTTCAGTGCCTATATCAGATCTGAACTAATGTTTCTTAACTTTGACTAGGTGCTTGCTGATGCACATGGGCCTATATCAGATCTGAACTAATGTTTCTTAACTTTAAAGAATGTATATTGCTCTAGCCAGTCCCTAGGATGCAATTTTTGAGAGTGGCGATTTGTTGGCGTGCCTTCAAACTCCAGGTTGATGATTGCACATGTGCCTTTTAATTTTGTCAACCTGTTTATGGAGCTAACATGTCTAGCCATTTTAGCGTTGGGGCTGCATCTCTGCCTGTTATACCATGGGGGAGGGTGGTAAACTGATTTGATATCTAAAAATATAGAAATATTGGCTCAGGTTTACCAACTGGATAAAGCTTTTAGGCAAAGCAAAGATTAAAGTTTAAGATCTTCTGCTAGCTAGGCTTACACAATTGCCATACTACACAAATACTAACTGCAGTGCTGAGATGCTGGCTGACTGCTGAATCTTTGAAAGATGCTTGGATTTAGTTGAAACCAGCATCAGATATGTTGCTGCTGCTGCTGCTGCTAGGTCTATGCTGTTTCTGATTGACCACTATAAGTAACAGATACTCAACCACTTTCAAACCTTATTGTTCTGTCTGGGTTCTGATGCAATGTATCTCGGTAGAATCATCGAGCTTAACATACCACCTTTTTTGTGTTTTGGCTGTATTGAAAAAAAATGTTCAATGTTCAAGTGTGATGAAAAATTCTGGCCTGGAAAATCTTTTTGTGTGATGTTGTAGAAGCATATTTGCTGGTTTAGATATTACACTCTATTCTTCCAACTCATTGATCAGTGACATCTGGATTTTATCTTGGACAGAGATTGGGCTTGGCCTGACAGGCTTTGGAATATTGTTCTCCTTTCTGGGAATTGTTTTCTTCTTTGACAAGGGGCTCATCGCAATGGGCAAACGTAAGTGAACTTCCATTTCGTAATTTGCTTTTGAATCTTTATTTTTTTTTTGGAACATGCTTTTGAATCTTTTGATGATCTAACCTAGATCACTGTGCATATGGTTCACCTTTTTCTCTTGATGCCATTTCAGATTCTTTTCCTGTCAGGTTTGGGTTTGACAATTGGTCTGAAATCAACTATGCAGTTCTTCACCAAGCCAAAGAATTACAAGGTTTTGCATCCACTGTATTTACTAAGGCTGTTGCCCTTAAACATGTGTAACATCTCATTATTCTCATTAACTTCTCTAATGAACAGGGTACTATCTCATTTGGTGCTGGTTTTTTTCTGGTTCTCATTGGGTGGCCGTCTTTTGGCATGCTCTTAGAGGTATATGGCTTTATTGTACTCTTCAGGTAGGACAATTTTCTTGTCATCGACTGATCCTTTCTCTTTTAGTAATCTGCAATTTCTTGTTGAGATAGTAAAAACATTCAGTGCTGGAAATAGTTATTTGTTTCTAATGAACCCCCACTAAATCTTTCCCTTCTTGGTTTATACCCAATATATTTTTCTATGAAATGGAATCGACAGCCCTGGTATTTATTTCTGACCTAAATTAAAAATCACCTCACCTTATGATTACCTGTCATCTGATGGTGCGTCATATATGTTTGAACTTTTACCCACCAGGTGAGATGGATCCTTTATTTGGATACTGTAAATACATTACTGACTAGCGCATTCACATTTGCTTTGTTGGCAACATTATGTCCTATATTTTTGGCTTGGCTGTTCCTGTATGCTTTTACATTCAATGGGGTGCTTAGTGTTATTGTCATACCACAACAACTGCTCTAATTAGAATGCTTCAAATTGACTAGATTTAAAAACCAACAACGATTATTGTTGGTTCCATTTATTGAGTGACAATTGGCCTCCATTTCAAATTTGGAGTGTCTCTATAGTCCGGCTTTATGAGATCGTTTCTTGATGACTCGGATATGATATTTTTTTGTTTCACTTCTTTTGCTGTTACCATGGGATATGTGACATTTAAACCTAGAGTATCACTTCAAGGTGTTGTGCAGGTACTCTATCCTTGGAGGTGTGGATAACAATTCCTGTAATTTTTAAACCATTGATGGTTTCAGTGAAATAATTCTTCATAACAAGTCTACAACAACTCTTTAAATTTCTTATGCTTTGTTTTGGGTTTGATTCAGCTACTGAATTGTATCACATTCCTATTGGTGTGTGAGAACATTCTAGGCAGCAGAAACCGACATCACTGGAGGTTGGAGCAAGTGGTCAAGGATCTGCAAGCAAGCATTTGGTTCATTCTGATGTGTATAACGGTGGTGATGGCAACTGGATTTCTAATTCTGATGTGATCACCCAAAGTCATTGAGTAGAAGTACCCTACTCCGTCTCTGATCACCCCTCGGTGTAGTAATTTCAACCGGTGCTTCTTTCTGAAGATCCTTGTTATATATTTAGCCATGTAATTTTAATAAGAGATGCCTCTCAGAATGGACCAAAGTTTCCTGGTGATCAAACATAGGTGCTACATTTTTAGTTGACTCGGTTTAGATGAAGTTTTGTGATATAAAAATACATCTTGCTTTTAAGGTTCAAGTTAGACCTCAATAAGATTCAATAAGTATAACTCCTCTATAAATCTTTTATCTATGTAATATGCAAACTATTGTTCGTACAGATTTCATGAAGTTTTCCTGTCTGCACCTATTTCCGCCTACAAACAACTCCAGCCACAGATTGGCGCGCAAAGGCGCGCCAACCCACTAGTTCCCGGACCTTTAATCCTCAAAGGATCCAGCCTCGGAGAGCCCCTCCACGTCGCCTCAAATTTTCTGATTGGCTGATGGTTTTATTCATGTAGGTCTTTCTATTATTTCTAAATCACAGCTCAGTCCGCCCAGGCCCTCCGTAAATAGTAAATCAGTTTGGATTTTTTTACTTTTACCCCTCCAATTATGAGAATCCGTCGGCCGAAGAAGACAAAATTTCGAGTTTAGTGTTCTTTTGCGTTTACCAGCCCGCCTCCCACTTTTGAAAAAACCCAACCTCCCTCACCAAATATATACGTGGCCACCTTTAAGCAAAAAAAAAAAAAAAAAAAAACAAAACGGCCTCTCTCTCCCTCTCCTCTTCTCACGCGCGCTCCCTCCGTCTCTCCCGTGCGCGGCGACGGCCGTGGCCACGGCGCCCGCCGGCCAACCGCCCCCTCCCTCGCTGCCTCCTTCCTCCCTCTCCCTCTCCATCTCCCTCTCGTTCTCCCCTCTCCCTCCACCGGCGCGGCCTCGCACCGCGGTCCCGCGGCTCCTCCTGTGCTACAGGAAACCCTAGGTGCCCCTCGCGCTGCTGCCGGCGCCCCTCCTCCTGCCCCTTCCTCCTCCCCCTCCTCCTCTCCCCTGACATCACCGCGCGTGGGCTGGCCCTCAGAGCCGCCTCGGCCTGCTGCGCTGTGCTGCGCGTCGGCCCCCTGCGGTGGTCGTCCATGGTGGCGAGCAGCCGGAGCGCCCCTCGCCGGCGTCGACTGGTTCCTCGACGTCTTTCTGTAAGTAAATGGCCGAATCTCTTTACCTTACCTTTTTGGGGATGCACTAATATTTGAGGATTCTGATTTCTACTATTCTTGTTTGGGGAAGAGCAGGGGCCTTCCTATGGTGCTCCATCTTCTTTCTACAAATCCGAGCTACATCCCCCATCTCTGGATGCAAACGGAGCAGCTAGGGTGAGATAGAAGGTGGGAAACAAAAGTTAATTTTGCATTTTTCTCATGGGAAGACGACACTGTGGGTGATTCATGGTTTTTGGTGTACTTACGCTGCTCCATCGTTTTTTCCAGTTTATTTTCATGTTCAATTTCAGCAATGGTATCTGCAACTATGGGTGATTCATGGTTTTGAAATCTGTTGATTACTGGGGTTTGGAGAGTAGATGCCTGTAATGTTCTGTTACATGTTTTTTTTTATTTTTGATGGTCATACATTGCTCCACGAACCGTCTGTAATGTTCTATTACAAATTTAGATAGGTTAATTTGTGTTTGCCTAAATCCAGATAAATATGCTTCCAGGTTTGGATTCCAAAATGAATTGGTATTTAGGGGAATGAAAATTGGAGCACCATTTTGTCAGTGGATGCATACATGAATAGGATTGGAATAATGGGAACAATACAGTGGTCTTTTTATATTAACAAAGTTGTTTCTAGACCACTGAGTATTTGAGTTTTCGTGTAAATAAACAATATGGAATAATCATATGGTTGCAATTTTAGTTCTAATTCTGTTTTTATACATCACTGAATATGTGGGTCTGAATCCTTGTTGTCTGTTCATTGAGGTTCAAACTGATTTAGATGGGGTCATGCAAAAAAATATTATTAGTTGTCCTGCCGTTTCATTTTAATCGCCATAGTTTGCAATGTCGGCGCCTGAACCTACGGTTCAAAGATGATTTCATTATGGAATTTCATCTTTTGAGTCGAACTAATACTTAAATAACAGCACCTTCAGGAGCCCTGCTTCACCACCCACTTAAAACTGAACCTACGCTGACACTCCTGTGCCTGCAGTCAAAGGTCAGCTGACTTCTTGTTCTTACCATGAGGGATCTTTTTTGTAGCTTTATGGTCAAACCTTTTCATTTCTGTTCATCTGGTTAAATTATGCAACACTTTAATCTGATCTACATGCTAGAGCATTCTACTCTTTTGTTGACATCTGTATATATGTTGGCAGATAGCAGAATCCAATGAAGTGAATATTTCCTTCAAGAAGATTTTTAGTTACATGAGTCTCCTATCTTCTTAATTCAAGTAGTATGTTAACTTCCAGTATGTTGGAGGAGCATCTATTGTTTTTTTTTAATGGAGTTGCTCTACCTAGCCTACTTGCATCACTGGCGATACAAGCATTACGTTATGAGTGCTATTTTTTGTTACATTCTTTTTATTATCAGGTACTTGGAACAGATGGAAGCCAAACCACGATTGTCAAGTATGGAAGCCAAATCAAGCAGTTTGGTAAACTTACTCATTATTATGATTTTATTTTCCGCTTGCAGCATAAAGCCATTGATTTTAATATGTCAGATTGTGTATATGCAGAATGAAGCTCTATTTCATGAATTTTTGCAACTGTTTGCGATTATGCATTCCGCCGCCTTCAACATTTTAATAACTAGAAGAATTCCCGCGCGTTGCGCAGGTATTTGGAAGAATATAAAGGGGTTAGAATGTTAACCACTAAAGATTAGAATGTGAATGTCTCGTTGCCACGGGATTTGCATCATCGTTAGACATCGGTTGAAATATACATTTTGTCATATGTAAAATTCAAAAAGAATATATAGAAGATACAAAATCATATGTACTGTAGTAAGCAATGACAAACGACAAAAACATAAAAAGGATTCCACGCGCATTGCTGCGGATGTGCAGAAGAAATATAAATCTGATAGGATGTTAATCACTAAGTAGATTAAGCCAATTATAATCCTAAAATAATGTTTGAACATGATTGACAAACAAAATGATGTAAAGACTATTCCCCGTGCGGTCCTGCTGAACTTTGTAGTGCTTTGCAGGAGGATTTAGTTAAGTGATTCCTTGATTCTGGCTTCTTATGCTGCCAAGAAAACTCATGAATAATCTAGCTTCTTTTGGATCATAGGGTAGACATATGAATTACACATGGTAATAGACCAAGTTCTTAGTTCAGATCATATACATATATATACCTGCGATGAAGATAGCAAGCAAGCTCTCCATTCGGGCACTATGTACTCTCTCTCTCTCTCCATATCCTTTCATGAATTTCTTTCTCACTACATGACAATCTCCAAGTCACGCAAACACCATCAATGCCTCGTGGGAAGAAGACGTGGAAGCGCGACCTCGGCGCATCAAAGAGGATGCTGACCTCGAAGAGACAGAGACCTTCAAAGGCCTTGGGCGGTGCTCAGAGAAGTGCACCTAGAGGCAGTCCTCGATTTTACATCGCTGCATGCAACCGCCGCGACGGCATCGTCGGTCAGCCTGTCTATGTAGATCTGCAGTCGTGGGTATTGGAGAAGGTGAGCTGCTCTTTGCACGCTGCGCTGGGCACCGTGGGTTTGCGGTTCCTGGCCGGGTCGCAGCGCGCCGTGACTGCTGGCGTGTGCGCTCAGGGATCTCCTGCTCGTCCTGCCCGGAAGCAGCCGCTCGATGGTGTCGCCGCAGTCGGGCACACCACGACGGTCTGCGGCCCTGGTCCGCCTCCTTGGCGCACCCGTGGTCGCGGATGCGTCCGGTGTGCGGCGCAGAAGACCTTACTGCAGCCGTCGTCGAAGGGCAGGAAGTCGAGCTGGTTGCAGTCGGGCTCGTCGCAGTGCGCCCAGGTCGGGAACGCCTCCGTACCCGCCCGCGCCATCGATCGCCCGGAAACTATTGAACAGATGTGAAATATTGGATCGTTGGTTTCTTGTTGCGTCCGCGATTGGTTGTGTGATGAGCGAGCGAGCGGCGAGAAGCTATCGTTGCCTTGAGAAAGCTTGGTCCCGTCGGTGTCTCTTCTGGTTCCGACGAGATGACTTCGTATAAGCAGTTCATGCATGCAAGTCGCTTCCTTCCATAGCCACGCGAAGAGGCGCCCAATCTAAACATCATGCGGAAACAGAAACGGAAATAGAGATGACGTGGCATGCCTGCATGCTTAGAGAAATCCCCCAGTGGGGGTTTCCCATATAGGTGTTATAGATTGATATTTCCTTTTCTTTATTGGTGTAGGTTATACAGGGCATTTTGTTGCCTACCAAAGTCACGTCGATATTTAGGTACTCAGATCCCTGCTCTTTCTTTAACCATTCTTTTCTCCTGACGTTCTTTTATTATCAGGTACTTGGAACAGATGGAAGCCAAATCAGGTGGTTTGATAAACTTTGTCATTCTTATGATTTTATTTTCTGCTTCCAGCATAAAGCCATTGATTTTAATATGTCAGATTGTGTATATGCAGAATGAAGCCATTTCTAATTTTATCTAATGTGTCATATGTGCAAGATGATATTATTTGTCCTTAATGGAATCAATGGTGCCCTACTTCCAACTCTGCACTCAAGAAAGCATGGCTACTACAGATCCAACTCTTCAGTTAAGCCCTTCAGGTAATAAACCCCACCCTTGTATATTCATGTCTTCTCCTCAATCCGTTATCATAGCCTCTATTTTCCTACTGCAATATTTTTCTCGATCCATTCATATGTTATACCTATTTAAAAGGGATCAATGACTTTGCAAGCCCCTAGCAATTGTACTATTGGAGCATACAACCAATTTCTCTTGTCAAAGATTGAGGCCATACCTGATTTTCATTGACCTACATCTACACAAAAGTTCCATCAGAGTAAAGCTCCATTGTGTTTATTGCCTTCATACTCACTTCGTTGCATGGATTACAATGTATAGCACTAAAACAATTTCATGGTGGTGCTCTGATCTTCATGGTGCTATTCGTGGACACAAGTTTTAGAGATGCAACTCCGTTCAAATATGGAAATGTTGTTTTCAAATCTTTAATTTGTAGCTGCCAAGGTGTTTAGTAAGATCCTAATAGGTTGGCAGTCCACTAACAACAGAATGATTTCACACCATAGCCCTGCTGCTTATGTTTTTCCTGTAGGTGATTTCCTCTATCTTTGATGTTAGTATCGATGCCTTCTACCTTGGCAAATGCTAACCAGCAAACTACACATGCTGAAGCTCATCCTCTGTTCGTTTTATGTGGACCTTATGGCTCAGTTCGTTTCTCCTTGTTATAATAGGTCTCTTTGGTTTGTTATTATCGTTTCTATATTTTAGTTACTGTATCCAAATTCTCCTTGCCCTTTGTGCTTACAGCACTGACTCCGAACTATTGCATGTTGTAATGTAAGCCTACATTCATAGGCTCATGGATTAATCCATTTAGTGTACTTTATGCAGAATAGCTCATGTAGTCAATTATCAAGGTGCTCGTGACGCCAGGAGTATGCCGTTTCACATGAAGATTTGTTTTCTCATTGAAGGAACTGGTCTTTACCTTTACTGATGTTGCATAGCGTACATCTATCTTTGTATATATTCACGAGAACGCTGACTTGCTCTCAAGGCTATATCATATATGCAACCACATGTAAATATATACATCCTATTGGTGTGTATATATCAATATACCCTAATTATTATATACATCCTATTGGTGTCTGTATCGTTATACCCTATAATTATATACATTGCCATTGTTTGTGACCATCTGTCTTATCTGTATATAAACGTAAAGATGTGTTATATGTATATAAACCTAAAGATATTGGCTTTGTATATATAAACCTAAAGATACTGGCACTGGGCGCGCAAGGGCGCGCCTTTCTACTAGTACGTACTTATGCGCCACGCAGGGCCAGCTCATACACGCGCACACACAGTTCAGGCATGATGCCACCCTGGGCCGAAGGAACGCACACGCTTGGTCTTGTGCCTTGACCTCGTGAGCCGGCTTCTCCACATCTTCACTTGCCGCCTGAACGGAGTCCTGATCAGTCACCGTTGCCGGATTGGGAGCAGGTACGGTGCTGACACCAGGTCGGCCACGACGGCCTCCCTCCCGTTCTCGAACACCTTGACCTCGGCCTCCACCTTGGCCTGCTCCTTGATCCCGATGGCCTCCTGGCACACCCGGAACACCTTGTTCCTTCTGCACCACGCGTTGACGCCGACGGCTCCCGGCCGGCCGGCCGGCCAGCCGTCGCCGATCATCCGCGCTCCAGCGTCCTATCGGTAGGTAGGACTAGCCAAATGCAGGCAGGGCACGCCTGCGAGGTGCTTTACGTTGGCGTTGTGGATGTAGAGGCCGATTGAACTGGTTGATGAGCCAACTGCACGTTGTCGATCGAAGACGGCCTGCTTGAAGAAGGACTTGGTGCCCTGGAAGATCGATCCATGGTCATGGAGGCGGCGAGGACGCGCGTCTCGCTCTCGATCACGCACGCCCGGCCCCTGACGAGCAGCGAGGCCCTGTGGCTGTCGTCGACGCTGATCTTGGGCCCGGTCGAGGGTGAAAACGGGTGGAGGGTGAAGGGGAGCTTCTCGGAGCTCATGGGGTGGACCGTGGAGTGGACCGGTGAGACACTGAGACCGTGATCCTTGAATGTTACTCTACTCCGGTGAGACCGTGAGAGTGTGCTAAGAATGGAGGTTTGTGCTTTGCACTAGTACAAAAGGCTACTATGGGAACACCTCTTCTCTTTTTTGAGTAGGGGCGGTTCACGTTTTGTACGCCTCTACAAATGAAGAAAATTCCTTTCATTAGACCAACCGCCCCTGATGAATGGCCGGTAGGGGCGGTTTTTTCGTTTCAACCCTTGTTAATAGCGGGGCGGTTCAATATCCAAATCGCCCCTATCAATCCAATCGGGGCTTAATTTATATTTAGGCGCCCTACGGTGGGTTTCCTAAATTTTAAAATGAGGCACTAAAAATTAAATTTTTAAAACGACCTTAGACGGAAAAACACTCTAAATGAAAATTGTAGATCTCGAAAAGTTACGAAACTTTGTAGTTGACCATTTTTCATTTGACTTAATTTGATGTCTCAAAATGTGGGTTTGAATGTTTAAATTTCAAAATTTGAATTTTTCAAATGACCTCGGACGGAGAAACAACCTAAATGAAAATTGTAGATCTCGAAAAGTTAAGAAACTTTGTAGTTGATCACTTTTTATTTTGAAACCATCTTGTCACGCAAAAAGCCGTTCAAATGTGTTAAAATTTGAAATTCAAATTTAAATAAACGACCTCGGACAGAAAACACCCTAAATGAAAATTGTAGAACTTGAAAAGTTATGAAAGTTTGTAGTTGACCACTTTTTGATTTGAATCCATTTAGGGTCTCAAATAATCAACTTTCACCCACGATTTGTATAATATGTGGGGGCCTTGAATGGATATGGACACAAACACATGTGTGCGTAGTGGTGGGGGCTCTTCCAAGGCTGAAGCGGTCGGTCGTGGGTTCGAACCACCGCTGCCGCAACGTTTGCAAACACTTTGAGAAAATCACAGTGGCAAGGGATGGTGGGTGGTTGGCGGTGGGGCCCCTCCCGATTAAAGAAAAATCTTTTGCTATTTTTTTTTTGAATTTTGAAAATGTGATTTTTAAAAACCACAATAGGGGACGGTTGGTAACACGAATACGCCTCTCGCGGTGGTCAATTGTAGGGGCGGTATGCATAACCGCCCTCTACGGTGAAACCACATTAGCAACGGAGAGTTAGGGCGTTCTGAAAACCGCCCCTATAGTGCATCCTCAACCGCCCCTAAAGTACACTTATGTACTAGTGTTGTAGGCTACCATTGCGTTTGATGCTGTATTGTTGTTTCACTTCAAACTGAGAAACTGAACGTGTACGTAGTGCATCAACTCGTTAATTCTTATGTGTTTGCCTGAAGGCACCGCTACAACAAAGGGAAGAACACACTGAACAAAGTATTAGTGGAAAATCTACGTAGAGAGTGTTATATATGCAGACCATCGATTTGCAGCTGGTGCCAACTCCTGGCTCGTGAGCCATGTCAATGACGGGAGGATCCCTCGACTTGACGACACCGCAGGCGCCGATGGGGGCCCCCGCCGTTGGATCACGCGACATCCGTTGGGCGCCCGACTACGGCCGTCGTCGTCGCCCGGCGCCGTCCCCCGCAAGGCTTCTAAATTGGCGACTTTGTCGCGATAGTGCTACCGCAACCCAATGTTGCGAAAGGCCACCATCGCAGGCCGACAAGCTTTGCCCGTGTGTTGATCCATTGGCGTCGAGCCTCGTGGTCGTGGAGCCGCCCTCGGGGATCAATTCTTGATGAGACCATGGCCTCCGGCTCTGCGCCCGTGCCTCTTGCAGCGTGTTCGCTCTCTTTCCGGCACCACGCACCCTCCGGTGCGAGGCGGCCAATTGGGCTGACCTAGTGGCGGCCGGGATTTGCCTCCATCGCCACGCGCCGTCTCGTCACTAGAGGCCCGGATGGTGCCGGTGGACCCCCCTTCGCCTCCATGGTGCGGTTCGGCCTCACCGATCTTTGGCGTCGAGAAGAGATGGTGAGGTCACCACCTACGGTGGGTACTCGAGGCGGTCCTCAGAACGCGACTATCGCCCGGCGGTTCGGGAACGTGTGTGCATCCCGCTTGGACTCCCCGCGATCAAGGAGGGGCGAAGTTGCGCGGGAGCGCCGACGCCGGGCAACACTCGTCCGTCGGACTCCGCCTGGTCGCCAAGCCCCGACGCTGCAATGCGACGCCGGCGCGCGATCGGTGTTGATGCAGAAGATGGGCATTGTAACGCGCATCCCTAAGCCGGTCGACTTGGATGCGGCTTCGCCAAGATTTGGCCGCCTTTTCGGGTCCCGACACACCAAGGAAGGAAGAGGTCATGCGTCCTCTTCGGTGATGCCTTCGACCGGTGGCACGGAATGTGAATCAAACCCAACCTGGATGAGGAGGGGCAGTGAAGCCTTCCTCATTTGCTCTTATCCTCGTCGTTTTAGTTTACACCAGAATCACAATCTCTTGTTGCTGTGGTAGCCGTGGTTGATAATCCTTTACTGATGTTCTTTTCTTATCTACGTTAGTGCTTGTGTTTGTGTTGTAACTTAAAACTCTCTTCGACTTAATGAATCCGTGCAATGCACGTTTGAGAAAAAAAAACCCGTGTCAATGAGAGGCTAACGAGATACACACGCATCCATGCGTGTGAACGGTTCACGAGCTTTGGTTGATCGTGACAAGGGCCCAATTAAGCTTAAGTTCTTCGAACAGGGGCGCGGTTCCTTCCGCTGTTCCGCACCAAGCGCGAAGCCGCGACGCCTCGCCTCTCCGTGTGCCTTGAGTTTCCAGCTGAAGCCACCACGGCCACGCGCCGACGCTTACGGACATATGTAACGTCCCACGACCAATCTATTAAGGCCTTGTTTAGATTGCTAAAAATTTCTAACCTTTTTCCTACTTTCTCCATCACATTACATTAAATACACCAAAAAACATATGTTTAGAGTATTAAATGTAGGTAAAAAAAATAACTAATTATATAGTTTTAGATATGCATTCATGGTGGCGATTCTTTTGGTTCTGAGTTCTTTCCATGATAGGATGATATTTACCACTAACAAACGAAACATCTTTACGATTAATACGATCAACTTTTTTTCAGTACTACGGAGAATCGAAGAAAGCATCCTCTTATCTTAGTAATAGGATATTGATTATTATTGATAAGACGATAATAGGAAGAGATCATACTGATACACACTGATAAGAGTACTGGTGCACTAAGATATATGGATCCGTAACAGGTTTAGTACATGAGTTCCTCAATAAGCATACAAAAGCATCGTACAAGCAGGTGGTAGAAAAAAAGCTAGGACTCTTTTATTTTTAACAGGTTTAGCACATGAGTTCCTCAATAAGCATACAAAAAGCATCGTACAATGTCGGAGGCAGGCGGTAGAAAAAGCTAGGACTCTTCATTTTTGCATGTGAACACGTCGAAGTGCTTAATCCGTCTTCCAGTATTTGGAGTCAGAATTCCATCCTTGGCTCAGCTTTGCCGTAGTCAATGTCTGCAGGAAAGGAGAGAAATACATTGAACCTTTTGTTGTAAAAATGTCAATGGGCCTCACGCACCTCCTCTGATACGAAGTGAAATACATTGAACCTTTTGTTGTAAAAAATGTTGAAAAAGATACAGAGTCACTATTAGCTCTATCATGTTTCAAAAGCCAACTGAACAATAGATATTGCAAGGGTAAAGGAAAAATAAAAATAAAAAGCTAACAATAGAAGCACTTGTGTTTTAAACCAAACTTAAGCTAGATTATATGATTTTGAAGTATCACAACTGCTTCTACAGTTAGAGTAAGCTGCAGCCCGGTTACAGATATCTTGGAGAAACATCCTCACTCGACAAATAGCACGCTGGTCTGCTCATGCCTTAGCCTTTAGCTTAGAAACCTTAGGGCCCTCCAGTTGTTTTGGGGGCTTTGGGAAGCTCAATAGCAGACTACTGTTTCTTTGACTTTTTCTTGATTTCTCTGTTCGGAAAGAGAGCAATGACTCAAACTTCCATGATCCACTTGATACCTATATGACACAAAGATTTTAATTTTGTTGGCGAAATAAGATAGGAGGAAATTCAGTGAACATGATATGAAGCAGGTGACAGATTGACAAATAAAATGTTATACAGAGAACTAAAGTGAAAAGGTCAATGAAAAGGAAACAAACACATTGCCATAACCTGCATACACATGAGCCTAATCCAGCCCACATAGCAAAAGAAAGAGATCCGTCCAATCTCGGTAAGCATAGCAGGAACATAGAGGAACCACTAGCTCGTAATTATTATTGCCCACTTATTCGTAATAATCATTACCTTATTTAGTTAGGCTTACTTGGTTAGGCAGGCTAGCTATTAGTTGTATACTGTTGCAATATTGGAGAAGATGTGTAGTCATCGATTTTTCTACTAAAAAGTAGCTAAAAATTCCTACTGTAAATAGGACACAAACCAACTGGAAACTTGTAATTGAATGGCATTCAACTTATCTCTATTAACATAATAGCAGAAACTAAAAGCGAAGCCAGAATGCAAACATCTCTATTCAATCATTTGCGTAGAAAATAACATGACCAGCTGTATCTACACGTATCCACTAGATCGGTCTTAACTACGACCAATCTGTTGCGCACAAGCATAACCATGAACAATCAAGAACCATTCCAGAATTCTTTTTTATCAAAAACAAGGACCACATAGCATTCTGTATACAGAATGATGAGAATCCAAGTGGGATAAAAATTCTGCAAGCTAGAAAGCAATTGTTCACCTGCCAGCGAAAGTAAGTGCATGCTTTTCTTTTTCTGATTGCCATGCACATGGGTAGCAAAAACACAGATGCCCCTGGATCATTGCAGAGAATCTCCAACTATATGTTCCAGCTGAACCAAGACAACAGTCACCTAGTCGAAAGGACATAATAAATCAATATCAGACCAAAATATTAATACAATTATCAAAATAGCTCGAGAAGGAACAGAGATGCAGAGTACATGAGGAGCAATTTTAGTCTCTTGTTCAGGTATATGCTTGGCTGCTCAGCATAGCACGCTTTAGCTCATACTTCTTAGCCAAATACAAATGGAGGGTAAAAAGTAAATTAATTTAAGAGCAATCAACAAAAGATTCTGTAAAAGTTTTGGTGACTAAAAGGTAATGGAATTTGAAAGAATCTATTTTTAAACGTAAATCTGAAAGAATCTCAAGCAGTATGAGAACAACTGCTTTTTCAGCTTGGGCAGAAGAAACTGATGCTATTGAGCCACTCCCGGCACTGTGACACAGTTTGCCCCCAACACTGGCACCAAAAACCACACCTCCAAAACTCAATTTTTTATTGGCTGCCTGTACGGAAGTATATATTTTATTTGTAAATAGGATTATTAATATCTGTACCTAGCAAGATAATTTTGTGATGAACATTAGCAGTCCATGTCAGTCAATAAGTTAGGGAGCATACATTAGTACTGCGTCCAAGTGAATGTCAAGAAATAAGTGGCGACATTGCACCTGCATTGCATAAAGTGGAATCCAATAGCTTACTTCAGCATTTGCCTTGTGAACATCCTCAGATAGTGATGGCAGCACATCTAGCTGTGGCAATGGTGCAATGCCATCTGCAAAATTGACCTACAAAACACAACAAGGATCTGTTAGAAGTTTGGTAAGGAATAGTCTATAACTCCAAGCACTAAAACACTGACATAAGCCTCAAACATCTGAAGTTTGGTAAGAAATAGTGTTTAGAATAGGAAGGATTAGAGGCTAGGAAAGGCACTATTGTCATAGTTCTTAGTAGCAACGATTTATCCAAATTAACCTAGGATCATAGTCTGCAAAAGGTAGCGTAGAGCAAGCAATTTGTTTTTTCCAGGTTGGCCTATAACATATTGATTACTATAGAGTAAGAGGGCACAAAAGCTAAAAAACGATCCACTATCTCTGTTTCTCTTGGGTCTTCGCTTTCTCAAGCAATTTGTCACACCAGAAGCTGGTAGCAATATAGCAGGACTGAGTATATAAAGCCTTTTGTACACTGGTGTTGTTTCTTTTTGTTGATGATTTTTAATTAAAAAATCCTTATAGTGGGGGTCTCCCCTGCTGTATTTAAAGTCCAAAAAAAAGTATATAAAGCCTTATAGCAATTTGTCACACCAGAGGCTGGTAGCAATATAGCAGGACTGAGTATACAAAGCCTGATAACCATAGGAACAGGAAGAACCATCCTTTGATATGATTTAAGACGTGAGCATGTTAAAAAAATGCATGTAATCCAAATTACTTTGCTGAAAAAATGCTGCACCGGACACACCCCCAAACTGATAGCCGTTGTTGTTAGCCCTTGCTTTCCTCAGATGCTACACATGAGCATACAAGATTGATAAATAGTAGTCTGATCAGCAGCATAACATGATGGTGCACACTGTAACCTGAGCTCTAAGCTTAATCTGGACATGATGAAGGCAGACAGTAATGAAGCCGAATGGCAAATAGAAATATTTTTTGGAAGATTTAAACTATAGCAATCCATTTGTTGGAAACTTAATGCCATTTTCATACCCCCGAAGTTTGAGGTTTCGAGCACTTTTAGGTTTGTATATACAACCAGCACAACAAAAAGTCACAAAAAGAAGTCACAGTCTACATTTATTTTATCGGGCAGTGGGCAAAATATGTCGTAAATAGGAATGTCCTATAGCCTATAATAATATCATGTTGTTGCTGTTTAGAGGCCACAAACAAAAACCATCGAGAAAAACTGAAGCCTAACCTTGTTCATGTTGATACAGTGTAGCAGTTAGCTTCCAATCTGTTTGTTATCGTCCTGAACATGTGACATAGGAAGGCAAACCTGAAAAAAATACAATGCTCCTTTCAAATGTGAAATATGGGACCTCTGATAGAATAGAAAATACTTGGAGACTACACACTGCCAGAATGTAAAACCCTTTTTTTTTTTTCTTTTGCAAATTCAGAAGGAATAAGCAGGATTCCAATGACACTAAAGTGCCAAGTCAGGTTACCATACTTTAAATAATTTGACCGCTAAAATTAGAAGTCACATGTGTACCCAAAAAAAAAAAAAAGAAAGCTAGCATCTGTAGGTACCAATTTGGATAATATTTTAGACCTTTAGCCATGAACATACAACCAAACAAGAAAACACATTAGAGGTTCTAGAAACCTGAAGATGCATTTTTGGGAACTTTGTTGAGTCTAAGACATGTAGACCTCAGGTAGCAGCATAAAGCAATGACAGGTAAGACATATATTGATAAGGTAAGAGGCTTCATTTACTAATCATTATGTTAGTAGCATAGTAAGGCCGCGCATGCTGTAAGCAATCACTCTTTTGAAATAAAACAATAGGAAAGACACCATAAACATAGTACATAGACTGTATATTTGTCTTTATGGTGCAAGGATAGTAATTAAACCAAATAGAAATAGCTAAGGCAAATATATTTTTTATATACACCTATTAGTACCTATCCATGAACCTAGGTACAAATTGAATAATAGATTTGATAGGGTTAAATGAAAACACAACTTACTGTTATGGTAATGATAAAATAGTGGCGGACGTGACACAGTTGACCTTCATGAACTCCACTACACTCATCGATTGACTGGACTCCTGTAAAAGAAAAGGGAGTGAGAGAGCAGAACAACAAATTGATGAAAAAAAGCAAAAAAATCGAGGTCAGACAGGTAACCATTTGCATAAAACCAGCGTTGAATATTAACCTAACCCTAGGGCAAAACTTCAGTGTCACCTGCGAGGGAGCTGCGCGGAGAGGAGGTGGAGACGGAGACAGAGGGCCAGAGGAGGGGGCCCACCCGCCGTGATGCGGCGCGCCGCCGCCGCCTGCTGGCGTGCGCGGCCGCCGCGCCGCCAGCGCCACCGCTGGCCGCCGCGGGAGGTGAGGGAGCGGAAGAGGAGGACACCGCCGAACAGCATGCATAGGACGCGGGGACGCTGGAAGAGAGGGGGAAAGAGAAGAGGAGGGGAAGGGCACTGGCGGTCGCCTCGGGAGCGCCGCGACGGGGAGACGAGAGAACGAGAGAAGTTTCTGGCTTCTGTTTTTTACCTTTTTTTTACCAGGCGAGGGGGTGGGTTTTGACCTGGCGACGTGGGCTGAGGCTGGCCATGTGTTTTTTGAGTTTTTTCACAGCGCAGAAACATGTGGTGGAGAGGAACTCGGGCACTATTCCTACTGTTCAATTGCTGACGTGGCTGGCCTAACTGGTCCGCAAATGCCATCCGATTGAAGGTTTTTATTATTTATTTATTATTATTATTTATTAATTAATATGAACATAAAGAAAGCAGAACAAGTACCCGCCTTTTATGTACATGCTCCCTCCGTCCCTAAATAAGTGTCACCGCTTTCCTTAGGCAGACACAAATCGCCAAGAATTATATATATTAAAATATAAAAACATTTGTCTTTAAGTAATTAGCATCATCGGAAAGATCTTCAAGTCTAGTTTTTTAACAAATTGAAAATTTAAATGTTGCACGTATTTTCTACAAATTAAATCAAACTTATGGCACGCATCCCACGATGTCGTTCTTTTAGAAACAGAGGGGAGTACATGGCCACAGACATTATAGCCGAAAGCGAGAACAAGTACCGCCTATATGTACATATATGGCCACAGGCATTATAGCCGTATCTTTACCACAACCAGACTAGCGCCAAATCAAAACTTCCGGCTTCGCTCGCTCCTGATCTCACACGCACCACACTGAACATACATACTCCCTCCTCCGGTCCCTTTTTAGATGTCGCTATGGGGTGCGTGCGGTCAAACTTTTTTAACTTTGACTAGGTTTGTAGAAAATACGTGCAACATTTATATCTCCGGATAAATTTATTAAAAAACTAGACTTAAAGATCTTTTCAATGATGCTAATTACTTAGCATAAATATTTATATATTTTAATATATAATTGCCCGATTTGAAAACGTTGACTTCTCGGGAAGCGAGAATGACATCTATTTAGGGATGGAGGGAGTATATAATCCACGCAAACAGTAGCGAAATGCCGTTCCCCGTGCATTACTCGAGTTGATCGCCGAGGCCGGCTCAATCCGGCAAAGGGTGCCGGTGGCGCCATCTCGTTCGGCGTCGTCCCGCGCTGCCGCCGGGCGGCGCGCATCATCTTCAAGGCCCCGGGAGGCATCCACCTTTTAGCGATCGGGCCGTTCACCCGTATTTCATTAAGAGGAGTGTTGACACCGTTAACGTATACTTTTAATTGTCAACTAAACATGGAAAAGGACTAAAATATAATTAGATAACCTTATTAGGGGTTTCTACTAACGATTTCCACGAGTTTTGGTAAAGTTGTGATTTGCGAGGGGACTTAACAGAAAACACCGAATTGGCGTGTCATACGACCGGACGCAACGTAATGCAATCCAACTCCAAAACAAGTCTAGAAGGCTCCGGATTACACCCGACGTGAAACGAAACTTTGCACCAAAGAAAACATCATCTAGAAGACTCCGGAAGCCACGGCGCATCGCGGGCCCAGGGTGGGACCCACCCCTGGGCCGATCGGCCCAATAAACAGCCGATCGGCTGCCTTGGTTGCCAAGCAAGCCCGTTTCGAAAGCTTCTCCAACCGCCTCCGAGATGCAATCTAATCCGGTCGTTTGATGTCGGTTTGATCCGAGGGTGTCGGTTAAGCACGAAGATTAGTACCACATTGCTGCCGGGCAAGAGACATAAGAAGACCCATATATATAGACCCCCAGGGCCCCCGGCTTCAAAAGAATCTCGGATCAACTCATCATCATATCGGATCGAGATCCGGCTCTAGTCGACGGCCTTAGCTCTAGTTCAAGAACTAGAAGTAGAAGATTAGACAAGATGTAGAACTAGAAGCCCTAGATTAGAGTTGAGAGTAGAGCTTCAAGTTGAGAGAATTAGAGCGCGGTTGAGGCGGAGTTGAAGGAAGGCCCGGAGTCAGTCGGCGCCTCCATCTTCTTCTTCCTCCGGAGTTGGTGCCATTGGAGCGCAACTCGAGATCTTGTGGATTGTTCGACTTCCATTCGAGTAAGTGATATTGTTTCTATTATTCTTAAGGTTCGTATTTCTTTGATAAGATTACTTTGATTCTTGGTTGCTCTTGAGTTAAAGTTGTTAGATTAATGTAAGCGTGGTGCTTAGATTGACTAGCTTATTACGAATACCTTCTATAGGCGGGGTGAAACACCAACCGTTAAAATTTGATCGTGGTGGTGACAGCGCCATTGAGTCCTTCGTATGCCCTTGGATTTATAGAAATCGTAGGAGCCCCTGCGTTGTTAGCGTAGATTCCCTTTATTAAGAGTTTCTTCATGACAACCCCTCTTAAGAACAATGTGCAAATGATTTACTTGAAGTGAGAACAAGACCTTCCTAATGGAACTCCTTACCTCTCTTTTAATCTAGTTTTATAGCCACTCGGATTTAGCTATACACCTCAACCTACTCTCTCACCTTCTCCCCGTGGATTCGATATTTAAAGCCCTATTCGGGTGAAGTGCTCACCGCAGATCCGTTAAACTTGCGGATTATCCATCATAATATTCACGTAGGTTAACAAATACCAACAAGCATTTCGACGCCGTTCTTGCGGGAGAACGGTTTGAGACCACGTTGAAAAACTATAGCTAAATCTTGTACCATACTTTTATCTTTTTCTTTTATTCTATCTTCTCATCTTTTTCTATCTTCGTGGGATCAATTGATTCCATATTTACCTATCTTATACTTTGCACCCTTAAAGCGGAAGCTCGGCCACTAGAATCCTTAGATCTCATCCTTACATCGGCCATTAGCTACGCCTACGGTTGATCAAAATGATCATGAAGCAATGCTTCTCGGGGTGAGAAGCGGGGATCATATCTTCTATGGTAGGAGTCTTTGCCGACATCATGAAAGTGTTGTGCGCATGATCATCATGCGAGTTTTGGAGGAACCTTTTCTTTCCCTTTTTAAGCAAGGTTTGCTTTGACCGAACTTCGGCGGGTGAAACCCATATACTAGCATTCTTTATGACCACCCAAAGGAAGAAGAATCATCCTCCGGTAAAAAAAAATAGAAGTTACGATAGCCATATCACCATCACTCCAATCCCAAGACTTAGCTATCGACCCCAAACCATCAATGCGCTAAAAACCTTTAAGGGGAGAAGAAATTCAACCCTTGGATATCTCTTTAGATGATGAGTTTCATGAACTTCCCGACTTCACAAGAGACCATATATAATCCAAACCTCTTTTGAGATAATCTCTTAGAAAGCACCTTTATTGCTACACAAGAACATTGGGGGAACCTCAAGGATGGCATATCTAATCATGCCATAGGAAGAGAGCAAAAAGCCATCAAGAAGCCACTCTGTCTCTCTCTTTCTATGTTCAAATTAGATAATTCTTTTCGAACCCATCTTTAACCACATCCTTGAGCCCAATGAATCCTCTTGTGCCCTTTCTTGCGTCTCCTCACGATCCTAAAATATTATGAACGATCTAAGGAAGACCAAAAAAGGAGCGCGTTTTCTGGAGAACATCAATGAGCATAAAGACTACTTCATAAATGGAACTTTTTCCACTTAGTCCATGCTCATTTGAAAACTCCTAAATTGATTGCCATCTCAATTCTTGCCGCACATGAGATCTTCATCCCCCCTCATACTCTTAAAAATTTAGAAAGGGTGAATTTTCCTACGGCTTGAAATTTTGAGACTGGCAATATAAGGGAAACCACTTCATCATCTTGATTCATAATTTAAAAGTTTCCCAAGGACGAGCTTTTTTGTCCTAAAAACAAGCACTCTAGGGGGAAATACTATAAAGACTTATATATCACTATATACCCCTACATTATGAGCATATGATTATAAAAATTTTCCTTCGGGTATTCTTGTCACTTGACCATGCCAGGTTTGGAGTAAAGAAGAGCGAAGGATGACAATAAAGGTATGTCCAAACCAGTCATTATGCAACATTGAATTACATACATAGAAACATTTATTGTCGTGTTGCTACACTAGCTTGGTTGTCTTTACCTTTATGCCATGCTCAATCTGCTATAAACCACTGATCATGCTATATCATCTACTGTTTGAGTAAATCTCTATAATGCTTTCATCTTTTGTATGCCTTAGTATGCTAAGGTTTAGAATGAGTTCATATATCTCTTAAATGAAGCATGGTGCCTTGTTTAGGAGTAGATGATCTTTCTTCTAAAGGCTTTTAAATTAAGCGTGGTGCTTAGGTTAGAACGCCTTCCTAAATCAAATTAGGCGTGGTGTCTAGGTTGACTTTTTGAACCATAGTAAACTATAGTAGATGTTAGTATATCTTTGTTGGACTAACCCCTGCGAGAAAAATAATAAACTCTGAAACAAGTTTGGGGAGGTCGAGATGAACTCACTAGAGATGGAGCAAGACATGTGAGACATGACTTATGGATAAAAAGAATTCCCGATGAGCCAAGAAGAAGAAGAGTGACACAAGACAAGATCCACAATCGAAGCGCTCACTTTCGAAGAAGGAATTCATGGGTGATGGAAGCATCAAGGAGGGAGGCCAATTCCATTGAAGATAATTAAGCCATCCTCTTCCTCGACATGCACTGTCACTCCACATGCCACTCAAGAAGAAGAAAAGGACCACCACAAGGTGTAATAAGCGCCATCATACTCCAATAATAAAGGTAACACCTTGAGGTAAGTAGTCATTAAGATTTCCCTTTTTACTATGGCATCCTCATAAATGAAAAGTCAAACATGCTAGAGCTATAGTTTCACATGATTCAATCTTGTTAACTTCGACATGTTAGCTTTTTAAAAAGCTGTTTCTAGCATCACTTTCTTGTTAAGCTCATTATTTTGCTAAAAAGATTTACGTGCTAGATTCATCTTACGATCTTACCACCCTTGTCATAAAAAGAACTTTTACATTATCTTTACCTTGTTCAATGTGCCCACAAGGTTAGAGTAGAAGTAAATAAAATTTTGGTTACATTGGTGTTTTTCCACCGAAGAGCCCGTGCACTTGATCTCTACCTTGTCTTTGCAAGCGGGGACTCACTTTGCGCAATAAGAGGAGAAGTCTTACTTCCCCAATTCCTACAAGTGGAAGTCCCGACCTACAAATATGCACACTAAATAAATAAGGCGCCGCCCATTTGCCACCATCCAATCTTCCTTCAAGCGGTGAATCGGCGAAGAACATGGGCAACGCCATCACCAAGTGGCTATTAAGATCGGATGATGCACTTGAGGAGTGACCAAGGAAGATCAAAGTGAGCACGACATGGCGGAGGTGGAGACCACTTGACAAGAGTAATAGGTCATTCATCCCCATACTCCATCAAGAGGGCCTTACACCACCACTATTGCCTACCTCACCACAAGACCCAAGAAAAACAAGGCGGGAGACGTTGCTAAAAATCATAAGACCAGTTGAAACGCGGGTTGACGAACAAGGAAGACATTAAGAAAGATTAAAGAAGTTAAACCGGCCCCCGACCAAGCGAACACTTTCGGCTTACTGCCACTCCAAGAAAGGTCTCCTCAGAAGAAGCGACATGGAAAAAGAAAGAAGCATCACCTCTTGAAGAGGGCGTCAAGAGTACACCTTCGGAAGACCTACCACTACCAGCGTCATCAACTAAACAAACACCATCTCCATCGGCCACCTCATCTCGCCACTCGTCGAGATCATTGAAGGAACCATTTCGAACCACGACATTCCGGCGAGATGCCATCGATGACGCCGCCCATGGGAGTAAGTACTCAAAACTCGCCCGAGAGGTAACTTCGGTATTTATCTGCATATTTATTTTTACGCACGGCATATTTAAATTAACATATTTCCTTTAGCATATTTACTTTCCTATACCTGCATAAAAAAAATCATAAAAATATGTTTCTTGCTTTACGCATCGGTTTCTTTAAGCCCCATGCAAGTACCCCTTGTTGTGGCGGCATAAAAATAAAAATCCAAAAATATTGCATTCATATGTTTTTGCATCATCATTCTTTTGCATAGAAAAATTCCTAAAAATATGTGGGCACATGAAGGTCCACGCTTTTCTGAAAAAATCCAAAATACGTGAGCACATGAAGGCTCACAACATGTTCCTAAATTTGTTCCTTCGGGTATATCTGCGAAATTAATATTTGCGGGGAGAACATTTAAGGAGAACCCGAAGGCGAACAATTTCAAGGATGAATCAAAGGACTACTTCAATATCCGGCTTGGGGAGAGCACCCGATTATCACGATAGGTATCACTATCTTTTAAATTATTAGCTAGTTATTATATATGTTTGCTTTGATTAGAGTTAATAAGTCTTAGCGTTTAAGTCTTAAAGTTAGTTCGATTAATTCGGTTAGTTCGGTTTAGTCAAAATTAGTTTACTATTAAATATTAGGTGCTCTTATGGAAGTCATCCACAAGTTGAGTCAATTATTCTCCATATATTTACGGATATGTTTTTGTCTCCACCATGCTTTGTATGCAAGATAACGAGAAAATAAGTGTGGGGAGATCCTCGGCGACCAAACGAGAATTTTTCGCGACAAAAATCAAGAAATTCGAACCAAGACGGAACCATCGACTCGCCCACGACGAACCGCGACCCGACGGCCCGCAGGCGGGCCGACCCAGGCCCAATTATTAGGCCGGCCGGCCCTTGCACGCCCCACTCGGGCCCGGCTTAGTCCACCGCTTCGGTTTGCTTCCTAAAACTTTTCAATTTTAAAAAATTACTTTCCGTTCGAATTAAAATAAGTCTTTTTACATTTATGGTATGTTTTCCCTATATGAAAAAAAGATGTCTTGTTAACCCATGAATAAAGTTTTGCATGATTAAATTCCTACATATACACATCACTTATTGGGATGCTTTAATTGCTTAAAACATGAGAAATAATAAAGTTAGAATAATGAGATCCTCTTTCTTTTATCTTGTCTTTGGAGAGTTATTTATTTCAAAATATTAAAATCATTAGTTATGCTTCTCCTTTGTGATCAATGATACATCCTAATAGAGCCGTAGCAATCATTAAAGATATATCTAATTAATTGTTGCTTTCTTGTGTTGAGCTTTGTCAAAACCACGACCCATGTTGAAATTTGTCTAAAGTCTAAGATCAAGATCACGTACCTTTGCTTTCACTAAAGTATCCATGCTCTAAAAAGTTTTAATCTCTATCTCCCATAATTTTAATTGTTAAAAAGGTACAGCTATGAAAAAAAATGTTGAAAAAAATTCTAAGAGTGGAGAGAAAAGTGAGAGAGAGGAAAAATGAGCAAGTGTTCTACTGGTTGAAAGAACCCCCCTCTCTAGGAAAAGAAAAAGGCAAAAATGAAGAGAAGAATAATGGACAAGTGTCCGGGGTGAGTAGGGCCCACTTCTCTAATAAATAAGAAGAGTAAAAATGGACAAGTGTCCGGGGGTGAGTAGAACCCACCTCTCCACTAAATAGGCTGGTTACCTCGCTTGAAAAATAAAATGTTCCAAAAAGGGAGATAGACGATTTTCAACTAGAGAGAGCAATGGTAATAATAATTTTGACTCACATACACATCTTGATCTATGACTTATGACATCTATCTCCATGGATCCACAGTTGACTTAGCAATAAATACAAGGTAAGTATGCTACATGTTCTTGAGCTCCACATATGATATAATAAATGAACTGTGAGGATATAATATATTTTGAGAGACTTGAGAGTGTCACAAAGGAGTAAGTAGAGCTATGTTTTCTTTTCAAAACTTATGCAAAATCTCTCCAAGTGACTTGGTTTAAGAATTTAAGGTGATCTGTTTCTAACTATTTCATGCTCGGATATCCCAAGGTGCGGGTATGACCATGGAGTATAATTATGATCCATTCTTTGTCTCTACTGTTTACATTAAAATTAGACCATCCTTTTATCGAGGGGCGAGTAAAAGCCTAAGTGTGGGGAGTTTGTTGACACTGTTAACGTATACTTTTAATTGTCAACTAAACATGGAAAAGGACTAAAATATAATTAGATAACCTTATTAGGGGTTTCTACTAACGATTTCCACGAGTTTTGGTAAAGTTGTGATTTGCGGGGACTTAACAGAAAACACGGAAATTGGCGTGTCATCACGGCCGGGCCTTAGCGTAATGCAATCCAACTCCAAAACAAGTCTAGAAGGCTCGGATTACACCCGACGTGAACGAAACTTTGCACCAAAGAAAACATCATCTAGAAGACTCCGGAAGCCCGGCGCGCGTCGCGGGGCCCGGGGTGGGACCCACCCT
Source organism: Hyparrhenia diplandra (assembly GCA_015847255.1). Lineage (NCBI taxonomy): Eukaryota > Viridiplantae > Streptophyta > Magnoliopsida > Poales > Poaceae > Hyparrhenia > Hyparrhenia diplandra. The sequence goes on along the minus strand of JADLZK010008462.1, from coordinate 757,465 downwards.
GGGCGATCGACAATAAACGAGCCGATCGGCCTGCCTTTGGCTGCCAAGCAAGCCCCGTTTCGAAGCTTCTCCAACCGCCTCCGAGATGCAATCTAATCCGGTCGTTTGATGTCGGTTTGATCCGAGGGTGTCGGTTAAGCACGAAGATTAGTACCACATTGCTGGCTGAAGGAAGAGACATAAGAAGACCCATATATATAGACCCCCGGCCCCCGGCTTCAAAGAATCTCGGATCAACTCATCATCATATCGGATCGATCCAAATCTAGTCGACGGCCTTAGCTCTAGTTCAAGAACTAGAAGTAGAAGATTAGACAAGATGTAGAACTAGAAGCCCTAGATTAGAGTTGAGAGTAGAGCTTCAAGTTGAGAGAATTAGAGCGCGGTTGAGGCGGAGTTGAAGGAAGGCCCGAGGTCGTCGGCGCCTCCATCTTCTTCTTCCTCCGGAGTTGGTGCCATTGGAGCGCAACTCGAGATCTTGTGGATTGTTCGACTTCCATTCGAGTAAGTGATATTGTTTCTATTATTCTTAAGGTTCGTATTTCTTTGATAAGATTACTTTGATTCTTGGTTGCTCTTGAGTTAAAGTTGTTAGATTAATGTAAGCGTGGTGCTTAGATTGACTAGCTTATTACGAATACCTTCTATAGGCGGGGGGTGAAACACCAACCGTTAAAAAGTGATCGTGGTGGTGACAGCGCCATTGAGTCCTTCGTATGCCTGCCCCCGTTTATAGAAATCGTAGGGAGCCCCTAGCGTTGTTAGCGTAGATTCCCTTTATTAAGAGTTTCTTCATGACAACCCCTCTTAAGAACAATGTGCAAATGATTTACTTGAAGTGAGAACAAGACCTTCCTAATGGAACTCCTTACCTCTCTTTTAATCTAGTTTTATAGCCACTGGGATTTTGCTATACACCTCAACCTACTCTCTCACCTTCTCCCCTCGTGGATTCGATATTTAAAGCCCTATTCGGGTGAAGTGCTCACGCAGATCCGTTAAACTACTATGGATTATCCATCATAATATTCTGTAGGTTAACAAATACCAACAAGGAGGAAAACCAAATCCAAATACAACAAACCCCGATGCCGAAGACATCACGGGAGAAAACACCAACTAAGACCTTAAACAAAAACGAAAAGCAAGAGGGGCGGGGAACCCTCCACCTAACAACCCGGCAAAGGCTGCGCCTATACAAAAAGATAACTCAACACCTAGTTAGCTAGTAGTGATCGGAGCCGTAGATGATACACCTCGGCAACAAAGCATCTACCGGAAAGACAACAACCTCGGTGGCAAAGCATCCACCGTAACCTCCTTTGGCGGCGTAAAGCATCCACAGTAACCACCACGGGGCAAAGCATCCGCCCGGGAACACGACACTGAAGCTCCAAATGCTCCTCCGAGTCACATCGGGACCACGGGTGAGGAGGACATAGATACCGGCGGCAAAGCATCCGCCCAAATCAACGACCACGACTACGGCTACAACAAACACCAACTAGATAAACCCAAGTGCAAAGACACGCAAAGCTCAAAAGGTGCGACAAGAGGACCCAAGCGACCACACGGGGAGGGCGGCGGTCCGTGGAGATTCAAATCCGGCGCCCGATGAATGGGGCAAGAGACTCCAAGACGACGCCTCGGGGAAGGGTGTGGCGCCAAACGGCGTCACCGTCGTTCGCCGAACCACCGTCGGGCGAGCTTTCGCGGGGCTCCATGGCACCAAGTCACGTCAAAGGGCGAGCAAGTCGGCGCCATCCACGCCATCCGCCGGCGTCGAAGACACCCTCGCACGCCGCCCGCACCAACACGATGCAAGATGGCGTCTCGCCGTGCCACCCGCGCCGCCCGCCCATACGAGCCCCCGGAGTCGAGGGCCGCGGGGCCGCCCGCGTAACACCGCCGACCACCCACGCCGATCGGGCGGATCCGGCCGCCGGGGGCTACCACCGCCACCACAGGCGCCCGGAGGGAGATCCACTCCTAGAGGCGCCCGGCCGCCTGGGAACACGCGGCAGGGGTGGCGACCCGGCTTGTTGGAAGCGGCGCGCATGGAGGCGAAAATGCGAGGCCGCGTGAGATCTCATCCACCACCGGACACCGTCGAGGAGGGGACCGCCCTGCTGCCGGAACCCGGCCAAAAGGAGCCCCAGCCGGCCGTCGGCGCCGCCGCGCGAACGGGGCGGGGACGGAGAAGTCGCCTCGGCGCCGGGCGGTGCCGGTGACTAGCGACAGAATCCGTAGGGGCGGGCCCGATCCGGCCACGGGGCGTGGATCGCCCGCGCCGGCCCGGCCATCCACCGGAGGCCCGGCCGTGGAAGAGGGGTTGGTGGAGGGGTGGGGTGGAAGGTGGAAGCTGCTTGCCCGGCCGGGAGGTGAAGCGCGGGGCGGCGCTGGGCGGCGGCGGGAGAGCCCCTCCGTCGCCCCCTGGGGAGCGTTCGGGGGTGGGGGCGGAGTCGGCCCGGAAAAATCGAGGCATCTCCTCCGCACGGCGGCGGCGCCCGGCGGCGGCCGTACTACGGTGTCTGAGCGCCGTGGTGATCTTTGAGGCTGGCCGTGGCGTCTTTCGGCTCTTGGGTGGTGCCCGCGGCGACGTGGTCGGTTGGCCGCCGCCCGGCAAGACGGTGTTGTGGGTTTCCTTGATGGCTCTTGTCTGGTCTTTGCTCTTGGCGACCTCGCGTTTCTCAAATAGTAGTAGTAGTAGTTCTTTTTTTTTTTTTTGAGTGGAAAGTAGTAGTTTTTGTTTGTCGTGTATGATGTGTTTGTTCAAAAAATCGTGTTAAGTGGGCCTGATTGAGGTAGGCGTCTTAGGTGTGCAAATCTTCTTATTTATTAGTTCAGATTTGTAGCCTAACAACATGGAATGGGCCGCAGATTTGATGGGCCATTTAGACAAACCTAGTGGTTAGTTGAGAATATAGTTTGTGGACAGACATGGGTTCCACTCGCGCCGTGACTGCGGTCATGACCGACTGAAAATCATCTCCCAGCCCGGCAAGGATGTATGTAACGAGCTCGTCATCCTCCAGCTTGCAGTGTGCCGATGTCATGTCATCAGCAAGTCCCTTCGTCTTGTCATAGTACTCCGCCACGGATGATGCCCCCTTTGAGGCCGTGGCAAGTGCCATGCGTGTCGAGATCACACACGCCTTGGACCGCGGGCGTGGTAGGCCTTGTATCATGGCCCGAGTCCGCCCAGCGGTTGTCTCCGTCGTGACTTGGCGAAGACCTCCTTGGACAGCGGCGAGAAGAGATAGCTAAGGACCTATTGGTCCTATGCTTCCCACTTCTCAACATTTACAACCATGGACCGGAGCTAGCAGGGGGCTAGCCGGGCTCCAGCCCCCTACAGCTCCAAACTATGTGGAGCCCGCCCTAAGCCCCCCCCTTAAATCTTTTGTATAATTACATATATTAGGAGAAGTTAAGCTTGATTAGATGGTGTTCAGCCCACTATAAAATTATTTCTAGCTTCATCAGTGTTTACAACCACTCACACATCTAAGACTAAGCTAGTTTACCTGCACACCAGAGCGGCCTATAACTACTCCAAGACGACCACGCTCGTCCAAGGGACATATAGGCAGCATTCTGTCCTAGAGACCCGGGGCTTTGTCATCTTAACAGTACGTAGCTGGCGTCGATCGCGTCCTTCTTGTGTTCTCGTACATATGTAGCGACTTGCTGTGGGTTTGGCATCCTGGAATCTGGAAACCAATTAGGGCCCGTTCGGTTACAAATCAATGGTTGGATCCGTTCCGATTGTTTCCTAAAAATAGATGTTCAGTTAGCCTATACGAAAGCACAAATCTTGGGTCTGTAAGGCTAGATGTGCGGCTGGCCACATCCCTCTGTATGGATTATACGATGGCACCGGCCGGAATCAAACCGCTGCTCCGGAGTGCCGGAAGGGATCCCCGCGGATGCGAGCGATGGCTGCGGCCACGACGGCATCGGTACGAGATCATGCATGCATCCCGATCGGAGAACCCAGGAAGACGTCACGCTCCACACGTATCCTGGCTCAATCCATCGAGGCGAACCTGATGGCAGTAAGCTGCTGGCTCGATGCAGCTCGCGGCTCGTCTGGTAGGAACCACCGTCACGAGTCACGACGCCACCGCGGGCACACGGCCCAGGCCCCCTGTCCCAGCTGCCCCCACGGCGTGACGTCGTTGAAGCTCACGTCATCGCGGGAGAGCACGTCCGAATACCTACACAAGATTCTATCGTAGTAGAGCGAGCGGGCGCCTGAAAGGTGTCCGCTGGCCGGTGTGAGTCTTTTGATTAATGGTACTTGGGAATTCAATGTCCACGTACTGCTCACACAGTGCGACAGTGTGAGCGTCGTTGAGCAGCAATCATTGCTCCTGCGAACCCACTAACATATTAGACCGTGCGTAGTTATTTCCCAAGCCTCATCTCAGAAGCCACCAACTACAATGTGGGAAACTAACCTCGCCGCCGGTGAGCACGCTGTCTCCCCCCTTCTCGGTTCTACTTCTACCTCGCTTGCCATCTGTGACACTTGCACGGTCGTCGCGATCCTCGCCTCTCTGAACCCTCCCTGTCTGTGCATTCCTTACGCAGATCTGTGCTGGGTACCGGGAGGCATCAGATCCTGGACATTGTAGCAAAGAATAACCGCCGTGCGTGGATCTCTCTTCTCTTGGTGAGCCTTGCACAACGAGCACCGGAAACCGCGTGCAATTCCTGCACTATCACAGGTGATCGATGTAAGGGATGAATAATACCCTATTATTTTAGCTCTACCTATTTTCGTTTTTCTTTGTAATACACACGCGTGTATATTGTGCATATACCTATGAATTTATTTATTTATTTATTTGTGGCAAAAGTAGTGCGGTTGAATACCCTTCGGCCTTCACTGACAAGAATCCATTGTCCAAACAGGTCAACGTCGTACGGCTGGTGAAGGAGCCAACGAGATGGTGTGTGGATTTTGTGACGCTGGAGTGGAGCAGCAGGAGTGCGAGGAGACGTCGAGCCAAGACGCCACCTCAGAAGGAGGCAGTTCTAATCCGCCGCATTCGCGACGGAGGCCACAACGTCGAGCAGCAAGGAGGAGGTCTGCACACTGATCTGATAGCGAGGATGAGGAGGGCTAAAGTTAATGAGCACTAGCTAGTTAGAGCCCAACGAAAATATTATGCTTAAAAGTAGATTTTATGTAGCTAAAATAACAAAATGATAGCACTTCACGTTTCGAATACCCAACTCTAGAATCATAGGCGTAACACACTCAACCAACTACACACTTAGAACATGATGAGCAATTCTTAAAAAAAAATGATGAGCAGAGCAATAGCAAGACGAATGAAGAATTGAAAAGCAGAGGAAGCTGCACAACTGAATAAGTCAAGCTAAGACACAGTGCCAGACAAATTAAAATGGAATGAGATTTCTACAGAAATTTTTGTACCGATTTAAATTTTGTGAGATGGAATTTTTGTCACGGTTTCTAAAGGCACACTGACGACAAATGGCCAGAAGTTATGTTCATCAACGACTATGCGGTGTTCAGAGGCTATCTGTCAATGGCTGTGACGGGGATAGGTTTCCTGGTCTTTACGTGGTCCACAGTGGTCCTCCTTGGCGGATTCGTCACCGTGCTTGCCAAGAAGGACTTCTGGTGTCTCACAGTGATTACACTCGTTCAGACGAGGTGAGTCAATCTATCTCACGTTTTCATTGGGTTTCATACAGTTTGTCAGGAAGTTATTTCTACCTTTGTTTGGTTTTCTAATTAAGGTTATGAGTATTTTTATTTATATGAACTGGATTATCTAACCTTTATGTACCTACTACGCTAATACGTTTAACTTATATTCAGCAACTAAACTGGCTACCATATTGCTGTTTTTATAGTTAGATTTCGGTCATTCATTTACGTTACCACTTCATGCGATTTATTTTTTTTTCAATCACGCAAAAAGCTTTGCACTTTTTTATATTAAGGGACAAAATGTTTCGATACAATGAGGATAACAATAGATCCTTAAGAAGTTAAGAAAAACCCCAACCTATAAGCACTAATTATCCTATTACTCGTTGGAGCTCTTAGGGCCTGCCCAACCGAGCACTTGTCCTATTACTCGCTGTTGTAGACAACCGAATTCTTAGGGCCTGCCTAACCAAGAACTTGGGGAAGATCAAGTTCCCGAGGTCTGGCGGTGGCGGCGCTTTCAGCGCACCGACCACTAGCTGCTCCAAGAACAGCTCTCTAAGGGGCTCCATGTTATCTGGGTCTTGGCCGAAGCATAGGTCGTAGGCGGATGCTGACGCTTCCTCTGGCCTAGGTGCCTGACCAAGCCTTTTTTTCACAAGGTATTCGCCTTGCTCGCTTGGAAACCAGTATGCAGGAGAGGATCTAGGCTACGATTAAGCCTGCTGTGCGTGGGCACCCTCGGCCATGGCGTGTCGTCTACCATTATTGGCAACGACAACAACAGTGGCAGTCCTGGCTTCATGACCTTGTCCCTGAAGATCTTAAAACGACGCTGGGCTAAAGCTGAGTTTGCAGGCGTCGGTCGCGTGCAATGTCCCGTTATTATGCTGGGGCGTACACGACACTTTGTCTTGGGCGCCTGTAGCCGGCTCTTCGTGATCCACCGTACTTGGATCCGCCTTCATCGGACCGAATCCTGGAGGGCAGTCCCCATCAACAACCGTGGCCGCATCAACGACATGGGGAGCCGTTGAACACCAGTAGCTTAGGCGAGATAGACCGACCTAGGCGAGGTGAGGCGAGGCGGGCGCCGAAGTAGGTGTCTGTAACGTCAAGTGGAATGGAGGCTGCATCTGGCGCCGGCCCCTACATATGGGGGCTCCTCCTCCCGCCGTACGCTCGGCGGAGACTGCAGCTAGGGCGCCCCTACATGCGATTCAAATTATAAGTTCATCTAGCTTTATCCTTGGTCCAAATTCGTGTCTATTTTCTTATTGTTACTTCCCGTGTGCAAACTACAATTACAATGCTTCCAACAAAACTTGATGAAAATTAACGGTAATGTTTGAAATTGAAACCTCTTCTGACTATTTACTCCTCTGAACTTAGCTATCGTACTACCAGGAAATCCAGCGCTGAAAAACAACTATCATATACGTATCATTACCAGATCCACGGTCTTTGCACCACAGTACACTCGGGCGGCCTAAGCCGAGTGTAGGGCACACGGTAACGTTTTCTCCGACAACGTGCCCCTAAGCCGAGTGTCAAATATCGGGCACTTCGGCTTAGGCTAAGCCGAGTGTTTTTTTTTCCTATGCCGATGTCCATGGCGCACACGGCGTACAAAAAGCATGTGACGGCGGGGCGTTTTTCACGGAGTCTTTGCTGAGTGCTAGGCGTGGACACACGGCAAAGAAAAAACTATTTTTTAAATACCTTTGCCGAGTGTTTTTGCATGGACACTCTGCAAAGAAGAAAACCAGTATTTTTTAAAAACCCCTTTGCCGAGTGCGAGGCACTCGGGCATAGTTCAAATCTTTGCCGAGTGTTATGGCCATAACACTCGGCAAAGTTTAAATCTTTGCCAAGTGTTATGGTCACAACACTCGGCAAATATTTTTTTTTTTTTTTCTAGAGCACATATATAGCAGTTTTAATTACACAAATAACCGTTTATAATCACACAAATATATATATATATATATATATATATATATATATATATATATATATATATATATATATATATATATATATATATGACAATAATATCACACATGTCATCACAACCATCCATAAATCCACATAGTCCGTCACAAGTCACACTAAAAGTCTCACAAAAAAGTCTCACAAGTCACAAAAGTGCACTAATGTCTCACAAGTCCATCATGACTACAATTCATGGCATGGATCCAGGAGGCCTTACTCCCCAGCCGAAAGTTGGAAACCGCTTTTGGGAGAATCTGCATACTGGGCGTAGATTGACGATACTTCCGATGTGAGTCATTTGACGCCGCCGACCGGTCTTTGCACAAAGAAGAGTATACTGTGTGAGATAGGATTTAAGATAGGTTACAAAAACTTGTAAAAAGAAGCCGAGTGTGCTAAAAGTTAGAAATTTCGGCAGCAAACCTCCCATGCACGGTGAGGTCTATCAAACTGCAACAAAAAAACAACGGCTCGATGGCCGACAACATATATCCATATGCACACACCATGGTGCATTAAAGCCAACATTTCATTTGGATTCACATCCATATATATATTCATAGGCACATTAGGAGTTTAAGTTGTAGAAATTCACGGTCGTTCAATCGGCAGCAGGATCCATTGGTGGCGGAGGCCCAAAAATCTGTGGTGGCGGTACAGAATAACCTTGGTGGGGCGATAAAGCCTTGCATGTACTCCCACATTGTTGCATTCCTCGCATCGACTCCTCCCCGCTGCTTCCTCTCTTCCGCCAAACTCAGCCTACAATATTTCACCCACATGTTATAACGCAAAAGCTAAGGTATGAAAAAATCAATCGACAACGAATGAAAGCGAAGTAACCTCAGTAGTGTCGGCACCACGGTCGGTCATGTGCGTATCTCCGGCCTCAAGCTCGAGCCGCTAGCTCGAATATCCACGAGTTTCCTAGTGTTGCGTGGTCGATTGCGGCGTCGTTGATGTACCGCCCGTGCTTCTTCCCCTCTCCTAACGTCATGACGATTTCTCCATCAATGGGATGGTCCGTGGGGTTTCTTGTCTTGCCCATGGACCTGTTTTGTACATCTCCGTGTAATGCAGTGAGGCTTGAGTGTATGGACGGGTTGTTGTAACTCTCGAGGCGGGGCCTCCGGGTTGTAGCGCTCGACGGACTTCATCGGGCTGGTGTGGCCCATTGCCCACGCCGAGAACTTCGGAGTAGGACTCACCACCGTGTGACTCCGACCGCGAAAAGAAACAACTGGATAAATAAAAATTTGCATACTTGAGCTTTTAGAATTCAGAAGTGGATTGAGCGTACCCATCTAGCTGCGTAGGCCGGGAGACAAAGGTTTCCTTGGTGGTGTGCTGCACCTAGCATCATCAAACACCGCTCCCGGGCCTCCCTATGCTTCTGCCAAAACTCGGCGCTACACCACTTGTCCGCCATTTGCGCCCAACCCAGTTCCCTTCCCACGCACCGCCATGGAATCACCTACACGACATCAAATGTGACATAAGAGACAATCAAATTAAGCCTATTTAAGTATTAGTTCTATATATTTACCCCGCATGTATTGCTCCTTGGTCGAGGTTATTCTCCTCCAATCTTGCCTCACGTTTAGTGATCTTTGTGTACAAGAATTCTCTGTTGTAATCTATGACGGCCCGGACAAGCCCCTCGTAGTGCATGTCCTTCATGAGTCCGTGGCGGGCTTTGTTAACCGCTCTCTTCACCGCATCCTCACACGCAGGCTCAACCTCCCATCCGTAGAAATTCTGTATATAGAAACAAGACATCCAGTTATAATTTGAAGAATGTCTAGTGAATGTGATGTGTAAAAGCAATGTAGTGAGAAGAATACTTACCCACACCTCCCTTCTCACACGCTCAGCCACACTAGCGTACATGTGACCATCCCGATCAAGTGTATCGGCCTTAACTGTGTACTGTTCAAACATCTAGACCGGCTGCTCACCTACACCAAAGTCCACCAAGCCGGGGAAGTGCTCCTTCAACAACACACCGATAACGCCACAGGGATGTCGTTTGTGATCACCGCTTACACAAGCAAGAAACCCCTACCCAAATAATCAAGAAAATGTATTAGTATTTACAGTGATTTTGAACATAAGAATTGAGAAAACAGTACTAGCTTGTTACTTACTTTGTACCACCAGGCCAGCACTATCGGGTGTCTCTCTAAAGGTATTGGTCGCTTTGGGAGTGTCGAGTGCCCTCACGAGTAGGGTTTTGTCCCGCTAGAGGAAGAGGCCCCCACTAGCACACCACAACTCGCCCCCAGCTCCACCTCCTGGACCCCCTGCTCCGCCTCGTCGTCCCTGTCCTCCTCGTCGTCCCTGTCCTCCTCGTCGTCCCTGTCCTCCTCGTCCTCCACGTCGTCCACGTCCTCCTCCTGTGGTGGTGGTGGAGAAGGAGCAGCTGGACGACCCCTCCTCCCCCCTCTGCCTCCTCCCCGCCTCCTCCTGGCTATCTCCTCGCCCTCCTCCTGCGTCCTCCTACTAACTCGCTCACCTCCCTGTATTTGGACTTGTCCTGCCTAAAAGCTCTTAAGATCCCGTCTCCGTCTGGCATCTTTTCGATCAACTGCAAAAAACATAAAAAAAAAACAAAATTAGAAAGAGATTTAAAATAAATAGGACAGATTACATAAAGAACATAACGTATTTAAAAGATAACATAATATTATGTGAATTAGAAATAATCATCATTGTCCTCTACGGGGGCTGGGTCATCTTGAGGAGGATCATCACTATCATTCATGTGTACTTCCAAGTTGATTTCATTATCATCTTGAGGAGCAACTTTGACCTCATTGCCTAATTCTAATTGCCGAAGTAATTCTAAGTCCTTCGCATTTACAACCTCATCTCCCTCATCCTCATCTTCAACCCTTTCATTGTCTACTTGCGTTATGACTGGATCGGTTATGTCTATCACAAAGCTTCCTTGTAGCCCCTCTTCTTGAAAGAACTCTCCCTCATATGTGCTTGGGTCAAAGTTGTAATCTTCATTGTTTGGGATAGGTAGTTTACCGTGTGGTAATACCTTGGTCACAACCTCCCAACCCTTCGAGACGATCTTCTTTTTTTGGCACGCCCATGGGAGATAATAAACTTGGGTGGCCCGTTGAGCTATAACATACACATTGTCTCCTAGGTACTTGGAATCCGGTCGAATTTCGACTATCCCAAGTTTTTCATGTTCTTTTCTTACTTCTTTAGGATCAAACCAATGACATTTAAAAACGACAGGATTAAGAGGTTGGCGGCCCTGAAATGTGAGCTCGTATATTTCTTCAACTCTTCCATAATATTCATCCCCATCAAGGCTAGGCGTGAAAACTCCAGTGTTTGTCATTCTTCGATTGGGTCGACTCTCCTCATGGCTTATTGTGTGGAATCGATATCCATTAACATCATAACTGGTAAATGACTGGACCCTAAACTCATAGCCACCGGAAACCTATCTCAACTCGGGGTCCATATTGACATCGTCTTGGCCCTAAAATGTTATATCATTCGCAACCCGTTTAAAGCAGGATGGGAATGTCAAACTAAGTACGCACAAGAAAATGGAACATACCTTCCATTTGAACCAAGAAATGAAATCAGATTTTCCACCCACACCCTGTTTAAGAAGGGTGTCCAATTGATGTTGTTCGGGCGCCCTCCTCCTCCAGAATTGATGAGTAAATTCCCTGTGAGGTTGGAGTGAAAAAGGGTGTTGGATGCAGAACAGTTAGTACTGGAGAACAAGTACGATGAGCAATAGTGACTTACACCATGTACGACGCCATTTCTGTGAGGGTGGTCAGTACATAGAGCATGATAGTGTGCCACTCTACATGACTCAAGGTCTTCGTGGTCTTACCACTTGCACTTCTAAGTTGCCCTTGAAAAAGGCTGAGTTTCGACAAATTTTCCCCTGCATTGTAACGAGGGAGTGGATTATGCATGCTCAGAAGGTTGTCACCATAGTATGTTGTTGAGAAGTTTGACACCTCCTCCAGAACCGAGGCCTCGGCGATAGAAGCTTCAATCTTGCATTTATTTCCAGTTTTCTTCCGAACAACCTTTAGGGCTCTCTCAATTGAATAGCACCAATGGTACTGCACAGGCCCCCTATTCGTGCCTCATACGGGAGGTGCATAATCGGATGTGGCATTGGAGTGAAGAAGCCGGTGGAAAGATCTTCTCCGACTTCCATGACCAACACGGGAGCCGCCTTTTCCATGTGCGCAACCACGGCTCGACATAACTCCTTAGCACATAGGCGGGCGGAAGAAATAGCTCAACTTTGCCAACACTTGCCAGATATGATCAGGAACATAGCCTCGAACAATCACCGGAAGAAGCCGCTCAAGCCACACATGGTAGTCATGACTCTTGAGCCCATTGATTTGCAGAGTCGATAAGTTCACTCCTCTCCTCGATTCGCCGCAAGATACCCACTAGGGAACATTATCTTCAAACCATTCTAATACTTCCTTCCTTTGGTCCACTGCTTAACGTGAAATCGGCCTTGGGCCTACTCCATTTCTTGCCATTTCTAGGAGGCCTCATCTCCTTCTTCGATTACGTCACATAACACCGCCAGATCCACTCTAGCCTTAACGTTGTCCTTTGACTTATCTGCATCCATGATTGTTCCAAATAGTACCTCACCGAGATTCTTTTCAGTGTGCATTACATCGATGTGATGTGGACAAAGAAGATCATCATGATAGGGGAGTCTCTCTAAGCCCAAATTGTGAGTCCATGCATAATCCTCGCCATAACCCACAAAGCGACCATTTGCGGACGTGTCGTCTACCACAAGAGCATCAAGCTGACCACGGACCGCAACACGACATCATCTCTAGTGGAGGGTCTGTAACTACACAGCCCTTTCATAAAGTTCTTCTCATCTTCTCTCAATGGATGGTAAAGTTCAAGGAATTGTCAATGTTGGTCAAAATAGTAATACTTGCCACCCTTCGTCAACCAAAGAAACCTCAGAGCTGTCTTGCATACTGGGCATGGAAATTTGCCGTGAACACACCAACCGCAGAATATTCCATATGCCACGAAGTCATGCATGGAGTACTGGTACCAAACATACATCTTCAAACTTCTCTTTGTAGCTCGATCGTATGTCCATAGCCCCTCGTCCCAAGCTTTGATCAATTCATCAATCACGGTCTCTATGAACACACCCATATTCTTCCTAAGGTGCCCAGGAATTATCAACGACAAAAATATGTTACTGCCGCTGGAAGACGGCGGGGGGAGATTGAGTGGGATAACGAACACGGGCCAACAAGTGTGCGGGGCAGCCATCAATCCATAAGGATTGAACCCATCTCGTTGCCATCGCAACACATACATTATGAGCCTCTAGAGCTTTCTCACGATGAATGTTATCAAAATGTTGCCATGCTTCACCATCTAAAGGATGTACCATCTTTTCTAGATTATATCGATGTCCGTTTTTGTGCCATGTCATCTGCTTCACGGACTTCTCGGTCATGTATAGCCGTTGGATCCTCGGTATGAATGGCAGGTGTCGTAGGACATTTACGGGGATTTTCATCTGCCTCTTCTGGCCATCACCCAAGTCCTGCTCTAGGTACCTAGAGGATTTGCACTTTGGACAATGCGTAGCATTCTCATGTTCCTTCCTAAATAAAATGAAACCATTCTTACAAGCATTTATCTCGCTCATATGGCATCTTGAATACATTTAGGAGTTTTCACGACTCATGCATGTTCTTTGGAAGGGCGTGACCTTCTCGAAGCAAAGTGCCAAAAACTACGAGCATTCTCTCAAAGGAGTCTTGGACCGAAGTGGCACGGGACTTCAAGGCCATAAGGCGCCAATGGCATCTAGTTGAGAGACCTTTGTATGGCGGTGAAGGGGTTTTACGTGCGGGACAACATGTCGTAATCGTCATTGCGGTTGCCTCTGCTTTGGTCACCGGCCTCTTCCATACGCCCTCCACCGGTTTGTTTGCTTCATGATAGTCATCCACCATGTCTGCTACCGCACCTTATGCATCGAGATCCTCGATGTGTTGTCTCACAGCCTCGTCTTTCCTACGTGCTTCACCATGGTGGGTCCACTAGGTATAGTCTGGCATAAATCCATGCTTGCCAAGGTGTTTGCCCATTTGCAACTTTTCTTGTTTATGCCTGTTCCTACACTCGCTGCAGGGACACCAAACTTTAGCATGTTCATTAGCCCCCCGGAATGCTGCTTCCAAGAAAGCATTGGTCTTCATCACCCATTCCGCGCTCTAGGCTCCATAACCATTCTAGCCATTGTATATCCACCCACGGTCATCCATCCTTTACCATATACTCCATGTGAGTATTATAATACTCCATTGCATCTCTACACGAACACCCTACTATCTAATAGGTAAAGATAGGTCCTAATCCCACCCGAGGATGCGTAGATGGGGTCGGTTTTCATGCACTACTTCGTATCAGAGATAAATTTCGCAAAGCACCTCCCATTTGTTCTCCAAACACACGTCCCGGTTGGGAGATTGTGTATCCGGAGAACAATAGGGAGGTACTGCCAAAATTCTTTCTCAGATATGAGTAGAGCACAAAAACTAACCCCTTCTATGCATCCTCGGGCTATCCAAAAAACATGGACAATTTGAAAGAGATACGTTTTTACGTATGCAAAGATCTGCATACTTCGAACTGTATCACTTTCGAACGGGAGACGCCTAACTGGGTTACGTGATCTACGGCCATCATATGTAAAGAGGGGTTATACCTAGCGGTGCGAAAAGGAGGACCCGGCGGTGGCGGTGAAGTCTCGTACTCTAGTTCGACACCGACGGGCTGTCACTTAAAAAAAAAAAGACGGGTTCAATTAAAAATTTCGACAGAACCTCCCCTACACGGTGAGGTTTTCAGTACCTACAAGAAAAACAATGACACGATGGCCGACCGACACATAATTGAATTCAACTCCTCATTGTCGGCTCACATTCATTGCCGACCAACTACCACCACCACCAACACTACACCGGCTAAAAACACCGCTACATGGCATGAAAGCTCACCTTACTCGGGGTGGGCGGATGAAGGAGTTTGATGGCGGGCGGGATGATCGAAGGCGGCGGCGGAGCACGGACGACCTCCTCCTCCTTCTCCTCCTCCTCTTCCCTCTCCTTCTCCTCGTCCTCCTCTTCCCTCTCCTTCTTCCTTTCTCCCACCTCTCCTCCGGTGGCCTTGTTGGTAGGGGCGGGAAGAGTAGATGGCGACGGCGGCGGCCGAGCACGGATGACCTCCTCCTCCTTCTCTTCCCTATCCTCCTCCTCCTCCTCCTCCTCCTCCTCTTCCCTCTCCTTCTCCTCCTTCTCCCTTTGTCCCCCCTCTCCTCCGGCAGCCCTTGTGGCGGCGGGCGCCACCAGCGCGAGGTAGGCGAGGGGCCAAGGGCCGGGCGGGCGCAGCGCGCGGGCGGCGGTGCTTTCGTCGCCGACGGCGGGGCTGGAGGGACGTCGGTGGCGCCCGGGGTGGGGTGGTCGGGCTAGGGGTGGGTGTTGGTATTTATTAACCGCTAAAAGAATATGAAGGATTCATAAAGCGCCTTCGAATACCAATGTAGGTTTTCCCTAGGAGAGTATTCTAGAGTATCGTATCCACAGGGAAGCTTTGGCTAAAGAATTCTAATAAGTCACAATCATGCATCTACTAACTTAGCAAACCACTAGACTAAAGTGAAGGGGATAATTGATGATAAGAGTTATGAATGATATAAAACACACACACAAAGAGAATTCCATGATAAATGTGTAGCTAGCAAGTTGAGAGGACAACGGAGAGATCAAGGTTCCTATGTACTTCTCTTTTACTTAGGTTCTATGATAGCTATCACACAAAAAGCACTTTGGAGCAGTAGGTTCTTTCCAACTCTCGAAGAAGACTGGGAAGAAGGTAGTTGGGAGAAGGCTGCCAAAAGCTCAACGAAACACCAACCAAACGTGGTGGATTACATCGGCTTGATAGGGCTGTCACCCCTGGGGCTACCACAACTATCCGTAGGATTGGGCGCAACCTGAGGTAACCTATGGCCTAGACACCATGACTATACTATCGATTACTACTCTAGTTACCTAGAATATCTAGAGCCCTCAATATGAGCGGAGATCCCATGCAATGACATAACAACTATACTAACCATTTATATGAAAGACATGAATGTAATAGAGAAGATAAATATATAAATCATAAGTCTTACAAAGAAAGGATACAAGCCATACCAAACTCAAGACTTCTCTAGAGAACGAGTGCAGCTCCGCTCTCCCTAACTCTCTAGTTGCTAATCTACTACATTGGAGAGTCTAGCCCTAATTCTCTAGTGGAGAGGTTGTCCTCACATTGGGACACCTCGATGATCAACAGTATCAAGAGATAATGAATAGAATACATTAGGGTTTCACCCGGGGGTAGGGGGTCTTGTTATATAGGGGTCTCCTCGCGGCAAAAGAAAATAGCAAAAAATGGCGGTCGACGCCAAGTAGGAAAAAAAGGTGCCATTTGTTTTTTTTTTTCGTCGACGCCAGGGGTCGAAAAAAAAAGTGACACTTCTTTTGCCGATCGAGTGCAAAATGTCCATTAACTTGGCATATCTACCTTCTACGCCCGAAAGTGTCGAGATCAAAATGCACTTGACAAAGATATTTTAAAAAAACAATTTCCTTTTTCGGTTTTCCTTTTCCCCTAAACCTTTTTTTTTCTAAATTTTATCCATTCAACTTTGAAAATACCATGTAAGATTAATTAAACAATGCAAATTTGATAATTTCACACAGGTCAACATTTCATTTATATACATGCAACAAAAAAATTAATAATTATCGAATGGATCCAAAAAATCCCTAAATTTTAACTTGCCACTATATTTGATATCTTTTTGGCTACTGAAAAAGTTTCAAAGTCAAATCACAATTGCCTATCATTTGTAAATCCAACACTTAGGGATCACTCTCAACAACTCAAAAACTTCTTAGGTGATGTATCGGGTTTTAAGCAACATAGATGACAACTTATTCTAAACCTTCTCAATTTTTTTTACCACAAAGCATCCACATATGATATGATGACAACTCGTCGAATTTCATAATTTTTTTTGACTTCGATTTCTTTTTATACAATTAAAAAATTGTTCACCCATACGCTTGGTGTCGTGTTTCCGAAATGAGATGTTTGAAAACCGTAATCATATCATATCTGGGCCCCTTAAATTAGGTTGACTAACATGAATAACAATTTTGCACTTATTTTCCCCAAATATTTGACTGACCTGTATTGTTTGAAATGCAATTAATTAGTTATATATAGCAAATAAATAGAAAAATGCACCAAACTTTGTCGGGGTAGGAAATGTGATATGTGTCGAGGAGGAAAAGTTTGAAGGTAGTTGGACAAAAAAATTCTTTTGCCGAAGCGTTCCCCAAAACACTCGGCAAAGAGGCACCTAAGCCGAAAGTGTCGAGAGGCGGGCACACGGAAAAACAAAAAAATATCACAGTATGCCCCGGTCCTTTGCCGAGTGTCGGGACCGTGCACACGGCAAAGAGATGACGGAATCGACAACGGCGGGCATGGGAATGTCCCGTTAATGGGGAAGCTCCCTAAGCCGAAAAGCCAACGTTAGGCACTCGGCTTAGATGGCACCTATGCCGAAAGTGTATTTGATTTGCCGTGTGTCCTTAGTGATGACATTCGGCTTAGATGGCTCAATGCTGAGTTTTTAGTTTTGCCGTGTGCCCCCCGAGAACTGGCACTTTCGGCTTATCGCTTCTAAGCCAAGTGCCCGATATTTGGCACTTGGCTTAGAGCCAAAACATACAAAGAATGGCCATGATTCCGTAGTGTATGAAGCCACAATTCCTTGGTTCCAAAAATCAAAATAAGGTTGGCTCTGAATTTTTTAGAGCAAAGAGAGAGCATGTGTTAATTATGGTAACCAACATTTAAAAGCACAGTTTCAAGAGAAAAAAAGTAGTCGGCGAATACGAATAACCTAACATAAGGAAACTAATTGCCATATGTTCTCTTCGCATCCGATGGTAGGCATCATGCATGTTGGGTGATGATCGACGATGAAACGTGATGCACATTACTTTGAGTCCGAGTCATTGAAGGGTCGAGATGGGGACTAGAGGGGGGTGAATAGTCCTTTCTAAAAACTAATTGCGATGGCTAACCGAATACAATGCGGAATTAAAACTATTCTCTTAGCCAAAACTTCACCCCTCTAACAATGACTCTAAATCACCTCACAAAAGATCCTACACAAGATAAATGAGGTGACAAGCCTAGCTTGAGCTCCTAACCAATTCTATTGCAAGGTCACACAAACCTATGCACTAGTACTTCAATCAATGGTGAGCTCCTACACAATTCTAATGAGCAAAAGCACAAAGCCTACCTAAGCTCACTAGATGCACTAAGGACAAGGCGACACACACCTAACCCAAAGGCTCAAATTACTTAGCTACACAAACTAAGTAAAGCAACTAAACAAGCTACACAAGCAAGATAGATGCTACAACACTACTTCTAGCAACACAAGCAAGAAGGCAATTAGAGAGCTACACAAGCTACTAATTGCAAGAGCTACTACTCAATCACAAGCACAAGATATATATATGAATGTAAGAACAAAGCTTGTGATCAAGAGAATGCAAACCACCGCGAAGTGTGGACACAAGATGACACCGGTGATTTTTTACCGAGGTCTCGGGAAGCTTGCCAACTTCCCCCTAATCCTCGTTGTGTCGACCAACACCTCGATGGTTCTTGGACTAGACGGTGCCTTCGCTAGTTGGCCCCTTATGTGGCTCACTTTGCAAGGCTCTCCAAGACACCCCTCACAAGGGTGGTAACTCAATGACACGCTCTAGTAGTGTTGCTCTTCGCGATCCCCGCAAGTGAGCACGAACCTCTCACAAATCCTCCTCCGGAGCACCACACAATCCCCCTTGCGTGCTTCAACGGAGTCTCTTGCCACCAAGCTGTCTAGGAGGTGGCAACCTCCAAGAGAAACAAGCACACCGGCTTACAACACGATCACCTAGTGCCACACGATGCAATCTCTCAAAGCAATCGCACTAGAATCGCTCCTCACTTTGATTTGGATGAACTCTATTAATCACAAGTGAGTGGGAGGGCTCTCTAGCACCAAAACACAAGCCACCAAGGCCCAAGTGTGCTCAACAACTGAAACATGTCGGGTATGTGGTGTATAAATAGCCCAAGCCGAGAAACTAGTCGTTAGGAGCTGAAAACGGTCACTTTTGCAAGCGCCGGACGCGTCCTACGCAGCGCCGGACGCGTCCTACGCAAGCGCCGGGCGCGTCCCACGCACCCCCTCGACGCAGCCTAGAGAGGGTGCAAACCGACCGTCCCACCGGACGCTCAACAACAAGCGTCCGGACGCTGCGTCTGCGCTAGTCTCGGCGTCCGGCGCTCTTTTTTCAGCAGGGACCTTCGCCCGATCAAACGACCATAACTCTTTCATCCGAACTCCGTTTTCGATGATCTAAGACTCTATGTGTCGGTGTTTCGAATCGGGGTACGGCTAACCGACTAGTAATTGTGTTGCGCGTCCCCAGAACCGGATGGTTGGTGCGAGATGACACAAGATGTATCTTGGTTCAAAGCCAACGCCGCCCTACGCCCAGGTCGGGTGAGTTCTTTGTGTATCGCACCGAGGTGCTCGTAGTAGGGGAATACAAGCGTGGTGAGAGAGAGAGGCCGGAACCTCAAGTCTCCGTGCATGGTGATTGGGCTGGGTTGCCAATATCGTGTGAAGTCAAGGCGTGTGTGCTTCGACTTGCCCTATTCTATGCCCGGGCACCCCTTTTATAGTCACAAGGGAGGCCGGCAAGTACATGTCCTCTAAATGTAGGAAATTGCTTGGCCGGTGCCTTGTGCCCGTGCCGCAGAGAAGGGGGCGTCCTTAGCTGTCGTCGTGGAAAGGAGATCGTCCTTCTCCCGATCTTCAGATGTCCTCTTGGGTGGCACGAATCCCAGATGATCTGTGCCGAGGGGCCATTGACCTCCGGGACCCTTGCTTTTACGAGGGTAGATGCTCCGAGGGGGGTGGCAACAGTGTCCGAGGGGTACCCGATGGTGACCGGAATCTGTTGCATTACCCGAGGTGTCGGGCGCGTCGTGGCCGCAGGTGCCATCCGAGGCCCTTCGGGATGGGCGTGAGATGACATTACGGTGAGGGTGATTGTCACGGTGCTCGGTAAGGCATGAACAACACTTACCGGGCGCGTTCGGGGGCGAGCCGACGGCGTCACTGAAGGATTTGACCACCGCGGGGCCCCTCTGGCGAGAGAATCCGGGGTGTCAGGGCGTTCAGCTTTGTCAGGCGCGGACATCCCGCCTGTCCTTGCTGTCGCAGCCGTTGCTAGGCGACGGATGCCGAGGGGTACGCTTGGTGGAGGAAAAACTTCGGGCGAGCCATCCCAATCCTCCCCCCCGAGAGGGGCGGTCGGGCGAAGTCGGCCGATTTCCCGCCTCGCGAGGACCCTCGGGTGGGAGCCTTCTCGGGGACGTCCCGCTTGTTGATGATGTGTCGAGGCCGATTACTCCCTTAGTTGATTGCGTCAAGGGTTACTTAGAGGGCTACACAACCCACATTGTTACTTGATCCAAAGCACAATGGATCAAAGTAGTATTCCACTCCAAGTGCAGTCTTAGTGTCTGAGAAACACCGAAACAACTTCTCCTTTGTAAATGTGCCAACACCACCAAGTGTACATCACCATGTGCATGTGTGTTAGCATTTTCACAATCATTTTCAAAGGATTTTCTCTTGATCTCACCACGCCACTCAATCCTAACACATCACAAAGTTAGATCGCATAAGTGGCACTAGATGATAGATATGCAAACAAGTTTGCCCCTCTTGATAGTACGGCCATCTATCCTAAACCCGGTCATAAACTTCTCTAAGCTCCTCATGACCGGCGAAATGAAATGTCCTATAGGTTATACCTTTGCCTTGCACATTTTCATTTCACTCCATCTCCAAGTGCTGATGCAACACATGCATCAACACGATCAAGAATGATATGATTCACTTCATATCATCACATGACCTTCTTGGTCCATTGATCTTGACCTCACTTGCTCTTCACCATTGCGTTGGTCCGTCGGCGCAAGTCTTGTCAAGCTTCACCGCCTCGCGGTCCATCACTTCACCGCCTCGACTTGCCCTTCACACTTGCAACCGGTCCATCAAGTCAAGCCTTGTCTTGATCTTCACCACCTTGGTCACATGACTCCATGCCATGTATCATATGCAATAAGATCCTTCATTGCATCATCACATGTGAACTAATCTCATGTGTATTATCTCAATCACATATATTAGTTCACCTAATGTTGTCACTCAATTACCAAAAACCACCAGGGACCTTTCAATCTCCCTCTTTTTGGTAATTGATGGCAACACTATAAAGATATGGAATTGAAGATTTAATTCCAAGTTAGCACTTCATACAAGTATAAATTGCTAACTTGGTTTGGATTTTATGCCACTTATCCAACATTTAAGCTCTATGTCTAGATTTGGATAAGCACCATAAAACCCGACTTTGTAGTGGTAACTCTCCCTATATGTGTGCTCAATTGATTTGAATTCAATGTTTGCACACATACATAAATATGAAAATTTTTGGGAGGGTTAACACTACAAAGTGATGCTAAGGTGTATAGGATAAACCTTTGAAGCGTGATACCAATCGGAGTTGCAAATTTGAAGTTCATCCTTAGTATCATCCATGTAACTAGACATACATCAAAACTCAAGATACCATGTGAGATCAACATTATATGCAATGGTACTTAATTCTCATGAAACATATATATGTCTAGCTACAACCTATGCATGCTATTTATCATATTATCATTCAAGTTCTATGACTAGCATACACCACACAAGCATTGCATACAACAACAACAACAACAACAACAACAACAACAACAACAACAACAACATAGCCTTTAGTCCCAAGCTAGTTGGGGTAGGCTAGAGATGAAACCCATATGAAACAGTATAAAAGAACGTAAAAAGGCAGAAGACAAAAAGATAAAGATAGGGTAGATAGAAAATGAAACAAAGTCATGGTTCAGGCAAGTTGATAGCTAGCCTCCATGCGCTCCTGTCCAAAGCTAAATCCTTGGAGATATTCCACTCCTTAAGGTCTCTCTTAACCGACTCGTCCCAAGTCGGTCTAGGTCGACCTCTACCTCTCTTTACATTATCTACCTACTCTAGAACTCCGCTACGCACCAGCGCCTCAGGAGGCCTCCGTTAAACATGTCCAAACCATCTCAACGATGTTGAATCAATTTCTCCTCGATAGGAGCCACCCTGACCCTATCCCAAATATCTTCATTCGAACTCTATCCCTTCTAGTATGCTCGCAAAAACCAACGCAACATACGCATCTTAGTCACGCTCACCTTGCTGGACATGTCGCCTTTTTGTAGGCCAACATTCAGCACCATATAGTATCGCCGGGCGAATCGCTATCCTATAGAACTTCCCTTTCTGCTTCTATGGCACCCTCTTGTCACACAAGCATTGCATATAAAATTTAAAACTTATGCAAATGCAAGCAAGCACATGAATATGCACATATCAAATGCAATCAAACAAGTTCATGAGCTTGCTCCCCCAACTTGTGTGCTTCTCTTTTGTCTAAGAATTTTAATCCTCTTCTAATCTTCAATCTTGCTCCCTCTTGTTCTATGTCCATATTCTCATCCCCCTTTGTCATATATCCAAAGACACTCACATATCTTTGTCCAACTTCTCCCCCCTTTGTCATCAATTTCCATAAAATGTATGCCTCTTTTGATACAAAGAGTGTGACTAGGGATAGATGGTTGATTATTGAATCTTCATTTTTGATGGACACACCTTATGTTGGAATGACACCACTAGTAACTACCACATGTGAAAGCTTTGAAGATCACCTAGAAATACCACATGTAGGTCACTTGTAGGATCCTTGACCTTGGTACCTTGAGGTGGGGCACCTCCCCTATGTCAAAGCATATGTCAATCAATTCATACACTTGAGCTCTTGTATGTGAGGGTAGCTTTCTTGATTTGAATTGATCACTTAAAGTTGAGGATCACTTGTGGAACCACCAATTTCATGTACTAGACATTACTTGAGTTGAGTACCACGTGAAAGAGAATACCACGTGTAAAGATAAGGTAATAATCTAGCCATGTCTTGAAACTAGCAATGTGAATGCCACTTGAAAGGATTTGTCAATTGTATCCAATTCTTGAACTAGATTGTTTCCATGAGCTTCTTTCTTGATGACTTGAACAAAAATGAATTTCCTAAGCTTTCAAGTCTGGTTTGATCCAATGACAAGCTTCTTCACACCTCATGAAGGGTTATCTTGCCAATGTTGTACTTGTAACATGAGAACATTCCAAAATAGATCAAGTACTTGGGATCACTAGCTCATTAACAAATTCATATACAAACCACTAGATCATATAATCATTCAAGCAATAGTGGTAGCAATGAATTTAAAACTTTCATTTATCACGCATGATCCTAGAAGGCATGTACTATATGCACTAACTGCATACTAGTAAGGGATGAAATGATCATGCACACTACAATGATACCTTTGCTATCTTGGAGTAGAGGATAGTCAATATAATTCCAATTTTGCTCCACAATAGCAATGTGAAGTCCAATTAAATAGATTGGTGAAAACCGAATATACCAAAATGATTTCCATGCTTCACCCATATGAAATGAGAACCACTAATGATCAAGTGCACTTTCTTCAAGTTGTGGTTGACTTTCTCCTTCTATTTATCTTTGCTTGCATGAGAGAATACCACTTGAATTTGCATGAATTATCTTTCTACTTGTGTGTTGCTTGCTTTCTTTTATTGATCAACCCTTTTGTTGATTGACCAAGTGATAGACTTAATATGATGAGTAATCTTTATTCTTCTTTAAGTCCTTTTCTTTCTTCTTGAAGAGATACAATGATCATTTGAACTCAAACTTGTCTCTTCATCTTGAGCTTGGTCTTGATCTCCAACTTGAGTACTAGATGTGTACAAAGTACACTCCCCAAATCAATGGCCTTTGTACTCATTGCTTGTCATGCTTCTAACTCAATTCAAAACCAAACTTAGGTGCCTCAAACACTTATAAATATGAATCCAACTTGAGGACCTTTCAATCAAAGTGACTCTGGATCAATCCAATGTTTGTCACTTTTCTGGCAGATTTTGTACATCTCAAAGAATACTCCATAACTCTCAATGTACATGCTGAAATGCCACAAAATTTGGTGGAGATGTGCAACACTAAGTCATCTAGCATCCATAAAAATTTGAGCTTCAAAGTCCTTATGGATTGCTACCAGATTTTATATCTTCCCACACTACTACATGCTGAAAACTGCTGCAATATGGTTGACAAGTTCCACTTCAAAACCGAAGTATCCCTTATATTTTTATCATGAAATCTTTACAGCAACTTGTATCATAAGTATAGAGCATGCATATCAAATTTCAAGCAATTCCAATAAGATTTGATCATCCAAACATGGCTACCTTCTGAGCTCTCTCAGATTTTACATTGTGAACAAATTTGAGCAATTGAGATATGCTTCATCAAATTGAATCAAATTCAAAGCTAACTTGTTTGAATATTTTCACAAGACATATATTCATTCAATCCACTTACTAAAAGGTCATCTTATGATCATATCCATTCAAACCAACTCAAATTTGACTACTAAGCATTTAATCCATTTAAGCATCTCATAGCAAGCAACATATGCATATATATCCAATTCAATCAACTCATATGAACCCAAACATATGTGATCAACTAGGGATATACCTTTGTAGATCTTGATCACCACATAGAAAGCTTCATCTCAAATATTTTTGCAAGCCTTCAAATATCTAATAAATCACCACAACTAGGATCATTGTACTTGTATATTGTAGCTCATTTGGACTTCACTTGTCATGACTTGGCATTGGGATAAGAATAGCAATAAGCTTCAATACTTGACTCAATGAAATGATGAACAATGTGAACTCAATTGAATCAAGCCTCCAATGCCATGGTACCTACAAACAATCATCCACTTTTTGATGGTACCCAAACTTGTTTGAGTCCTCTCAAATTAGGTGCAACATACTTAGGCAAAACCTTAGTATGAATAGCGGGATGTTTTGCAAAAGCAACCAATAAGGTACCATTGTCATCCTTTCTAAGCATAATATTGTCATCAATTGAAATAGGCTTAGAATTATCACCTAGGGGACATGGATGAGCCATGTGTCCTCTTTCCCGACATAAGTAGCATCTTCTCTTTTGTTGAGCCTTTCCTTCCTTGCTCATTTGATGCTTCTCATTGCCTTGCTTCACTTTGTTTGCTTGACTCTTCTTCTCAAGCTTGTTTGGACAACCCGATGCTAGGTGGCCCAATATATCATAACTATGGCACTTGATGTGAGCATGCATATTCTTTTTTTATCTTGCTCACTATCTTGGCATCTTGGATATGAGTTGAATGCCTTGCATAAGCTCTTCCACCCCTTCTTGTTTTCTTCTTCATCATCTTCAAGTCATCAACTTTATCTTCAAGATTGATCTTGACTTGATCTTGGGGCTTGTTTTCTTGCTCAACTTGTGGCTTTGGTTGAGGCTCTTCTAGTTGCTTCACCAATTTCTTGGTTGGGCACTTTGAGGTGAGATGACCCCATGTGCGGCACTTGAAGCACTTAGCATGCTTGAGCCTCTCTTCTTCCTTCTTCAACTTGAGTTTTTCTTCATTTGGGCAAGCATAAGCAAGATGACCCACTTCATGGCATCGATAGCACATGGAGTGAGATAGCTTCCTTTGTTGAAGCCTCTCCATCCTTCTTGCTTCTTTTCTCTTGCCCTTTCTTTCGGCCTTTGTCATCCTCCTCTCAAATCCAAGGCCATGCTTGTCACTATAGTATTTTTGAGACTTCAATATTTGCTCAAAGGTGACTTTTGAATTGTAACACCTCTCTATCTTGGCTATCAAGTTCTTCACATCCTTTTTGAGATTTTTGTTCTCCTTTAAAAGGTTAGTCTTACAAGACATAGGAGAAGAACAAGCATCTAAATTTGAAGAACATGATATATCAAATAAATCATCACAAGAGGTGGATACATTCTTCATGCCTACATCACAAGGGTTAGCAACAATATGTGATTGATCAATTGACCCAAGTGATGAGCTCTCACTAGTTTTAGATTTTTCATTTAAAAGCATCTTAGTGAGAAAAGCATGGTCTTGTACCAAGTTATCATGAGTAACACTAAGTTCCTCATGAGCCAATTTTAGCACTTCATGTGAACAAGTAGTAACATAAAGTAGATTCTCTTGTTGCTCACATGTTTTCTTTAGAAAAGATATTTTATTTTCCAAATTCAATGTTTTTGCTTTCTCATTTTCTAAAGACATAGTCATGCTAGCAAGTCTACTAACAAGCTCATCATAAGAATCAACATAATCTATCACATTGTCATTTGATACCTTTATGTCACCTAGTGACATGAGACAATATTTTGATGAAGTGGATGGGCTTGTAGTAGCATCATCAACCGAGCATGAACCATCAACCTTGCAATCAAGTGTGCTTGAGGTAGAATCATCACTTGCAACACTTGAAGCATCATCATCAACCTTGTCAAGTGAACTTGTGGTAGATCGATCATCATCTTCACTTGACCATGAGGTGGAGAAATCTTGCTCATCATCCTCATGAACCACCACCTTTGGCGCCTCATCCTCAAACTTGCCATCATCCAAAGTGGAGGCATCACCATAGGTGTGCTTGATGTCCTCCCACAACATATGTGCGGACACCCTAGTGTTCACCTTCTCAAACACATCAAAGCTCAAGGATTTGATTAGATACAATAAAACACTTGAATCAAGTTCAAAAAGAACCCTTTGAGCTTTGGTGAGATTCTTATGGTCCATCATGAAAGTGGGACCACTTGTGACAACCCACCAAACTTTAGGTCCCATGGCACGAAAATGATCAAGCATATGGTATTTCCACTGTGCAAAATGTATGCCATCAAAAATATGTGTGTCACTCAAACAAGCATCATCTAGCCCACTAGTCGCCATCCTCTCGGGTCGGTTAAGACCACTAAATGAAGGGTCGAGATGGGGACTAGAGGGGGTGAATAGTCCTTTCTAAAAACTAATTGCGATGGCTAACCGAATACAATACAATGCGGAATTAAAACTATTAAAATTCAGCCAAAACTTCACCCCTCTAACTATGACTCTAAATCACCTCACAAAAGATCCTAAACAAGATAAATGAGGTGACAAGCCTAGCTTGAGCTCCTAACCAATTCTATTGCAAGGTCACACAAACCTATGCACTAGTACTTCAATCAATGGTGAGCTCCTACACAATTCTAATGAGCAAAAGCACAAAGCCTACCTAAGCTCACTAGATGCACTAAGGACAAGGCGACACACATCTAACCTAAAGGCTTAAATTACTTAGCTACACAAACTAAGTAAAAGCAACTAAACAAGCTACACAAGCAAGATAGATGCTACAACACTACTTCTAGCAACACAAGCAAGAAGGCACTTAGAGAGCTACACAAGCTACTAATTGCAAGAGCTACTACTCAATCACAAGCACAAGATATATATATATATATATATATATATATATATATATATATATATATATATATATATATATATATATATATATATATATATATATATATATATATATATATATATATATATATATATAAGAACAAAGCTTGTGATCAAGAGAATGCAAACCACCGCGAAGTGTGGACACAAGATGACACTGGTGATTTTTTTACCGAGGTCTCGAAAGCTTGCCAACTTCCCTCTACTCCTCGTTGTGTCGACCAACACCTCGATGGTTCTTGGACTAGACGGTGCCTTCGCTAGTTGGCCCCTTATGCGGCTCACCGCAAAGGCTCTCCAAGACACCACTCACAAGGGTGGTAACTCAATGACACGCTCTAGTAGTGTTGCTCTTCGCGATCCCCCGCAAGGTGAGCACGAACCTCTCACAAATCCTCCTCAGGAGCACTACACAATCTCCCTTGCGTGCTTCAACGAGTCTCTTACCACCAAGCCATCTAGGAGGTGGCAACCTCCAAGGAAACAAGCACACCGGCTTGCAACACGATCACCTAGTGCCACACGATGCAATCTCTCAAAGCAATCGCACTAGAATCGCTCCTCACTTTGATTTGGATGAACTCTATGAATCACAAGTGAGTGGGAGGGCTCTCTAGCACCACAACACAAGCCACCAAGGCCCAAGTGTGCTCAGCAACCGAAACAAGTTGGGTATGTGGTGTATAAATAGCCCAAGCCGAGAAACTAGCCGTTAGGAGCTGAAAACAGTCACTTTTGCAAGCGCCGGACGCATCCTACGCAAACCTTTGGGCGCGTCCTACGCGCACCCCCGACGCAGATCGCAGAGGGTGCAAACCGACCACCCCATCGGACGCCTTACGCAACAAGAATAGCGCCGGACGCGTCCCGCGCTAGTCTCAGCGTCCGGCGCTCCTTTTTTTTAGCAGGACCTTCGCCCGATCAAACGACCATAACTCTTTCATTCGAACTCCATTTTCGATGATCTAAGACTCTATGGGGCTACACAACCCACATGGTTACTTGATCAAAAGCACAATGGATCAAAGCAGTATTCCACTCCAAGAGCAGTCTTAGTGTCCGAGAAACACCAAAACAACTTCTCCTTTGCAAATGTGCCAACACCACCAAGTGTACATCACCATATGCATGTGTGTTAGCATTTTCATAATCATTTTCAAAGGATTTTCTCTTGATCTCACCACGCCACTCGATCCTAACACATCGTAAAGTTAGATCGCACAAGTGGCACTAGATGACAGATATGCAAACAAGTTTGCCCCTCTTGATAGTACGGCCATCTATCCTAAACCCGGTCATAAACTTCTCTAAGCTCCTCATGACCGATGAAATGAAATGCCCTATAGGTTATACCTTTGTCTTGCGCATTTCCATTCCGCTCCACCTCCAAGTGCTGATGCAACACATGCACCAACATGATCAAGAATGATATGATTCACTTCATATCATCACATGACCTTCTTGGTCCATTGATCTTGACCTCACTTGCTCTTCACCGTTCGCGTTGGTCCGTCGGCGCCAAGTCTTGCCCAAGCTTCACCGCCTCACGGGTCCATCACTTCGTTGCCTCGACTTGCCCTTCACACTTGCAACCGGTCCATCAAGTCAAGCCTTGTCTTGATCTTCACCACCTTGGTCACATGACTCCATGTCATGTCTCATATGCAATAAGCTCCTTCATTGCATCATCACATGTGAACTAATCTCACTGTGTATTATCTCAATCACACATATTAGTTCACCTAATGTTGTCACTCAATTACCAAAAACCACCGGGGACCTTTCGGTGATAAATAGAGAGAACAGTATGTTTACTGAGAATGGAGAAACATCTTGACACAATGATCTTGTCGAAGAATGTTAATGATATCATCATAGACCGCAAAGTACATAGGTTGAAATCATCATGAGACACAAATAAGTATAAATGCATTAATATGATTAGAAGCAGAATGTAAAATGGATTTGGGAGGTAAGCATCACCATAACCTAGCATTAAGGCCTGTTTGGTTTAGAGGGGACTAGGGACTAAATTTTAGTCCCAATTAGTCTCTAAATTACCAAACAAGAGGACTAGGGACTAATTTTTAGTCTCATTTAGTCTCTAGTCTAATAGACTCTTGGAGGGCTTAATTTTAGTCCCTATTGGTCTCTAGTCCCTAGTCTCTCTAACCAAACAGGTCCTAAATAATTAAGTGCAAAGTGGTTCACTTCCTCATGAAATAGTGATAGGATAAAATCGTCATGAGATGCAAATGAGCATAAATGCATCGCTGTGGTCAGTTAATAATTAAGTGCAAAGTGGTTCACTTCCTCATGAAATGCTGGTTCGAGTTGATTAAGTTTAACCCATGCAACTCCTCATAATGAAGAACGTGCCTAACGAAGAAAAGGAACATTCTCATTAGAATTAGAAAGCCGAGTTGTCTCCTAGTCTAGCTAGTTTCTTAAGTGCTCTTGATTGTGAAGTGGATTGGGTAAACACTAGTTATATTCACTATTGTTCCTTTGGGTTCGATATTTTAAAACCGGGAGTTCATCTTTTGGTGAAGTGCTACAACGGTATTTCTATCTGTGTGCTTGCGGATATCTTTATCTTTATTGTGTGTATATAATTTATACCAACAGTCGTCGAGGTAGAGTGGCCCCGGTTGTCGTGCCAAATCAGTGTTGTTGATGTCGCGAATGAAGTCGTTAGCACAGGTGTCCCCCTTCGGGAATGACATCTCCTTTATTACAATGATGTACCAAGGCTTGGTGGCACCTGCACATGAAAAATTGCATACCTAATGTGTTGGTCCGACGGTAGGCGCT
Source organism: Hyparrhenia diplandra (assembly GCA_015847255.1). Taxonomy (NCBI): domain Eukaryota; kingdom Viridiplantae; phylum Streptophyta; class Magnoliopsida; order Poales; family Poaceae; genus Hyparrhenia; species Hyparrhenia diplandra. The sequence goes on along the minus strand of JADLZK010008462.1, from coordinate 727,200 downwards.
GCGATTTGGAGGAGAGTTGTATCTAATAGATCCATAGCGATGGATCGGCGCAACTGTAGTAGGTTGGTGTTGTCTAGCGAGCCCTGATCTATGGGTGGAGTTGTGGGCAAGTTGGGGGCACCGAGTCTGGTGCCTGAGTTTTCATCGACGATGGTTGTGTGGGCGCTAGGCTGGTTGGCAACCAAATGGTCGATTGTGCTATATGGCGATTTGGGGCTGCTAAAAACGACAGCGAGAGCAGCTACCATGCGGTTGGTGCCATAAACACTGTCTGGAAGGATGTTGCTGGTGCTACATCTAGGGTACCTTGGCATGCTATCGGATGAGGGAACAAAAATTGTAGTTGTAATACAAGTGTTACCTCCAGTGCCGGTATTTTGATGATGTCATTGCTCTCACTAGGACGCGGATTCTCCTCATTGGTGCGGTCGTCGTTGTCCCCAACTTTGGTGGTGAGGTCGCTGGTGGTGCCATGACTCAGTGGGGGGCCGAAGTCACGGGTGAGGTCTCGAACCAAGGTGGCACATTCCAAAAGAGGCGTGCATTTGGTCATGTGTATGTACCAAACTTGAGCAACTCCTATCATGTGAAAAACAACATACCCGAGTTGTTGGTCTGCCGGTAGTTGTTGTGTAGCGTGGAGAAGAGTTTTATCCGATAGATCTGTAGTGTTGGATCTATGGAGCTGTCGTATGTCAATGGCATCCACCGTGTCATGAATTGTGGCTGAAGTACCAATGCTGGTACTAGATATCGTAGCGTTGGAGTGGGTGCCTATAGTGCAAGCAAGTCGACGTCCTGTGGAAGCTGACACTGGATGTCGTGTGTCGTCGGTGGGGCCGCCGGTTGGTTCTCCTGGTATGGGGAGCCATGCTCCCACAACTTCTCCTCTACTAGGAACAAGGTATTAGCAACCTCGTTTGTGATCTATGGAGTGTCGGAGGAGTTGGTTTCCTCCAGCTTGCCATTGACGAAGGAGTCGTTGACAACAATTGAAACATGGTGTGTCTCTATAGCAAGGTTGTCGCGTCGTTGCCGACATCTAGATCCAATCTAGTTTGAAGCTTGGTGATAGTGGCATCATAGGATCTAGCTAGCTTGCTCGACACTCCTAGAGTCCGTGATGATGTCGACATCCTTTGGAGGCTCCTCTTTGTAGAAGAGATTGACCTCCAGCTCGGCGGCGATCTCTAGCACTGCTTGAGAATTGGCTGAAGCAGCCTACTCCTCCGGGTATCTGCAGCCGCTTGCTCCATCGTGTGCCTCGTGGGGATCTTCGTCATGGTCACCATCCTTTCCTTTTCACGCTCAATCTCCTTAGCCAATATCGACTCCATGGGGCGCTCCTTCTCCTTGTTCGTGAGGCGAAAACTGACGTTGGAGAGTCGTGTCTTTGGCGTTGTTGATCTTAGAGGCGATGTCGATCACAGAATTCAATGAAGAGTTGCTTTGGAGTGCCTTTACTACAACCATTGTAGCGGCTTGGAAGATCGAATTGTCTTAGGATATCGATGTAAGGGGGCATGCCTAGGGTTGGTCGACAATAAGGGGCGGCGGTGCCGCTACTGGCCGCTCTACCTCGCAGGTGGCGTGGGGAGGGACGACGTTAGGGTTAGGGGCGTAGGCACAAGGGAAGGAGAGGGAAAGGGGAGGCTTGAGAGGTGGAGAACTAGGGTTTAGAGTCTTTCAACTACCCCTCCGTTCCAAAAAAACATGCAATTGTGGGAAACGTGGCGGTCAAACTATTTCATCTTTAACCAAGTTTCTAGCAAAAACTACTAGCATTTATGTTTTGAAACAAATTTGTTATGAAAATATATTTCATAACAAATCTAAAGGTACTTATTTTCTCTCATAAATGTTAGTACTTTTTCATATGAACTTGGTCAAAGTTCATGATATTTGATTCCTCGGGATGTGAGAATTGCATGTTTTGTGGTGGAGGGAGTACTATTACTTTTTTTATTGCAACGATTACGTGATCCTAGTATTTATGGTCCCCTACGAGACTTTGTCACTAAGCAATCTCGGGAGATCCTTACGATTCAGATTCTCGTTTCCATCTAGCGGACTGGACTCCCAATCTTTACAAACTCTTTCCTAAACTAACTTGGACTCGATATGGTAGTTGATGGCGGCGGCGGTGGCGGCACAAAGGGCTGGGTGCGGCTGCCCTGGGCAAACCATTGGAGATGACTAGTTTTTTCTTGCGCAAAGTTTTCTTTAGTTTGCCAAGTGAATTTTGTCAAACCATTGGAGATGACTAGTTTTTTTCACTTAGCAAAACTTTTAGAGAGTTGGCAAAATTCTGTTTTTACCCGGTGAATTTTGACAAACCGTTGGAGACGCTTTGTTAGTACAAGTACACACTTGATTATGTGACATGTGTACCGTGTAAAATGTTTAGATCGCGCTATAGTTTTATTGTCAATTGCCTCGTGCGTTAGCTTTATACATGATGAACCCGCTAATTCTTTTTTTTTTTTTTTTTTTTTTTTTTGCGAAAAGGAAAAATTCCATTAACACTAAAGCAAGTTACATCCTCTCATTACAAAAGTAAACCAAACTACTCTACCTTCATTGATGGGAGACAAGAAACATTGAAAAACCATAAATTCCACCATCTAGGATCATCATCCCAAACGGATATGCCACGGACGCAAACTCCGATCTGAACGAACAGGGGCCATCTCACCATCCACCGCCGTCATCCTCATACCCATCACTTTTGTAAAAAGAGGAATAAACTGCTAAAACTCCACATGCGAACATGATGAAATTGGCGCCACCGATTACGTCGTTGAACCCGCTAATTCTTTTTATGTGTGTACAATGCCAAAAACATGCTCAACCTCCATAAAAAAAAAACTACGTGCTCAATATACGTGACAGATACATATTTTATAATATAATTTCATTCAAGTCAGCATAATATACCCTTTTTTAGCTGCTGTGACAATTTTCCACAGCACAACAGAAAACCAAAAAAAAAATGTCCGGGTTAAAGTTTTAAACTTATGGCCATGGATATGGTATAGTATATTCAACGACGGTAGTAAACAAATTAAATATTCAGATTTTTGAGATTACTAGGTAAATGCCCGTGCGTTGCAACGGGAACACGTAATATTACGATAACATATGTATAAGCATGTGTTATTATGTTACCTAAAATAGATATTGCAATCGTGATGTTCCAATTAATATTACATATCCTCAAGAAAGATAACTCTTAACTTCAAATGTGAAACTTGCATTCTTTTGTAAATGAGACGTTGTTTGCAATCAAGCTCTATCTCTTTCCCTCTATATTTATCCTCTACTCTTGCCCCTTGCCATACATGACAATGTTCAAAACATCATTATTACATAAACCTTCATGAAGGATAGACCCATCATAGGGCGTACCCAGTGCCGTAGGCTCCCGCACTGCACGCGGTCTGGGGAAGGGTATTTAGTGCCAAGCCTTACCCGCACTCTGTGCAATATGCGAAGGCTAGGGTTTGAACCCGCGACCTTCCGGTTACAGATGGTAGAGCACTAACACTTGCACCAGGCCCGCCCTTCAAGGATAGACCCATTATAACACCAAAGTAATCATCAGCATTTACTTTCCTTCTAACTTAGACTATAAACCATCAATGTCTGCCCTAGCATGCATGAAAAAAAAAACAAAAGGTTATTTCAAAACAAGATAAATTGATTTGGACGCATGATCTGCATTCTTTGAAAGGCTTTGTAAGTATTCATGATCTCAGCATCCTTTCCTCTGCAAAGGACTTCTCGGCAAGGTACCTACAAAGTCATCAGGAGGAGAAATTCATCGTGACCTAAGCACAATCCATAGGCAAGCACACAACAATTTATGAAATTGCAGTCAATGGGAGGGCCATGTCTAGGACTCCAACGTGGGGCCTGATCTGCAATCTGAACTCAGAAGCACAGTAGAACGCCTATGTGCACAGTTTTTATAAACGATAAAAAACACACATTATGGGTGAGACCTGATCAACACTCTAGCTACCCTATCGCCTGTTCTGGAACTCTAAACAGCTCTACATTTCCGGTTATGTTAATCGAAATGTGAAGACATAGTTTCTAAAAAAAAAAAGGCAGTGACATATAAACATTTTTTCATGTAATAAATCACCAAATCAAAGAGTGATGGAACCAGATGCCAAATTTCTTTCTATGCTCGTGATTGTAGCACAGACACAAAAAATAGTTTTCCTTGAAAATGCAGAAATACGGGCATCATGGTTTACTCCATAGTAGATTTTCATGGTAATTTTCTATGCTCGAGGTTCTCGATTTCTATGCTCGAGTTTCTTCTATTTTAGACTCAAACAATCATTTATATCATGATTTACTTTCACTTCAAGTAGATTTTATGAGTCCATTTGTATAGTAAAAATCAGAAAAACACGAGGATGTCGGATCTAGAGTTCTGTACCAAATTGGTGCAAACATCCGATGGCAAGCAAAGGCACAACTTAAAATCCTATCAGGAATCGGGAAGACAGAAACTGAGGGCGAAAAGGAGCACCTTTTCGACCTGCTCGATGGTGATTTCGACGCCAGGGCCATTGCTGGCTCCTAAGGCTGGATCCTACAAATGAAGAAATATATGTTTGATTAGAAAAAAAAAAGTTTGCTTAAGAAAAAAAAAAAAAACTTCGACAGTCTTTATAACATCAAAGATAGATTCTACAGAGTTTATAGCTTAGACAGTTTCCTTGGAATGGAAGACTGTCAACATGCAGAAGCACCCTAGGAGCCCATATATCTACCTTGCGAGTAATTTCCTAGTAGAACCTTAGGTGTCCACATATGCAAGACTGCCTGCAAACCCAATCAATTTCAGACCTCTAGGTTGAGGAACATATTAGTGAGCATGAAACCTGCAGTTAGTGGAAGAGTCAGAGATGATTCAAGAACATCTTAGTATTGACCTAGATGCAGCTCTATCTAGAGAACACCACCTCAAGTAAAAACATGAGCAGGGCACTAACTAATAAGGTATTGTGCTCATCTGTACTACTGAAAATCACAATAGCATCATCATCATTACTGAAAATCATAATGTCATAATTTCCATCTAGAATGGCAATTGGCATTGCCAGTATCAGACCACAATGAATGGACAGTTATGCCTGTGTGTAATCACATTAATTGGTGACTGAAAACAGCTTTCATATCTTAATCCTTGCATTTTGCTTTGTTGCTATACCATCAGTTTAGTTAAATATAACAAAGCCTTCTTAAAAAGGTAGTACTCCCAAAAGCTTTGAACCTATCAAACATGCATCCACTCAAGGATGCAAATATAGCACTGCAATATAAGCTCTGAAGCGCATTAAATATTTGAACCGAAAAAGAATACCAATTCTAACAGATCAAGACTAACTACCCCTGCAATTGCAGCTAGTCAAAAGTTATCGAGGTTATATTCCAAGTCAACATTTCACTAAAATAAAGACCTAAGGCCCAAATGGCCAAATGTATGAGCTTATATTTCCAATCAAAGCAAATATCTCACAATACATGAAACCAAACCCAAGGGCCAAGGCTATCTAATACGTTACCAAGAGAAACAAGAATGAACTATATAGAGAAGAAAACGGGAGTCACCCGAACAACTACCAAAATATAATGTTAATGCATAGACCAAATAATTCACTCATGTACCTTCCGTTCTAGGTGTCGATGGAATTAGAAATTACAGAGAAAGATAGCAGAACCTCACAGATGTCATTATCCTATCTGACAGAGACTGGAGGTGCAGCAGCATGGTCCAGGTGCGGATGTCAGGAGCAACAGGTGCATAGACCAAATAATTCACTCACGTTCCTTCTGGGTGTTGATGTATTTAGAAATTTCAGAGAAATATAGTAGGACCTTATGGATCCTGTTATCCTATATGACACACAGACTATTGGAGGTGCAACAGCATGATCGGGGTGCAGATGTCCATCATAACAGGATCCACAAACTCCATCATGCAGCTTAATCTAACTACTAAAAACGATGACTTACAAGAGTGAAAATGAAATACAGTGCTTCCAATTGTGATATTGTTAATTTATAGGTCTTGTTTCATCTGTAAGTTTGCTGGGAATTGCAGCAGAAGAAACTTAGCACACACCCAAATTCAAATGACATAACATGTACTTTCACTTTATGAGGTGTTGCAATCACACAAATAACGCTTAACAACACTTTGGGATGGTATACCTGGTGGAAAAAAGATAAGTTGTGCACAAAAAGAAATTTTAGTTGGGAGTTGTATTAAATATTGATACTGCATTACTTATCCTCAAAATAGTAAAAGGGCATGTTTTTTGACAATTAACTAACAGAATCACTCCTCCAGAAATTAACAGTACACTTTCAAGGACAACATCAGACCCCAAAGTCCCAAACCAACAAAAATTTCAAAAAATAGCAATGCCAACAATTTCTCCAAAGTGCATTGATACTGAATTTAGTTGAGCCTTGTTTTCATAATAAAGAAGACTAGGAGCACATTTTGATCTTACAAGCTCTTTAGCAAGAGCCTGGCATGAAAAAGATGTCATAACATCAATAGTACATCAAACTGTTAGCTTTATTTTGACATATAAAAGCAGTGATGAAATGAAAAGGAACAAAACACATAGAAGTGCTGGTACATGTGAGAGCCAGTGATTCATGTTACAGACATGGAGACCAGAGGACGTGCTGTTTACCTCATGGGCATGGGCGTTCCATCAAACACCTCCAGTACGCTATTGTTATTGATGTGAGTCCAGTGTTGAGCGAGGTATTATATCTGTGAAGCTCTGTCTAGCAGAGAAAACAATAAAAATTCAGATAACTTCTAGGTAGTCAATATCGTGGGACAAGAAATAGTCAAATTTAATTTACAAAGTAGCATTAGCTTGGGACAAAAACTGAACAAATAGAGAGACCCTTATGCTTGCGTGCTTATATAAGTCATATCAAATTAGTTTCTGCAAACATGAACAATAGATTTTTTTTTTTTTTGTTTCCCCTCTCAAAAACAAATCAATAGATGATTCTGTAGCAGCTGGAGCGCATTGGTTGGTAAATTCCTGATTTACAGGAACTCGTAACTCTCAATTAAGCCAGATAAATTAGTTTTACTTCGAAGGGTCCTAAAACAGTAGTCATTAAAATAAACAGAGAATTGAGGTACAGCATCATCGGCCTCCATGCCCTCTGCATTCAATCATTTATAAACCGGCACCACCACCACCATGTCTACTAATAGACAGGGGCTAACACCAAGCCAACAAATGGCTCAGTCATTCTATCAAGCAGGTTACGAACACAAAAACCATCCTTTTCTTTGAAAAACAGGAACAACAAGCGAAGTCAAACAGTCTACGAGCACAAGAGTCATGGTCGAAGGTTTGGCTGCTCCATTCCGCACGGCAGGAAGGGAAGAGAAAGGGTTGGCACACCTGGTGGTTCTCCAAGCAGCGGGGAGGTAGCAGTTGTCGTCGAAGAGACCTTGGCGACGTTGTGGCGCAGCGTTAGACGGCAACGGCGGCACGCAGTGGCCGCAGACCGCGTTAGGTCGAGCCGGTTCGGTGCAGCGTCGGACGTTGAGGCGTAGGCGGCGGCGGGGCGGCCGTACCAGTGGACGTCGGGGCCGGCAGTACCAATGGCCGCGGACGACGCTTGGGTCGACCCGGCGCAGCGCAGCGGCGGCCATTGCAGTGGATGTGGGTGTCGACTTCGACGGCGAGACACCAGGGTCGCGGACGGCGCTGGGGCAGAGCGGCGCGGCGTCAGACGACGACGGCGGTTGCTGGCAACTGCGCGACGTCCGAGTATCCTCTCGACAACGCCGCTCTTGGGGCAGCCGATGGCCTCGGGGGACGATTCACCTTGGAGACGAGCACCCTTCTCCTGCGCCGGTGAGAGGCCGCCGCTGGTGGTTGTGGTCGTCGAGGAGCCGCTGGTGGTTGTGGTCGTCGAGGAGAGAGCGGGGCGTGGCAGGGGCGTCATGGGATTGGAGGGAGCAGGGCAGGGGCGTCGTGGTGGGAGGTTATAGCCGGGCGCACTGTCACGAGGCGAGCGGGGTGATTAGCGCCGGGTGGGCACTCACGCGAGGGAGCGGGGGGATTAGCCTGGTGGACGATTCTCTTTGGGATTTTTTAGTAGTAAAGATTTGGAAGCCACAAGCCCATAATAACCATCAGACGCTGTATTCTTAAACAGGGTATTTGATGCTTTCCTGAACGGAAACATAAGCTACATTGGGTATTCCTTCAAGCGCTTGTGGGAGGCCATTGCATTGCCACAGCATCCCTTCCGGAAATGGAGTGCAAGGGGCCTTATCCGAGTGGTGGTATTCACCGTTGTGCTATGCCCGCTGTTTGCGCTCTACATGTTTGGGCTGTTCGTCTCGCCAGGGATCTCGCTGTGGCGTCTACTGCAGCAGGACTACGGCAACATGGCCAGCGACAGCAGCAAGGTGAACTTGAAGCCGGCGCTGGTCGTTCTGTACTCGATGGCTCTGTTCCAGGGCGTGCTCTTCTATTACAGGGCCATATGTTCTCTCGAGGAGCAACGGCTGCTGACGCTAGTGGCCCGAGCATACGGCCTGGACGAGAACGACGAGGCTCGCAGATCCATTTCAGACTATCTCCGCGAGATGAGGGTGGGATGCGAGAAGGACCCATCGTTTGCCAGGGGCAAAAACCTCGTCACGTACGCCGCGGAGCTGATGCAGTCCAACTCTCCCGACAGCTATGTTTCCGGGGTAAGGATCATTGACACGCTCATCCGGCTGCCCGTGTCTACGGAAGAGAATCAAAACAAGCTGATAAACACGATGCGATCGGCGGCGTCATCCCGCGATGATGCCATGGCCAGGAATCTGGTGAGGTTTATGCGGACCAGGGTGCCGAACTCTGTCGTAGAGAGCCAACGTATGCTGATGGCCGACATGATTGGATCGGCGTCATCTGGTGCCATCAAGAAATTCGTTCAGATGCTAGATTCCAGGAGCCACTCTGACAGTAGTGGAGAGATCAGGTTGCGTGCTATGAATATAGTGGAGCATTTCGCCAGAGAGATCCGTCTGAGCAAGATCCCGTACGCTATCCAGTGCGTATCTTCGTTGTTCCTCAACAAGGAAGAGGCTCATGGCCACAAAGGAACAATCATAAGTATCCTTTGGAAACTCACCGAGGACGAGGAGAATTTAAGGTTCATCATGAGCAACAGCAAGGGTCTCGCATCGAATGTCATCGAGATGCTCGTAGATAATTCTGACGGCCGAGAACTCCACGTCAGTGTCAGAGCCAGAGATCATCGTGAGCATGATATATGGTGCTCAAACATAGCAGTGCCCGGGATGGAGATTATAAAACGATTCACCTCTGTCACCAAAGGATCCAACAACATGCAGCTCGCACGTGAGATCTTACATAGCACCAATGCCATGAACACCCTGCTGAGGATGCTCGACTGCAAACACTGTGAAGTGGAAGAAGAGCTGCAGAAATCGGTCATAATGGTTCTAACACAAATAACATCGATGGAAACATCTTTGTCTGTGGGCGACCAAGTCAGGAAGAGACTCGATGAAGTCAGAAAGAAACTCATCTTGTCGCTGATAGCCATTTTCCCCGACGGCGGAGATAGCAACAGTTCCGTGAAAACTTTGGCAGGTGAATCGCTGGTGCAGCTGTCCAGGGTAAATGAGAATAGCGCCATGATCCTGAGAGCTGAGGATGGCCGCATTGTTGATAGCCTCACTCAAGTTGTTCTAGACGAGAACAGCAAGTACCGAAAGAGTGCGGCAGATATCCTGAAGCATCTGTGTAGTCATTATACCAAGGATGATAAAGAAAAAGATTCCATCAAAAAAGAAATTGATAAAGAAAAAAGACAATCGTTTCGAAAAAGCTGAAGAATGCAATGATTGATGATGTGATTCCAAAGGTACGTAATCATTGTCAACTACTAGTAGTAATTCATTAATTTACCATACGTGCGTTGTGAATTAGTCGTGCAATGCAAATTAAGTCTCACACAAGTACATCGCAAAAAAAAAAAAAAAAAAAAAAAAAAAAAAAAAAAAGTCTCACACAAGTAAGCTGATTCCGTGTCGCAGGTGCTGCGGGAAGTACTTACCTCGAGGAGGTCGTCCTATCATCGCTATTATTGCTCAGACATTTTAGAGCAGGAGGCGCTGTCATCCCTTTGCGCAACCGTACACGACAGACTGATCAGCCAAGATCCTGACTTGGCCACTCGGTTCGACGAAAAAAGCCAAGGAGATCTGCCACGAAATGGAGGAGGAGGTCATGACCTTCGCTGACCTCGTGAAGATGGCCGCAGACGTTGTGGCGAGCAATAGACGGTCCTGGACAGGGCGGGAAAAACCCAACCCGTGTTGTATCTTGTGATGACTGATGACTACGTGCGTTGTGCGTATATATCTCGTGGCAATTCCCTCATGTCAGCTAAGCATGCCTGGACTTTTTTTTTCTTCCGCATCATCCATGCGTCGTCATATCATCTGTATTCCATGTATGTCAGTATGTATCCCTGTCTGTACTATTTGTACCTGGTGTTTTTTTTTTTAATGTATAATTGTACCTGGTGTTAAACAGTCTTAAACTATGCACTCTTCCTCGTTTGGCACTCAAAAATTTGAACTTCTTTTATCTGGCATCAAGTCAAAGTTTGCTTTCTTAGATAGCTTTACCGTTTATCTATCCATCTGTTAGTTGAGGATTTTGACCATACTAGTTGAAATCCCATATATGCGTTGCTACTGGATTTTTAAACAATACATTAAAAGAACAAGGCACATATATGCTGATATTGGATTATATGCCTTTCTGGGACACATTAACTTGATACTGGTCTTTTTTCATGACTGGGCCGTTCACCCGTATTTCATTATAAGAGGAATTAAACGAGTTGTATTTCATTATAAGAGGAATTAAACGAGTTTACATTTGGACAACCGAGATGGCGGGAGGCATCACATGAGTTCACCAAGATCAGATCCTAGCTACTAGATTCATTAGAATGGACACCAGTGAACCCTAAACCCACAATCATACTCAGATATACTTTTGAGAAGCGAGAAATTGTTGTACATATGTGTGATGATCTACAGATAAAAGATATGAGCCCTTTTACAATGGTTGGAAATACTTCCCAACCCCTCCCGATTTCTTTTCTTAATTACAATTTTCGTCAATTAATTTTTATTAAGGGCAGTTTAGTCTTTGCGCCACTCCCTCTCACCTCTAACCCCCTGCCGTGGCCCAACCCCTGGCCCAAACGGCACCCATCCCCTCGTCTCTCCCTGGCTCGCTGCCTCACCCGCCGCCGGCGCAATCGCCATCGCCGCCATCCAGCTCCGATCCGGCAGCCCTGTTCTATTCCACGCAGCCTCGCCCTAGCCGCCGCCGCTACCATCGCCATCTCCGACGTCCTGGTCCGACACCTCCTCGCAATCGCTCTGGCGGCCCTGTCCTCTTCCTCAAGTCAGCAGGGGCACCACCCCATCTTCGGTACCGGTGTTCCCCACCACTGCTGGGCGTTTTTTGCTGCAACGGCGAGCCGCACACGTGCACGTGGACCCCTCTGTGCAGATCGAGCCGTCCCGCGAAGGTGAGTGACTCCTCTGTGATCATGTCCGATAGTTTAATTTGACCTCAGTATAGCTATCATTTGGTCTATGTTTTTTTTTTCGGTAGAATGTCCGTGGTTCCTCTGAATAAAAAGATGTCTGTGGTTCCTCTTTAATGAGTACTGTTCTCGGTCTAGCTATCTTTTGGTTTCAGTTACATGTCCGTGGTTTTCAGTAGTATAGCTATTTGTTGTTTTCAGTAGAATGTTTTGGCTTACAAGCATGGCTGACAAAAGCAATCCAAGTAGCAATTGACCCTCAGTTCCATGCATCCCTGTAAATGTTATGTCTGCAATCTCCAAAATTTAATAAGCATTTATATAATGTCATCAAATTCCAATTGTGAAATTGGGATCCTCAAAGCGATGAGAGTTGGATAGCAGTGGTTTAATCCTTGAATCATTATGACTGAAAAAACAAAGCCCGCAAAATAGAGGAGCAATCTTGCTGCTCTCGATCAGTTAAGAGAATGGAACCTGCTGTATACAATCGATGTAACTTGGACTTCCACCTTTTCCTTTTTAGAGCATAGCAGCTCGTGGTGTGAAGAGTATGATTGGGGTTTCAATAGGACTATTGCTTGATATAGCAACCATTCCCTCTAGTTTGTGAGATAGTCATGATAAATAATCCTTCCCTGTAGGTGTTCAGGACTGAAATGATTAGCTAATATATAGCATGATGATTAGTATGAGACTGGTAGAAATTTTTTTGTAGGGCTATCCGAAACAGATGGAGCTATCATGTTGGGGTCTAGCATGGTGATAAACTGATAACAGCAATTCTAAATGTATTGTCCTGCTGTTTCTTATTGAATGAAGAGCTAGGGAACTTATCTCTGAATTGCTTGGATTCACACAGTGCTTGACTGAAATGATTATGTTAGTAGTATGACATTGCTGTGTGCACGGTATCGGTTGATACCTGGCCATTGACTTTTCCTTTTGGCTGTTTAGTGCAAATGAACTTCCCTTCATAATTGGCCTGATTGGAGTACATAAAAATGCCTTTTTTTTTTAAGCAATACCTGGCCATTGTGTAGAGTTAGACTGGTAACACTGGCTGTAAGTAGTAAACTGTACTTTGTTAATCTTTGTGAGGCAATAAAATATGCTATTTGTGTACAAGGATACAACTTGCATCAATTTTGGACCAATCAGTGTATCACTATTGTGAGTAGTAACTAATTGGTTATCCCTGGCAATCAGAAACCTGCTGTACTTTGTATTGTTCCGGCAACAAAATATGCTATTAGCCCGCTAGTTGAAATCATATGCTAACCAAGGTAGCAGATTGCAGTACGCATGGTAGTTTGCACCAACCATGCAATCCATTCTGTTGAAACCGCCCCAAGTTCAGCAGCTGACACCACCATCAATGACTAATGTCCGTCTTATTTTGTTGATGCAGGAGAGAATGTCGGGTGTCGAGTACAATGAAATTGCTAGGAAGGTGAACGATGAAGATCAAACATTCGAGTTTTATAACAGCTACGTTTTTAATGCCTTCACTGGTGTTGCTTATCACAAAAGCAGTAAAGGATTTAGGAATGTAAATTGGATGCCACACATTGACAACATTGAGTTAAGATGAAATGCTTTTTGTTTCTATCTGTAAGTTACTTTAAGCTAGAGAGAGTTGAATTTGTTGGTATCATGATTATTTCTCAAAACTGGAAGACTGATACAAAGATGCAGGTACCAACTTAGAAAATCCTATATAGTTCTGCGAAGCTGATGATTTCACTGCAAGTTGATCACAAGTGTTTCTTACTCTTTGATATCATCTGGAGAAAATAAAAACTTGATTGCTCATTTCCTTTATCTTTCTGTGGGTGAAATGGTAAGTCATCTGAAATAATAAGGGAAAAAAACTGACTCAATATCTGTGCTGCGCAGCCCTATCTTCATGAGTCACGGCATCAGCATATGCCTTGAAAAGGGCCAGGGGAGCTGGAGGTCGGTTTCTGAAGAGATTTTAGCCCCTGACACTAGATGTGGCAACAGTTTTGTACAAGTGATAGCGGGCAGCAGCAAGATGGTGTCAGTCGGCTGTTGTAGGACATGTTCCATAGAAAAACATAGACGACTCGACAGGTTTTGGAGTCTTGGTTTGGTCCTCTGTTTATTCACCTTTTGTACAACTTTAATAGCATTGTGTCCCTTCCCCAGGATAGCTACAGTCAGCGCTTCAGAAAGTTAAGTGTGTAGCATATTGGCTTATTGTTTAATTTGCGTGAACTTGATTTGGGAGTGGAGTTCATAACCCTACTGTCTATGTGTGTGTCGATGACAATAAACCCTAATGTAGGACATGTGACCACCTCATCTGAATCTAGCATTGTTTCCTCTGCTTCAAAATGATACGCTCACAATTGGTCGGAGATTTAGAGATCATTTCTCTCTTCCTGCAACATGCTAGAAATGCTAACATAAGTCTCACTGTCATAGTCTAAACATGCTAGTCTCACTGCCATAGTCATGCTACAGAGTCTAACATAAGTGCATAACTATTACACAAGTCTCACTGCCGTAGTCTAACATGCTAGAAATGCTTACATAAGTGCATAAATATTACAAAAGTCCAACTGCCATAGTCGAAGATGTGATTCTAACTGCCTGGAGTGAATGGATCTCTGTGCCGCCTCATTCTCCTGGGTTGCGTAGGCAGCACTGTACCCAACGTCTGTGTGATCACGCTGGCGCTTCCCTTCGCGGTTTTGTTGGGCTTCACTTGTTCCCTGAAACGTATTCTAAAATTAATTAGTTCTAAAAGGCGTCAAACTTAGTTTTGGCACAATTAGTTGTGTAACTACCTGATCATCAGGTTGTGTAACTACAGGTGCACCTTGAGAGATTCCAATCTTATCGTACTCAGGCACATCAGTGTAATGCTGGTACTCCTCGTCTTCTTCGTCCTCGTTATCAATAGGACCCCTGGATGGGTTGTGGACGGGAGTACGAACAACAGATGTATCAGCTTCCAGCAATTGTTCAAGTGTCACCCACGAAGTGGCATTAATGTTTAGCATTTGAGCAAGCTTCCTGCATGTCCTTGCCACTTTCTGCACAATAAACTCAGGTATTAAAACATTGGGAGCAAAGCTCAAAACTGGAGTACTAGATTTGATCCATTAAGCAATTAGAAATCAGAAATTGTGAAGCAATCAAGCAAAACTGGAGTACTAGATTCGATTTAACACTGTAAAATAAACCCTATATTTAAATGTACAGAAAGTATACCTTTACATAGTGGTACAAAATGCCTTTAGGTTCTCCACTAGTCTCTGCCAGTTTATCAAAGCCTTCGTTCGAGAGCAACGACAAAGTTTTACCCTGCTCAAAAATTGGTAGTTGAGTAAGTAAAATGCATATGAAACCAACATCAAGTTGATTCACTGAATTGAGTTAAATTTCAATACCACATGATACTGCAAAGGAGCTCTCTCAGGCTGTGTCCCATCCCTAGTTGTGACGTTGTAGTCATCTTCAACCACATTTGTTTCTAAGTCTGGTTGATCAAAGTGCAGAGGTGTCTTCAAATGAGTCCTTGTACTCCTTTGAAACCATTCCAGTTCATCAAAGGCACGCTGATCGTGGGGTGGCAATGAATTGACCAGCGTCCTCTGTCTCTGCTCCCACAAATCAATGTGCACACTGTGTGTCCGTGCCCAGTCCTTCTCACTGTACCTGTTCCTTCGATCGAACCTACATTGAAAAATTGATGACAGAAGCACTGAAGACATGGATATATATATACACGATATGACAGAAGCACTGAAGACATGGATATATATATATACGATATATATATATACGATGCCACAGAACGCTTACTTCATATCTGTTACTCAAGTTTAAATAGAAATGTGTCTTGACTAACATAATAATTAGCATTGCAAGCAACAGATCACCTTGTAAACTACATGCAAGCTTAGCATTATCTCATCTTTAATTTAACAAATGCTACCCAAGTTTGGCACTTTAAGAATTGTGCCGATTGCAAGCTGAGGTGGAAGCTTTAGTGTAATTGTGCACTCATTTGAGACACCAGCTCTTCCATGCCTCTTTGGAGTAGTGTTGCAACAATCCTTTCTGTAGCTACTGAAACCTTGTTGTTTAATTATTCAGAGATGCAGAGTTGATAAATCGAGCACATATATAGGTCACTTCGCTTTGCTCGGCCCAGAGGGAAAATAGAGCACATATCCACAATTTTTAGTACCACCTCGCCTATCTAGGTGTGATGAACAAAAAATAGAGCACATATATAGAAAACCAAATAGGAACAAATTACCAAAAATATTGTAAAAAAAAGACGAGGAAAGCAGGGAGTTGCATCCCTCTATAAATTGAAGGAAACAAGCATTTCAGGTCAATTAGCACACAAAGCCCTTCACGATCAAGTTGCATCCTGATGTGATGATTGGGCAATTTAAACCGTACTATATACTATATACCTCACTGGATTGGCCAAACTCACGCTTCAATCACAATGCGTGACTGACATCGGTACTAGTCAAGCGATCCACTGCGGCATTTTACCAAACACCTAACGGTGGCAGCAAGGAACTTGACAGCCATGACACATCAGATCGCTTACCTTTGTCACCGGGGAGCCTCGAGAGCAGCGAGGGACGAACACGGGTGGCGGCTCCGGCCACCGAAGAGCGCCGAACACGCCGTCGTCGTACCACGGCGCGGCGGCGGCGGCTCCCGCGGCTCGGGCGACGACTGGAGGCGGCAACGGCGTCGGCTGGGAGTGCGGAACGGCGTGAGCGGGGAGTGCGGCGGTGGCGGCTCCGGCGACGACTGGCGGCGGCGACCCCCGAATCCCTATCCCCAACGCGCTGCGGGGGAAACAGAGTGAATGAGGGAGGGTGGGGTTTGTTTGTTTTTTTGTTGAGGGCCTTTCGTTCGGTATGCTGGGCCGCGTAGGGGCTGTGGCCCATAGCGATAATAGAGGGCAGTGCGAGAATGGGGGAAAAAGAAGTCTGGCTTAGTGCCACTTCTGAATCGTGTGCTAATGGGCCGGCTTTGGCCTTGTTGTGCTCCATTTAGGTTGAGCCTGAAGCACCAATTTTTTTCACCACAATTATTTTTTTGTACTAACAATCCATTTTGTAGTTCAGGTCCTTTTTGCAAAAGTTTTTTTTCAAAACATTTACTTTCTAACTAACTATCCATTTTATGTGAGAATGTGGTGATACACATCGAACCGATTTTGGTGATACACATCCTTCACAACCATACTCATGTGTCGAGAGAGTCATGTGATTAAGTGAGAGGTTCTTGATTTTGATGGATGTGTAGTGTCACTTTGTCCAAACTAACATATTGTGTGCATCTGTGCAATTTTCAAAGCACGTTTACCTATTATTATAACTATTTGTCGATTAACTCAAGAATAAATGTTAAAATACCCTTATCTATCTAGAAAAACCTAAAAACTTGCATAGACACACCATTTTGGTGTATAGTCATGAGAAAAAAAGTTTCAATTGATTCGAAAAAGTGGTGGTGCACATTCTCACAAAGACATACATGTCTCACCGCGACCAATGTGACTATGTGAGAGAGATGTTATGTGCATCCTGTCCAATTTTTTAGAGCAAGATTACCTATTATTGTAATTTTTTGTTGATTTACTATACGATAAATGTTAAAATACCCTATTCTAACTAGAAAAATCTTAAAACTTGCATAGAACACACCATTTTGGTGTATAGTCATGACAAAAAAAGTTTCAACAGATTCTCGACAAAGTGGTGGTGCGCATCCTCACAAAGGCATACATGTCTCACTACGACCAATGGAACTATGTGTGGGATGTCGCCACATCCGAGATATGTATATCGCTACTATCTCTCGAATCATCCGAAACTTTAATAGGGTGTTCATGGATCCAAAATAAGATGTTGTGTGCATTTGTGCAATTTTCAAAACATGTTTACCTTTTATTATAATTATTTGTTGATTTATTCAAGAATAAATGTTAAAATACCCCAATCTTCTAACTATAAAAATCTAAAAACTTGCATAGACACACCATTTTGGTGTATAGTCATGAGAAAAAAAGTTTCAATTGATTTGGACAAAGTGGCGGTACACATTGTCACAAAGACATACATGTCTCACTACGACCAATGTGACTATGTGTGTGATGTCACCACATGTGAGATATGTATATCACTACTATCTTCGAATCATTTGAGACTTTAATAGGGAGTTCAAGGAGCCAAAATGAGATGTTGTGTGCATCTCAGGCAATTTTCGAGCAAGATTACCTATTATTATAATTATTGGTCGATTTACTATAGAATAAATACTAAAATACCCTAATCTAACTAGAAAAATATAAAAACTTGCATGGACAACTGATTTTGGTGTATGATCATGACATAAAAAATTCGAATGATTTTGAGAATCTAGTGACACACACATCCTTCACAACCATTAACACATCTCACATATAATCATGCAAGTAAGTGAGTGATGTTCATGTTATGATGGATGTATAGTTGCACATGATTTAAATCCTATAAAATTATAATGACATGGTCTTGTCCGTATATTTAAATAAAAAAAGGTAAAAATAGAAAAAAAATAAAATTAATATAGAGAAAGCGAAATATGAACAAATAACCAAAAATGTAGTAAAAAGGAAAAAAAAGGGCGGTTTTCGAACCCAAGAGCTTAAGGATCAAACTCAAGAGGCCTAACCATTTTGCTAATCAAGTGTTTTGATTATGTGGCCAACTATGTACCTTTTAACCTCAGTGGGAGGATCGGGAGTCGACCTGTCACGAGGAAAGCGGCAGTAATGCCGCACCTCCTTCTTTGGCGCGTCACCAAAAAATGGGTGGCAGCATGTTCAGCGAGTGTTTCCAGGCATGCACCCATCATTCTCATTCTCATTCTCATCATCGTCAAGGTAGGCTTTAGAGAGTTTTGCGCTGCACGACCGCACAGCCTTTTCGGGTTGTTTTCATTGCCTTTGTACAATGCAGATACACGTCCCCCGCCACCACACGATCGTTGCTCGATCCGGCTTTAGCGCCATGCCGAGTGACATGCACGGCGAAACGTGCAGTGGCGGTGACCAGTTCACCCAACTGCGTGGCCACGCCTCGGGCTGGGCATATCTCCGCCCATGCACGTGGTTCTACACGCTAAAAATAAATATGATGCGTAACAAACTGGATCAATGGTCCTATATTCATAGTCATCGTACATCGATCTCACACTTTGGAGACATTGACGCTGAGCCAAAAGAACGTCGTACCAAAAAAAAAAAAAAAAACAGACGCACACGTTGAAGCACGCGTTGAAGCCGCACCATGTATGCTGGCGCGTTGATGTGTTGATGCCGCACTTCGCGACGCGCCTAAGAAGGTGGTGCGTTGGGACCGGCCCATGGCCCAATCGTCAAGGCGAGCTGCACGCGTCGTCGCCGCACCAAGATGGCTGGCGCGTCTTGGCCGCACCAAGATGGCTGGCGCGTTGAAGGTGCTGGCAGAAAGGTGACAGACTGCCTCGACTTGGCAGAAAGGTGCATGGACAGATACCCAAAGGCCTGCTATACAAGACGTAATCTGTCAGCTCAATGGAATGGATCGTGCGGCAGCTAGCCACATTAATGGTGCCAATAATTCTACCTTTGAGCAGGTCATAAGCTCATATGTGCTGGCTTTGACCTCAGGAAGAAGTCTCTTAGTTGCCTCCCAATTTTAGTTTCTTCTGAATACATGCATCTGTATCTATCTACTCGCAGAAAATGATGAGCTCCTTCTCGGAGGATATGCTTGGGATTGAGCCACTCCAGCTGCATTTCCCTGTTGAGATTAACAAGCAGACTCCACGCTCAATCCAGCTGACCAATGACACTGATGACTACATTGCTTTCAGGGTATTAACAGCAAGCCGACTCCCTTGCTGCATCCATCCAAACAATGATATCAGTGTTTTGATAGAACGTATATGTATTTAATCACTCATAATGATAACACATAGCAGTAATGTCAACAAATCAGGATCTTCCTATAGCTACAATGAATTCTAGCAGAATAAAACAACTTGCCAGCATGTAATTTCAGGATTGAGACATTCCCTGTATTTCACATTCCAAGTCTTTACACTATCCAATGTCATAAAAATTTCCTACTAGATAGCCACTGGAGCCCCGCAAGATAATATTCAGAATTGGTTAAAAAATAGCCAAAAGTCATTGTGCAAGATGGAGGAGATTAGAAATAGCATACATGACAATTGAGTGATCAACAAGGTAGTCAGAACCCTCCTCCTCTGTCTTTATATAGTAAACTCGGGTAAACACGTGCAACTTGTCTTACTTCATCTGTCGTACCTGTGAGTCCTATCAGATCTGGATGGAACTCTGTGAATCACAAATAGTTTATCAGCAATGAGCAATCAAAAGAATAAGATACTGCAAAATAATAAGAGGTCAAAGGGCTATAAATTTATTTGTTACATTGATTAAGAACTAAGGTGCAATTGCAAACACACACCTTTAACATAGTCCTGAACCTGCTCAACAGTATCTCTTTCAGGATCAACTGTAATGCAAACTGGCACAACATCCAGTTTTGCCTTTTCCTCTGCATATAAGAACATATTATAATGACTGAAAAAATATGCTTAACTTAAACCGTCTACTAGGTCCACTTGGGCTCTTTAGTGGAAATTTTCACCAAGTCCAGTCAAACAAAAATACATAACCTTGTATTTACATCTCATATTGGCTTGCCCATTTACCCTATTATTTGTGTACTATAATATGCCTTCTAGTTTCTAAGTGACAATATCATGCATGACAACAGTGTTATATTGACAGACAATAAGCAGACACAACAGGATCTATGAAGATACTTGTATCCAAGGATCAAAAGAATCAAATTGTGTCCGTACCAATCAAATTGGTTATTTGTGATATTATTCAAAAACAAATCAGCAACTGAAAACGTTGCCAGAGCATCCCAATTCAGTCATTTGTGTCGGTACCAATCAATCAACAAATCAAACATTCAGAACTACAGGCAGCGAGTGAGATTTAGTGATTAGTAAATGCAGTTAGCATTATCAAACATCAAAATTTATCCCTCTGGACCTCTCAGTTCACCCAGCCACCCTGAACTGTGAGTCATGCACACTCACTCGTCTCAAAGGAAATCACAAAACTACGAATTATCGTTACCTCCGACTGATCATTTTCCAGCAATCAAGTTTTCACTACTGTGTCGTTCTGGAAAGTGGATTCAATGACACTGTGGTATGATTCCATTGTTATAGCTAGAGTGATCAAATGGACACAAGCCTCCAAAGAGGGAGAACTGGTACTCACCCAATGACTGTTTGGTGCACTTGCCAGAACCTTCTTGAGGAATTTATGTCGACGTGCAAGTCTTACCACTAAACATCACAGGACTAGACACAAATCAAGAAGCGGTGAAAGGCAACCAAAGGAGTTTTCTATTTCTATTCTTTTCCGTTTTTTTGTGTGGGTGGCCGCAGGGGAGGGGGTACTCTCGATCTCGAAACAGAAGCAAGATAATCTACGAGTAAATACATACTTGAGGAGAAGCTGCATGTCAGGGCCAGGGTAACGTATCTTGACGGCGGAAGCATGGCCAGGCGAGGAGAATATGTTGAGGCAATCGACAAAGAGACCCAAGCTTAGGCCGAATCGCTGCCTCCCGTCCCCAGCATAGTCGTACTCCACAAACAGCTGAGAGATTCACGAACATGTCAGAGGCCTGGGCGCGCAGAGGCAAAGACGCAAACACCTGGCGCGCAGGCAGGGGCAGCGCGCTGCTCACCTCGCGCTTGAGGAAGACCTTGGCCTGAAGCACCCGCTCTCCTCGACGGAGAGCACGATCCCGTGCTCCGACAGCTCCATCTCTGCGTCCTGCGCCATGGGAAAGCGGGGTCCCGGGGGTGGAGAGGAGGCGAGACGCGGTCGGGCGACAGATCCACTGACGGACCTGGTGACGCTTCCAGCGGACGGAGGACAGCGCGTCGACTATGCCGTGGACGCAGTCGATCTGGCATGGGTGCCGGCGGAACCAGCGGCGGCAACCGGCGCCTCCTCCTCCTCATGGCGCGTGGAGTCCAGATGGAGCAAGGCAAGGGCGGCCCAACGCGGCAAACCCTCCTCCCACCGGCGGCGGCGGCGATGATGGCGGGTGGCGGCTCGACAGGGCGACGAGAAAGATGAGGATGAACTCGAATGAACCTAAAAAATAATTCATCTAACTATACTACTTTAATCATTTGATCATATCATAATTTTTTTATTCCAACGGTAAATGTACAGTTTTACCCTCGGTTAAAAAATAGAACTACGGAAAAGTAATTAACACTCATTTATTTAGGATCACAATACCACAAATTTTTTAGGCGTTGGGAGGCGTTACGCCCATGTGGCCCACATGTCATGTACACGATAACGCCTCTCTGACGCCTCCATCATTGACGCCCCCAACGCCTTTTTCTCATTTTGGTACACGTCATGGACACGCGAAACGCCTCAGACGCCTCCAACCATTGTAAAAAAATACCATATTGAATGCACACAATGCACAGAGCAGTCATGCTCAGATGGGTTACTTTGAGAAGGAAAACTGCTCTATGTGTGTGTGAGGATCCTGAGATGCAAGGTGCTAAATGCCAAACACAAAGCAATGAACACTGAAGAAACTGATCTCTCTCATTCCCTCTTCTCGGCATTAACAACGTGCCATCTGAGATTATCTTTAAAAAAAAAAATATGTGCCATCTGAGATCATCAATTTATCAGTGATATGTTCCAAGAGGGGAAGCCTTGACTGGGAGGTTTCTCTTGACGAGACCTCATCTTTTAAAAAGCTAATCCATCTGTTCCAAATTATAATAAGTCACTTTGACTTTTTTTAGTTCATCCATTTAGTTATGTAAAATAATTTGGAACGGAAAAATTCCAAAAAATAGGCTCATCACTCCTAGATTTGAATTCTCTAATTTGAAATCATGAGTTATTTGGTTTTAAGAACGTAGTTTTCCATGACAAGATGATTTCAAATAAAAAAGATTTCAACTACAAAGTTTCATAACTTCTCAAGATCTATAACTTTTATTTTGATCATTTGTTCATCCGACGTAGTGGTAATAACATTATTCACAAATCTTATATATATATATATATATCTAGTAGTTTCATAAAATCTACGAGAGATATATAGATTTTGTGAACATTGTTAGTGTCGTTGTGTTAAATGATCAAATCACCAAACTAAAAAATTATAGATCTCGATGATCTATACAACTTCTATGAACAAATGACGTTTGAAGTGCCATTTTCTAAAATTCAAAATTCAAGTATATAAAAATGAAGTCACATGAAACCATAAATAAAATAATAGTTGTAATATGTAAAACAATAAATTGATAGAACAAAAAATTTTAGAAATTTTTTTAGAAAACATATATCAAATTTGAAGTTAGTACGAGGGAGAAAGACTAGTCACAAGTTTTAGCTAGAGATTAAGAAAAGAAATCAGTGTTCTTCACCAATTTTGAAATTTAATGTCAAACAACATGTTGAAATAGTAAAAAAATTCAAATATAAAGGCAATCAACTACAAAGTTGCATAACTTTTCAAGATCTAATTCTGTTTTGGGCATTACTCCATCCGAGGTCGTTTAAAATTTTTAAATTTTAAATATTTAGACATCAATACGATCTCAAATTTAAAAAGTTTAAACTAAAAAGTTGTAGCTCTCGTTGAGTATTATAACTTTGATATAAAGTTTGTCCCTATCGTACATCATATGAGAAACCTATGAATTTTTTTCATATGACTGTCGGTTCGTGGCTAAAACCGACAGTGATAGTAGCACTAGGAAACTTCGCGGATATTCGAGCTAGCAGCTCGAGCTTGAGGCCGGAGATACGCATTTTTAAAGTTCATAGGCGTGACACACATTTACGAGTTCGATCAAGTCCCTTGGTGCATTTAACTCTTTCAATCTTTCTTTCTTTTTTGTTGAAACATAACTCTTTCAATTTTCAAAGGCACCATCTAGTGGGATTCTAATGGACGACAGCAGGTGATCCATGATCAAACAAATAATGACGTGTTAGGACCTGATGTGACAGCCGCCACATGGATTGCTAAGCGAAAATAACTGAAATATCGAGGAATCTCCCGGATCACAGATTCACAGGAGCTTCAGATTATTCCCAAGACTATGACATTATTTTCGAAGATGTCTAGATAATAACCGGTCATTTCCAATCTTCCTAATAACCAGATTTTTCTCATTCGCATATCACACTCTTATCCAGATTTAGGGCCTGTTTGGGACTGCTCTGCTCCACCTTTGTAGCTCTGCTCCCAAACTTCCATGCTAAATGCATCCAACTCCACAAACTCTACTCCAGAAAAAAAGGTGGAGTTCAAGTCCAACTCCACGTTTTTTTCGAGCTCCTGAAGGAGTACTCCGAAAACTAACGTTTTATATGTCCCGACGGAGTTGGGAGGTAATTACCCGCAATTGCCACCGGTTACCGCGAAAAAACGTTTCGTTCTATTCTTCCTCTCCCATGGCTCTCGCTCCCCACGCCGCTCCGGGCCTGTCGAGGTTCTGCCCATCGCTCTCCTGCCCTTCTAAACCCTAGCCACGCCGCCACTCAATCCGGCCGCCACGGCAAGCAATCCGCGAGGTGATGGCCGGAGAAGATAGATCCGATGATCCCTGTACTCGATCCTCTCTTTTCTTACCCCCAAATCTCCTCCGTCCTCCATCCCCCCCAAGTTTTCCCCGGCGACAAATTTCCTGCGAGTTACTCCATGGAAGTTCGATGCTCATCTTCTCGGCTCGGGCTGTGCGCCGTCGCCCGCGGGTCCCCTCCGGCCACCTGGCGATCCTATCCCGCCTTGGTCCCCAACCCCCGAGCGGGAGCAGCAGAGGCTCGCACAGCGGGCAGCGGTGCCTGGCCGCTCTCCCACCGCGAGTCCCGTGCTTGGCGCGTGAGCGATACACGGTCGTCGGGCCGGCCGCTATTTGTTTTTTTTTTCTTTCTCCAACAACTAATTTTGTAATTTTCTTTCTCGTCAATTCTATCAAGCAGTACACAGCCTTCCATGGTCGTCAATTTTATAATTTTCTTTTTCCTCTACCATTTACAATTTAGGGGACAATTATTTGTATTTAAATTTAAATTATGGCCTCCGTTAATGTTCTTTTCTATTCTTAAAATAATATCAAGTGTAATTTCAATTAGAGGTCTAATGGACCATTTACATGTAAACAAGTCATTCCCTCGAAGCTAGAGCAGAGCTATGTACCAAACAGTACCACCCGCTCCATGAACTCCACCGTGGAGCTGCTCCATGGTAGAGTTGGTGGAGCGAGAGTTGCAAAAACGGGAGCGGAGTAGTCCCAAACAGCCCCCTACACTAACATTTCAAAACCTCTAGTGACCAAAAAGATTGGAGCCAAGGGAGAGTGTCCATGTCGCCTTTAATTCACCTGATTGGTCCGTTTTTCACCTCCCAGCGCTGTAGAGCAGGTTCTACCGCCCACCGACGCTATCGACGTCGTTCCAATTGTTCTGATTGGTCCAGCTTTTTTTTCGAAATGGCCCTTCTATTTTCCTGAATATTACTATATTTAGAGGACGGGTGGAGGCGGAAGAAAATGCAGGTGTCTACGTAACAACCGGTCTTTCTAATCTTCCTAACTAGTAGGATTCCCCGCACGTTGCCGCGGGTATGAAGAAGGAATATAAATGAATTAGGATGTTAAATTACTAAGAATTAAAATAGAAAGCAAAAAAGAACTTTCAAATTACCTGATGTGATGAACTGATTATCTCATTGCATGTCGCCACAATAAAATCACAAATGGAGTGTCAAAAATAATAATTTTCTAAGCTCATATCTACTCTGATAGAAAGAGGAACACCGAGAAGCATCCATGAAAAAAAAAATTCTCTGGCCAGATTAAAAGAACAATCTGGTTTCATTGTTGGTGCTCCAATTGATTCAAAGACTCAAAAGTGTCTGCATGCTATAGAACATGCGAGATCTTGGTTGGACTATGTCCACAGTTGAAAGATCACTCTCGCCCTCTTTGGATTTCTTGTTTCATTGTTGGTGCTCCGATTGATTCAAAGACTCAAAAGTATCTGCATGCTATAGAACACGCGAGATCATGGTTGGACTATGTCCACAGTTGAAAGATCACTCTCGCCCTCTTCGGATTTCTTCTCTCCTGCGCTATCAATTGAACAATCGCGGTGCCTCTGCTGACTATTTATAAGACTCACGGAGTTGATCAGCAGTTATTGCAACACTCCAATTGCAAGGAGATTTATGGTGAGGAAGAGTAATAGAAATCATGGTTATTACACCGATGGAATTCGGGTGAGGCATGCAAAGCGGCAGTGCCTATTCGGTTGTAGTATCCATTTTTAATGCAAAGCTATTCTTGGTTGAACAGATCGAATGGTTCTCAAGCATTTCAATCATTGCGGAGGGAGAGGAAGAGATAGGTGATGACAATTTCTTAGACCAATGATATAAATCAATGGATTTGTTGGGCATGTGAAGAGGTATACCGGAGACGATGGGACATCATGCATGGAGGGTTGAGTGGATGGTGGGGCTCTCGTGATGACGTGGCTTCACCACAGCCCGCAGAACTCCCCTAGTGGGTCTTGTCTTTATAGGGGTTATAGATAGATAACCTGATTTTTTCTCATTCACATATCACACTTAACATATTACTATATTTAGAGGACAGGTGGAGCTGCGCGGCTACCGCGACCAGCAGCGGCTGGTTGTACTCAAAAATTAGTTTAGGTATATTGTGGTGTTGGCCTGGTCGTTTTGTAATTTCGGTAGCTCTTTCAGTAGTTGTTAGAGTTTTGCGGAGTGGAGTGGAGTAGAGTTTGAGTTGTAAACCTTTTGTTTCTCTTTTATTGTCTAATAAAAATTTGGCAAAACTCTTTCCGCCTTTCTAAAAAATATTGTGTGGGTGCACCCATTCCAATTTTGGGCGGAACAGACCTCCAAGCATGCCACCTCCTCACCGCGCCCGAGACTGTCGCCGCACCTGGCCATGTCGAGCGCCACTACGCGGTGGTCGGCGGCCTCTAGACGGTGACCACCCTGTATCGACCACGCACCGTGACTGACACCGTGGATCATGATGAAGTGGTGCTGCTGCTTCTTGACGTAACGTGAAGCCTTTTGGATAACAAAATAAGCAACTCCAACAGTTCCCCATTTGTTGTTTGTCAATTGCTCTTGTTTGCCAACTCCCAAATCCAAATGCCAAATCAAAAAGAGCTCATCTCCAACAGTTTGGCATAATTCACTTGATAAACTTAGATCTAACTTACATCGAAACCCCGAGAGAGAAATAAAATTATGTTTATGTTCTTCCACCTCTTGAAAACTTACGTCGGGAACCCTGAGGCAGAAACAAAATTATGTTTATGCCCTTCCACCTCTTCTAATACGTACGGATGCGCCCGCGAATGCCAAACTGTTGGAGAGAGTTTTTTGGAGCTTTTTGGTAAAATTTGAGAATGGAT
Organism: Hyparrhenia diplandra; assembly: GCA_015847255.1. Taxonomy (NCBI): domain Eukaryota; kingdom Viridiplantae; phylum Streptophyta; class Magnoliopsida; order Poales; family Poaceae; genus Hyparrhenia; species Hyparrhenia diplandra. The sequence continues at coordinate 699,932 of JADLZK010008462.1, read as the reverse complement.
GGTCGGATGTTTTACGATTAACGTGAGAATTTCTAGCATTTATCTTTTCTTCTTAATGCCTCTGGTGAGAGTTAACATGGAGCCTCCGTTGGAGCCTTCAATTAGTAATAGTAAGATAAGATGTCGACCAACAGAGGTAGGAGTTGGTCCCCATACATCGAGAAAATACAAGCTCAAATGGATTGAATGCCATATACTAGAAGATTTTGGGTATGACAATTGATGGCTTTTGCCCTTTTGTCAAGCATCACATATTACATTATTCTTCGAATCTCAGGAAGTTTATGATGATCAAGAACGTGTTACACGACAGATGCAGAGGCATGACCTAGCCTGTGGTGCCACACAATCATAGTGGGTTTTTGGACGCTGAGAACTTCTTTATTTTGTGGAGGCGTCAAAGGGTAAAGTCCCACCTTACTTGAAACGCTGAGGAGAGTTTTCCCCGTTCCCTGTTCCTTGATAAGAAAATAGTTTGGATGAAATTCGAGGAAAACATTATTGTCACGTGCAAGGCGATTAACTGAGAGTAAATTTTTGTTTGCAGAAGGAACTTGAAGAATATTGTTGAGATGAATATTACGAGGCTTGGACTGTAATAAAGTACTATGACCAACATGATCGATCTACATACCTGACCCACTCACCGTGTGAACTTGATCTCCTCCATGGTATTTGTCGTGTATGGACAGCCTGTCGACTTCACTGGTTATGAGTGATCGGTGACTCTCAAATCAGCATACCAGTTTGTGTGTACACCATATGATTCAGTCATGGCCGCCAATGCACTCTTCTGAGGTGGGCCCGGTGACAGAGGCGTCGAATCTCTTGTAGCAGCGATTTGTCATGCGACCACGTCCATATCCACCACGGCCACGGGATTCAAAATTCCTGCCGCCATGGCCTCCTCTTGATGCTAAATTGACAAAGGACTGTGATCCTCCACCCTGCATTCCTTTACGCTGTTCAAAACTGGTTAGTTGAGAATATAGTTTGTGGACAGACATGGGTTCCACTCGCGCCGTGGCTACGGTCATGACCGACTGAAAATCATCTCCAAGCCCGGCAAGGATGTATGTAACGAGCTCGTCATCCTCCAGCTTGCAGTGTGCCGATGTCATGTCATCAGCAAGTCCCTTCATCTTGTCATTGTACTCCGCCACGGATGATGCCCCCTTTGAGGCCGTGGTAAGTGCCATGCGTGTCGAGATCACACACGCCTTGGACCGCGGGGCGTGGTAGGCCTTGTATCATGGCCTAGAGTCCCGCCGCGGTTGTCTCCGTCGTGACTTGGCCGAAGACCTCCTTGGACAGCGGCGAGAAGAGATAGCTAAGGACCTATTGGTCCTATGCTTCCCACTTCTCAACATTTACAACCATGGACGGAGCTAGCAGGGGGGCTAGCCGGGCTCCAGCCCCCTACAGCTCCAAACTATGTGGAGCCCGCTCTAAGCCCCCTTTTAAATCTTTTGTATAATTACATATATTAGGAGAAGTTAAGCTTGATTAGATGGTGTTCAGGCCACTCTAAAATTATTTGTAGCTTCGTCACTGTTTACAACCACTCACACATCTAAGATTAAGCTAGTTTATAACCTGCACACCAGAGCGGCCTATAACTACTCCAAGACGACCACGCTCGTCCAAGGGACATATAGGCAGCATTCTGTCCTAGAGACACGGGGCTTTGTCATCTTAACAGTACATAGCTAGCATTGATCGCGTTGTTGACGATGCGAGTGTACACGTCAAGCTCTTCGTCGGGCAACTCGATCTTGCAAACTCTTGTCCTTCTTGTGTTCTCGTACATACTCCTACGTAGCGACTTGCTGTGGGTTTGGCATCCTGGAATCTGGAAATCAATTAGGGCCCGTTCGGTTACAAATCAATTGTTGGATCCGTTCCGGTTGTTTCCTAAAAAATAGATGTTCAGTTAGCCTATACGAAAGCACAAATCTTGGGTCTGTAAGGCTAGATGTGCGGCTGGCCACATCCCTCCGTATGGATTATACGATGGCACCGCCCAGAATCAAACCGCTGCTCGGAAGGGATCCCCGCGGAAGCGAGCGCGATGGCTGCGGCCACGACGGCATCGGTACGAGATCATGCATACATCCGGATCGGAGAACCCAGGAAGACGTCACGCTCCACACGTATCCTGGCTCAATCCATCTGGATTGGTTCCAGAGCAACCGAACAAGGCCAGGGATGCGGCAAATTACAGCCGAACTTCATCTCCACTTTCTCTTGCGTCGAGATTCTCGTTGTCTCTACACGCAGGTCATCGTCGAATAATTGAAAAAAAAAAAAACGATTCAGCAGGTGCAGATATTTCAGCTTGCTTGCTTTTTTTGTGTCTTATTTCGTTTCCGACAAGTAAGAATAATCATCTCGGATGCGCTATTGGATAATCTACAGGTACAAAATCAAAGAAACATTTCAATAATACGGTTCATCCTTTTTCCAACTCGAGTTGTTATAATAAATTTGACCAAAATGAGACCGATGATGATGTCACTTGTAGAAAAATGGCCTTTCGTCAATGGCCAAAAATTATTTTAAGTCACGGTTTCAAAATTGCAACCGTGACTAAAGGGAGGACTACACTTTTAGTCTCGGTTTTGTAAATTGTAATACAAACGGGTACTTATTCTACCGTTTAGTTCCAGTTGCAACGTGCGGTCGTATAAGTGTGGGAGACTTTAGTCCCGGTTGTCACTGGTAGAAAACAGGCCTTTAGTACCTAACTAGGTTTACACTACAACCGAACAAGGAACAAGAAACCGAACTAGAGGGTACATTAGTCCCGGTTAACACTACCAACCGGGACAAGAGTCCCCTAAGCAGCACCGAGGAACGTCGTGTGTGCGGCGCGGTGGGACTTTTTAGTCCCGGTTGGAACCATCCACATGTGACTTTTAGTTTTGATTTGAGACACGAATCCGTACTAAAGGTACCTTTGGTCCCAGTTTTATCTTAAACCAGGATTAAAAGTGTCTCCACAGTGACTTTTTTTCTTTTTATAAAAATGATATCTTGTCATGTTAGATTTTCAGTGGAGATGAGATGACAATTCGCGTAGGGGTTTAGGTGGGAGGTTTGAAGCTCAAATCTCCACATTTGTGCCTTTTTTTATCCAATAAATACCTTTATAAACCCGTGCTTTTTTACCCAATATAAACCACAGGATAAAAAATCAAGACCCTTTTTCCCGATTACGAAAGTGGGTTGGGAACTGTGAATGAAGCTCATTTCTCATTTCTCTACTAGTGTGTAATAATAAATCAGCATAATTGCATCGTCATTTTTATAATGTATTTTTTACATACAGTCGATGTCAATTTTTTTTGACAACATAGTCCAATGTATCTTTATTAGAAAGTCTTATTATATCTTGGGATGTTGGAGTACTAAAGTCTTATTATATCTTGGGATGATGGGGTACTAAATGGAGTACTAAACCGGGATAAAAAAATCAACACTTCGATAGTTCATGAATGAATAAAAGTAAACTCGGAATGTAAAGTTTAAGCACTAAATGGTTACTTTAATAGTCCTGGGATGAAACTGGGTCCAAAAGTAAACTTTGAGGATTGGAATTTTTCAAATTTCAGAAGACAGACAAAAGCTGAACATGAGTGAGTATATGCAATTTCTTCCGATCATCGCCTCTAGGGTCTTTCTTATTTGGTTCGAATATGCAGCCCAACGACGTCCAATGGGCCGCACGTACTGGACGGGCCACGAACAACAACCCAGTAATGGTATGGACCGGAGAAGTTGGGCCGAGGAAGCATGTTAGGCCCATCTTCAGTTAACCTCAAAAAAAAACCTTCTCTGGCCCATGAGCTTTCTCTGTGCATTGGAACGGAGGGAGTAACTTGGATGCCTAACTCGAATTCATACTGATGGTCATCTCGACCGTTTTCGATTTTTTTTTTTCATTTTTGATAAACGTGAAAACGGGACAAAAACGATATGGTTGTTCTTTCAACCATTTTCACTTTTTACCTACATAAAACATCCTAGTTTGGCAAACGCAATAATAATGCAACACTGTCAAACATGCCACATCATAGTATTCATAGTAGCACCATCCATGGTAGATTCATGTGGCTTGTTGTGTTATATATGGTTTTGCACTCTTGTCTTCTTGTGAACCTTACAATTTGAACTAGATTTATCAAAAGTCATGTTTCCTGGTTCTGCGTGTCAAGGTTTCCCATCAACAATAATCATATAGCTTCACACCTGAGTTTCATCTCAACCTGATAGCATGCTCTTTTGTTCAAAATCAGAAACTGAATAAATAAATCTGAGAAGCTTCTTTGGTTTAGATGCTCCGGACTGCAATTGCTTCTTAGAGATGCTGGTGGCACTCACATTGCCCACAAGTTTCTGTTGCTAACAAATGTCACCCAAAGAACAGAATATATGAAATTTGCGAAATCTATAATTCTCCTATTTTTCATAAAAGTAACACCCCCAAACAATCTCCAATCCCCTGCTTTCTTATTTCAGTTGAAGAGAGTACTTCCTTCTGTACAAGATAACTGTTTATTTCAACTCAATTTGTACCATTTGTAACTTTGCATAAAAAAAGAACCATTTTTGCAGAAATCTATCTCAGCTTATACCACTATAATTCTCTGGATCAGCACTGTACCCTATGATCTGATCCTGTTGCTTTAGTTTGCTTCTCATCATCAGAAAGACAAACAAACTATATGATCGATGCTACTATTTGTGTGCTTTTTTTGATTTTTCAGTTGATTGAAGAGGTGATCAACTCAAGCCTGGAGGTCTCCCTTCTCCTCCGGCTCAAGCTCTCTGAGTTCGTCGGCTTCACTCCTCTTGCAGCTCCTGTAGAACATGCAGCTGACGATGATCTCCAGCACGACGCAGATGGCGTGGATGTAGGCGATCGAGAAGGCCTCGCCGGCGACGCCCGGCAAGAGCCTCCCCGTCCCTCCGGCGCTGCGCGACGACGCGGAGCCCGAACAGCGCCTCGGCCGCCGCCATGCCGAGGTTGGTGGGCAGCGCCAGCGCCAGCGCCGTGGACACCCGTCCCCGGATCGCGACGCACGCCCTGAGCACCGCGGCGTGGCCCGCGCACCGGGGCTCCGTGGCGGCCACGACCACCGCGAGGTTGCACACCACGGTGGCCACGCCGACCGCCAGCGAGTAGACGATGGCGCCCGCGGCCGACAGCGCCAGCGTCCAGAAGTGGGAGGTGAGGCCCAGCAGGTCGGCGGCGCCGAACGCCAGCAGCAGCAGCGAGAACACCGCCGCGTTGGCGGACAGCATGAGGAACGCGTTGAGCAGGTGCGTCGCCACCACGCCCCGGGTACGCGCGCGCCACGGCCCGCCACGGCGGGAGCGTGCCGACGGCGACGGAGAGCCGCCGGTGCCTCCGCCGGCCCTGCCCGTCGTCGCCGTCGTCGTCACGGAGCATGGCGGCGACGCAGGCCTTGGCGAGGAGGAGGAAGGTGAGCGCGAACGGCAGCGTGGCGACGAACGTGAAGACGGTCTGTGACAGCTTGGCCTCGAGCAGCGCGAAGAACGGCGAGGACGGGAACCCCGCGGCGTTGAACACGGAGCGGAGCCGCGCCGCGACGTCGCGCAGGATCCCCGACGACGACGACGACGTCGCCATGGCCTCGGACGCCAGCACCGCCGCCGAGAACGGCATCGCCAGTAGCGCCGCCACGGAGGTGAAGCAGTGGTACCCGGCGAAGAACACGGACACCGCAGCCCGCATCACCGTCGTCGCCCGCCTCGACGCCGCCGTCGCCGCGCCATGGCCGGCGCCGGCGCGCGCTAGCCCGCCTGCTCTCCTCATGGCCCAACGCAACCACTCAGCAGAGCAATCAGCAATGCAACAGTGTGTGCTCTCGCCTTTATGGCGGGAGGGATCGATCGCTTGGCTGGCTGTGCGGTAGCTCGCCGGTGGATGGATGGATGGTTGGCCGGTCAAGAGCAAGAAAGCTCGAATGGATGATTGACTGATCACCTACTGCTGTGCTACTGACGGCCGGCGAGAGGCGGCCGGGAGGAGGACACTTATATGGAGGAGCTCTAGCTAGCAGAGGAGTGAGGTCCAAGGTGGCGTGACAAGGCAGGTAGCTCGGAGGAGAACTGGAGAAGAAGCAAGCGATTGGATGGATGGAGCAGAGAAATGAATAGAAAAGAGATTTCCCTGAAATTCATCACGTCTCGGTACCATCTACTGGACTGCTACTACCAAACAGTATTATAGAGGAGGTGTATGAGTGAGCAGGACAGAAGAGACGACGATGAGACGTTGCAGGCATTGTAGGTGCATTGTAGGTGTCGTCGGCTACAAGGCGGGCTGGGTACCAGGCTACACAGAGAGGCTGGTGTGCGGCGGCGACGAAGATGTTGCTTGGATCGTATCCCACTCAAAGGCACAAGACAAGGCAGATCATATACATATATATAAATATATATATACATACATACTTGCATATATCTATCTATCAATACACTGCAGAGGATGCAGAGAATATACGCTTCCTTGCTGCTTGCAGAAGCACACAGAAATGGTGAAAGGGAAGCAGGGCAGAGTGGAGGGAGTGAGACTGTCATTCTCGCTGTTGGGTGAAATTAGGTCTGCCATACCGAATTCAGGCTGGCAGTTAGTTCTCTGACCACCAATCTTGAGCAGGAAGGTCGGGTCAGAAATTGGATGGGTGCGAGGAGGGTTGCTTTCACTTGGAATGGAAGTTACTTCAGAGTCATCAGGCACTATATAATGTGATTGGATTGTTTTTATATGATGAAAAAACAGAGAACTGTTGGATGCATGAACTTTGCAAGATTTCTGTGATGTCCAACATTTCACCACTGGCATTATCTCACAGAAAAAAAAATATTATTAGCATACCAGAATTATGCAGGACGGATGTACGTACTTACTATGATTCACGGGTGAGTGTACGGAGCACTGACTAATGGCGAGGCGATTCATACAGGTCACTCACTCACTCACAGGTCCATACATAGCTTTGCTCGTTGGGCGAGAGAGTACGTACGTTGTCGCCATTAAAGGGCCTCTTAGCTCGTTTGTTGCCAAGCGATTGTTTCTTGTTCATCCCGATCGATCTACCAGCAATTAGGGGGCAGCAGCTATTAGCTAAGCTGGTCGTGTACGAACCCCAGCACAAAAGGACACAGCAGCCACCAAACGCTAGCCTCCCTCCCTCCTAAATTCATTCATTCCTCTTATTATTATTTTTTTTGGTGAGTAAAATAAAGGGCAAACAGTGGTTTTGACTTTGGTTTTATGCAGCCTCTGCACTCAAAGCGAAAGTGCATGCTTGTACAGTGAACTGACGGACAGAACTCTCAACTGCTGTTCAAGAAATGCACAGTGGATGCATTTGGATAACTTGCATTGGTGAAGTCACCTTGTTACTCTCTCAGTGCACTTAATCTCACTCTAGGTGGAAAATTAAAAAGAGATTAGATGTCTGATCACCAGAGAGATTGTTGTTGAGCTGGGACTCAAAGAGATGGGATGAAATGTAATGTGCACTTGCACTGTTGCGTTGACCTTACTGGCCAAGTGTACAGTTTGTACTATCAATAAGGAAGGAAGCAGGGTTGGTTAGTTAGTTGGGTAGGAAGGTTGTTGATTGCAGATTATGGGTCAGCGAAAGAGTGGTTGGACACATGCATTCAGTGGATTAGATTACTCCTGGTGGCATGTCAATTCCATCGTTTGGTGGCAAAGCTTAACACAAAGCCCTCCACAGTGCTGTCCTCATCTCACCTTTTCTTTTCTTTTCTTTAATTTCCTTTTGGTTATTTAATAAAATCCGTCTCCACAAACTTTTCCTTTATTCCTTATATTTGTTAATCACTCGCTTCCTCGCTTTTTTATTTTTATTTTTTTGCAAAAACATTCCTTTGTGCAGGCCGACGAAGCCTTGCAATGTATATTATACTGTTGCGGATTCTTCACTTGGTTCTTCAACTCTTGTGCACCACATGGTCGATCTGTCTCTGCCTCAACCGTTACTGATTCCATCAGTGTTCGTTTGATCGATCTCCATTGCACGCAGTTAGCTAGTAGATAGATTGTTGGTACAATCTGTCGAAGCAAATCGACAGCGAAAACGGATGGCAAAAAATTGTTGGCAGAGACAGTGTCAAAACCCAATTGATGTCAACCGCCATGACCAACTGCTTCATCACCAGCGAAAACACACACTACATGTCTAGTTCTACCAAGGCAAAACCATAAGCCCGGATCTCAGTGTGTGGCTCATCTCATCACATGCCTGAAAGCATACCAACAAACAGACATGTATGTATATATACATGCAATTATATGCAGACTTTTTCCTTGAAGATTAGGGGGACAATGCACGAGCTATGGAGGGACCCCCATCTATCCAATAACAACTCAGGGAAATTTTGAGCCCGGAATGCACGCAACCACAACATATACCTCGCACAGCTTGCAAGAAGGACCACTACACAGGTAGCCATATGATGAGCACATCATGCATATCGCAGTGAAATTTCTGAATTTCTGTCCTGTCCTGTTTAGCATAAAAAGCTGTCTGTATCATGTAACTGTACTATAGTGTATGTTAACAAAGCCTAGCTAGTTGCCCATGCTTTGGGGAAAAAAAATGTCCTTTCATCTTGTAGCTAGTTCATTACATATATATATATTGCTCTCGAATGTCGGTCATCTGCTGGTGATCCATACATCTCATGGAGAGTGGTTGCCACTACCAAATCTTTCATCAGGTCGTTGGCATCAACCCACACACACATGTACAATTCCTTTTTATTTTCTTTTTGAAAACACGAGGATCGAGGAACAATTTAATGGGTGCAGATTAATTGTTGCTTCATCATCAGGAGATGGCTACTCCCTAACCGTTTCCTCTGTTCCTATCATCACCACATTATATCAGCAATTCAACATCTTGCTGGCACTGACCGTTTGGATAGGGACTAGCACTAGTTGGATTCAGACATCCCAATTGCAGCTTCAAGTTGGTCAAGAGATCGAGCAGCTGTTTCAATGTTGTGCATATCGGAATGTTCCTTCCAGGTGCAATTTTACCATCACAACATGCTGAGTTTTCGGAAAGTCAAATTATCCATATAGCTCGTTTCACTGATTCCTATTGTAAACATGCATTTTGTGCTAGAAGAAATCACAAAGCAGCACATCACAGCATAACCGAACAGGAACAGAGTATTCAGCGGGCACCATGCTAAAGCTGAAGATATGCATGACAAAATCAAGTGGCAAACGGAAAGTTGAAGAAAAGCTGCATACTCTTGTGTATGTGCAGAATTATGGAAACAAAATCAGGCAAGAAAATACTTCCAGTGTGTACTCTGATCTTGGGTGATGGGTGGGTCCATTATCCCTGCTGATGACAGCATACCAACACAATTTCCCTCCCAGAACTCCCCTGATGATTGAGTGTGCTGATGCTTTCTTCCAGCTCTTAGCACTTTTTTTTTTCCCTTCAATGACTCAATCAGCAGCAGTGACCTCTCATCATCATGGCCAGTTCGTTGGGCATGTTCTGCTTGGTGGCATCGCCTGGATGTGCTGAATTTTATTTTGTTTTATTTGTCTCTTTTGTTTATGAGTGCTGCGGCAAGTTGCATTGGCTAGTGTGTTTGGATCACTGCTAAATTATGCCTTGATAAAATTCCTTTTTTTTTTTATTATGGATAATTTCCCCTGGTAGTAGATGGTTGAATTTTGAAATGAATAAAGCCTGAATTCTATTTTTTTTTTTTGTTGTCCATCCTTAGTACTGTTATGTAGTATTGGGAGTATGAGATTCTCTCAAAGGGGAACAGTGCTATGAAATCATGTGGAATAGTAGTGAACAGTGCTATATGGATAGAGATGGGATTGGCAATTTGTAGAACGTTACTGTAGAGAGAATCGCCATAATTCACAAATGGTATGAGAAGTCCGTCGTCCGTATGTGATGAGGATACTGTCAAGTTGGGAGGTAGGTCAATGATAGAGGGTTACCCTACCATAATGCAAAGCCAGCGTGTATCCATTAATCTTAATCCAATGGAATTATGGAGCATCTATCTGACTTGCAAGTGTTGGTCTTGTGTTGTTTCATTGAAAAGTTTTTTATTTGATTCAAGTCATCATCAGTAAATTTCCTCCACATCACCATCAAGCCAAATGGATACACCATCTATACAAGCCAAATTTCTCTGCCCTTGACCGAGCTTTTATATATAAAAAATATATCATATCAAACAACTTCAAATGGATACACCATCTAGTCATATTTCATGAGAATTTATTTAATTAAACAAAATTGATATTATAGATATTGATGCATTTAAACCTGACCACTATTAGAGAAGTCAAAGTTTGACTTGGGACAAAAATGACATATAATTTGAGATGAACAGAGTTTGTAAATTTAGCACGCAAAGGTTGCGGATGCTGAGACTTCCTCTCGAAATTTCGTACGTTGATACGCGTAGCAGAAGTGGCATTATTCAAGCAACCCAGTTTACTACGCCATGCAAGGGCGGCATGTGGCGAACGTTAAAGCATATCATTAGGGGCATGTGTCCGAATCACCCATCTTGCTTGACATTCTCCAGATGAGTATATATGAGAAAGGCACGGTCCCTTGATCAGCATCCAAAGTGAACAAATCATTTCTATAAAGTCAATGAAACATTTGGCAATACGTAAAGACGAATCAGTAAAATAGTGCTTGCAATATACATATCAGTTGAAATTCTGCATTGCCACACCTACTTCATTGATGCCTTAATAAAATACCAAAACATAGCTGGAGGAATTGCCACACTGGCTCACGTTGATTTTTTTTTACTAATACATCAAAAAGGTATTCTTAACAATATGTAGGGTCATGGGCACAAAAAGTTTCTATGAAAATTCATTCATCAAATATAAATAAAGCATCCTTTTGGACCATGCGTGGTGCTCGCGGGATAATCTGGCCAGGAATCCCAGAAGCAACATCACAGAGAGGCACTTGGCAGATAAGACGAGAGTTATCCAGATCTAGCTTTGTATCAGTTACATGATCTTATCTGGCATATCACTTCAATAAATCTGATCAGTACAAGCTTCCTGAGCGGCGCTGGTTTGGATCTGGCCTGATGGGCTCCCCTGTGAAGGGATCAAACTTGTAGGGTTCACCTGTGAAGGGATCAAACCTTACTTGTTGGCGTTCTGCCAAATATTCAGCGGGTGACCTGGGTGGAAATCTGAGCCTAAGTCTGTGTTGTACCCTGCAGTAGGCAGAAATCTCCTTTCCTTAGAAAGAACAGCATCTTGAGCTGATCTTTCAATATTTGAACCATGCTCTTGTGTGTATCTTCGATCAAGATGCTTTCCAGTGTTGTGTCTTGATTCATATGCTAATCTTGGTTCTGGGTTCATTCTAATGTCAATTTCATCATGTCGTGGGACGTGGTTCTGGGTTTCTTATAATGGTCGATCTTTCTTCAGCATATTTTCTAATCCTTGACTGAGACACTGGTGGATCGCCTACGTAATATGTTGAAGGATGGTGGCTGGAGGAATTGTATCTACTGCTCCTGCAAATAAAGTGGAGATTACCATCCAAGCTTGAATACCACATGCACCATTTACAGAGCATAGGAGTGAGCGCAAACCTACCCGGTGTCACAAAATCATAATCTTCATGTGGGTACCGCTTGCTATGCGTTTCTGGATTTCTTGGCAAATAAGTAGTACCGTGTAATGTATGTAAACCAAAGGCCTCAGCCTGGTGCTGCAAGTCAAAACAAGACATTCAAGGAAAAGAAAGGGAGAAAAGAGCAAAAAGGAAAGGTGGAAGATATTGAGTGAGGTAGTACCTTAGCAATCAATGATGCAAAATAATCTCCTTTTATTGCGTTTATCTCCACCGGATATCAAAAACTGCATGTGCTTCTTGGTGAGGATTAATGGTAACATTGTTCAGGAAAGGGCTCAAAAATAATTTATGTAAAACAACTGAATACCTGATTAAGGACAGCAAGAGCAGATGACTCCGAAGATCATTCAGACTTTTTACACAATGGATGTCAATCTGAAGAAAGGAAGATGGAAAAGAACATCATGCTTCATGGTTCATACATTAAAAGGGAACAGATGGGTACCTTCCTGTACAAATCACTTACATCATATCGAGTACCAATTCCTAGACGTAAAATTCGAAGCAAGACTTCCTTGACAGATGAAGGTAATGAATTAACAGCTGATTCATAGGGGTCAGCAGCCGCCTAATAAAAGACAAACACAGAAAACATTGTTACAAACATGAACAAACACACCATCCTTTCTCCTTACTGCAATATGAAATTTATTCCATTCAACTAAGCATACTAGAAAACTGCTAATTCAGCTGGTCAATGCTGGGATATTTGATGCTCAGTTTTTTTCAATTAAATCCTAACTAAGCAAGAAGTCAAGCTACAAAAACTGGAAATGGCTGTGCTTCTAGCCTATTTAACCTACCCAACAGGAGAGCTTCCAGTAAAATAATTACTCTTCTAGCCTTCAAAGCCAGAGTTGAGCAGATCATGCAGAATCTAATGTCTTCATATCATATTTGTCCAGAGAAGACAAATAGACCATAAGACCACCCGATGATTCAGTTTTCATGTAGTAGTGGGTGTGTGTGGTTTTGGATCTATGTATTACTCACCCTTCTTCTATTAATACAATGATACATCTCCTGCATGTTTGAGGGGAAAAAAAAAGAGCAGATTGATGTGCAGTTCACTTCTAAAACAACTATAGGATCCACAAAATAAAGGTGACAAATAACAACTGAACCAAAGCTCTACTGAGTGACTGAGTCACTGGCTAGCTATGTTGAACATTTCAAGACTTAGTAGCTCAGGTTATTTCAGATTTAATTATAAAAAGTTCTATCTTTACTCAAAAATCAAAACTCACTTATTAGTTTTTAAAATTAAAAGGAAGAAAAAGTAAAAGACCAAAAGTAATTGACAACATGTTGATTATCATACATACATAATTAGATAATCTTGGAGCTTTCACTTGACGATCAAGTGAATCGTGTCCATATCTTCCATGAGAATAATCTTGCCTATCTCCTGAAACATTTGATCTTCTAGTTCTCACTTCTTCATGAGATCGCTTCTTGTCGTTGTCTGCCATAGGTCGAGCAACTGACACCTATCGAGAAAAAAAAAAAACATGAAAGAATAATTTGTCAAATTCAAAGTATAAATATCAAATAAGCAGCAAGAAGCTAGTGATAATCCCAAACAGATAACATTGTTATTCATGCCTGGATCCTGAAAGATGGTCCTCGATTAGGTCCTCTCACCGCTTTACCATCCATTTCTTCTATAGCATTTTCAAGCTCCTGTAATTAACAATATATAGTTTTTTTATAGAAATCAATCCAATACAACTGTTTAAAGAATATCTAATCACATTAAGTACCCGAAAACATACTCTTCAGAATTATGATAAATACTTACTGAACGATGGCCGAAGTGAACAAAACCAACTGGACCTTGTCCTTTTCTTGAGATAGCAACCCGTACTACCTGGTTGCACATCCGTCATAGTTATTCAACATTGCATGTAATATTGGTTAGTAGATATTGCAAAAAATGTGACAGACATCTTGGTGCACCAACCTCACCGAACTGTTCAAAAAGCTTTCTCAGGTACTCCTCGTTAACATCTTCTGGCAGGTTCCCAACAAAAGCAGACTTAATCTGAGAGTACACAGAACAGAAATCACGATCAAAAGTTCTAATTCTAACAGAAGATAACTATATTTGTATCGAGGAAAAATGTTTTCCTTTTTCTACATTACCTTGGCCATTTCATCAGGATCCACATGAGACTCTTTTATCAGCCCAATTTATCGCAGGATGCAAAATACCGCCAAGCGTAAAATCTGTTCTTGAACCCATACGGATTACACGTGCAGCAGCCTGTGATTGATAGTTTGAGGAATGAAATCAAAGGAAGCTGGCTTGAGCAGAAAGCAAAGGACCTAAGAACATCTTCACCAAGATGTTATTAGATATCTGTCTTTTTCCTCGCATCTCAGTGGCGAAAACCCAGATCAGTGATGACTGATGAATCAAGATCTTATACAGATAAACATACTTGTATTTTGTATGTTTCAGCTGTGAGGAGATTTGCAGAGTAACATAATGGTAGATTGAAATTACTGTGGTGTAGCAATGAATCCAAGAGAAGGGAATCAAGTATCAACATGGGAGACATAATTTCACAGCCACAAGAACACAACTAGATTTGGGAATGATCTGAAAAACGAACAGCTAGGAAATTCCTAAGAGGCCCATCAAGCGATGTCCGGTCACTGAACCCCTGGTTGCCCATTATTGGGTAGCTGACATAAGAGGAGCTCTATCTCTCTGTCCAGGTTCTTGGGAAGGTTTCTCGCTGCAGCAGAATGGTGCTGATCAGCATGTTTGGAGGCTGCTAGGAATGGTTCGTACTCTAGTAAAGTCGGCCTACAATATCTTTTCCCTTGGTGTCATCCGCTTTGCTCCTTGGAAACGAATTTGGGAATCTCAGGCTCCTCTTCGCTGCAACTAAAAGTTCTTCGTTTGGCTTGAACCATTCTTAAACGGTGGACCGGCTCACTAAAAAGGACTCCCCCACCCAGCTGCTGACCCCTTCTGTGATCAAGAGGAGACCATACAACACCTATTGGATTCGTGTGTTTTTGCCTGAAAAATCATGTTCATCATTTTGCAGATTGCAGAAAATCAGATTTGGCCTCCATTGCACCCCACCATCAACTCATATATTCTCAAGCTGGTGGTACCAGGCAGTTAAAGAGGTAACAATGGACTACAAAAAGAGATTCAATTCACTGACAATATTGGTGTCTTGGGAAATCTGGAAATCCAGGATGCTTTTTAATGGCTCTACACTAAGCATTACAACGGTGTTGCAAGCTGTCGATTATGAGTACATTCTTTGTGCTAAGCTGGAGCAAAGGGCCTCCTGGAGCTTTTTGGAAGGCCGTTGGGAGGAGCTCAGGCAATAGTGTGGTAGTTCTGGTCATGTTGCTTTTGTCAGTATGCTCTAGGTTGTGGGTGTTTGAGTGTGTGAGTGTTGTTTGGGATTTCTTCCTGTTTCAGACATCCCTTCCTACGCCCCATTTGGATCCTTGGAATTAAAATCCACTCTAATAATCATAATTTAAGCATAGATTATTTAAGGTAATATAGTTGTCTACGGAATATATTTGTATGCTACTGTTGGCCATATGAGGGAGATGGTTATGTGCTGCACTTCTACTTCTACTGTAGAGGAGCGAGCCGAAGAGCATGAACATAGTGATCTATAGAATCAATTTTTATCTCCAACCATATGAATTTAAGATAGTCTAATATCTAAACTTTGGAAAGTTGTGGAATATAAAATTTCAGGCCAAATAACCTAGTCCGTTAAGTAGATTCTAATTTCTCCAGGATGAAGAATCTAAACGGCTCTTTAATGAAACGATATGCAGCTCTCCTGTCTGTTCAAGAAAAAAAAGCGGGTGGTGGGGGTGTCATATAGTCTACTTTTTTACTTGAACTAAAGAAATATATAGGCAAGTCAAAGAATGCCAAAAAATAAGAAATGCCAACACAAGCAACAGAAGAAGCTGGCAAGTAACAATGTTGCTTCAATCAATGGTAACCTTCAGGTCTTCATAACTGAACTGTTAATCTTCATTGCATTTTGCAGCCATTAATTTATTGTAAGCTCTTATTTGACTCTTGGTCTGAGAGAGAAAGAGGAACTGCAAGGAAACTTTCTACATCACATGGAAGATGAATTATGAGATATGTTGATTTCCCCATCCATGTTTCTAAATATTCTACATATGGATTTTGGGTTTTGCTGTTGCTAAAAACTCAGGCTAGACGGTGATGGAGCTCGTCACTTTTTTGGACAGATAGTCAATGAATTGATGATATTACCCCACATTTGTCTGCTCTCATTCCTAAGAGACGAGCAAATAAACGCACTATCCTAGAAGGTCTCACAAACCAGACTTGGATCTTGGGTCTGCAAGGTGCACTTTCAGAGAATGCCATTGTGAAATTCCTTGAGCTCTGGGACACCCTGTAATGTGTAACGGTGTGGAGGATTCTCAAGTTTGGAAACTCAGCTCAAGTGGACATTATACAGCAAAATCGGCAATAAGGGTTTATTCAAGGGATCAGTGAGACTATTCTCTTGGGAGAGGATCTGGAAGGCTTGGGCACCAGCCAAATGTCACTTCTTCACGTGTTGTTGCACACAATAGATGCTGGACAGCAGATAGGCTAGCAAGGCTAGGTCTTGACCATCCCTCTCATTGCCTTCTTTGTGACCAAGATGCTGAGACTATAAATCACCTTCTGGTAGACTGTTTTTCATGAGATTTTTGGTTTGGACAATTGCAGAAGGTTGATATGCAAAGCATCTCACCCCAGACAAGTGAAACACCCTTTGAGGCCTAGCGGGACAGAGCTAGAAGGGCTGCTGGTGGACTGACAAGAGAAGACTTGAACTCTATTGTCATTTTAGGAGCTTGGAACTCTGTAATCACAGAAATCGCTGTGCATTCGATAAGTTTCACCAAATCTAAATAGATTTTTAACTTGCTTCCAATGAGTTGAGGTTGTGGGGGACTGCAGGTGCCAGGGGTATATCGTACCTGACTGGCCTGCCACCCGAGTGATTGTTTTTGTAGGTCAGGGATTGTTGTAAACTGTTCTCAAGACGATTAGTTTTCTCTTAGAGTCCAAGGAATGAGTGTGTGGTGTTGTATTACATTTCTTAATAAAATGATACGCAGTTCTCCTGTGTGTTTGAGAAAAAAAACCAGGCTAAACTTTGGAACTACATTACTTCTCCGGCATTATGTGTTCTCAACACAGCTTCTCAAGGTCTTTAGAGAACAAAGGTCATCTGGATAAACAAATGATAATAAAGGCTGATGATTTCACGTAGTTAATTACTAGGGGGCATGGAATACAGTTGTAAATATTGCAGATCCGAAAAAGGCATGCATGCAAGTATTCCTTTGGCTTGGCTAACCAATCACCATCCTTCCAGACAGTGCTTCAGATATAACGCCAGCCAGTGAACTAGGAAGATTGGGAATTCATTTCAGATAAACACTGGCAGTGGTCATTATCTCTCCCTCCTATACTTTTGCAAAACATGGATATAAATGTAAATGTAAAGAGCATATCAAAGATACAAGATATGACTTGGATAAAAATTCTGGCATGTCTTTTTCCTATATGACCAGTACCAATTTTCTCCACAACTGTATTGAACAAAGGATTCTTCAATGTCGGTGGCTTCTTCAGAAGACAATGCAACAGGAATTTTTCATGTGAAAACAGTAACATTCAAATCCATTCTTTGCAACGTTAGTCAATCATTTATGACATGATAGATGGAGAATTTATGTTGCCACATAAATACAAAATCAATGTCAAGTACACTTATCAGAGATGTGAATTCCTTAGCTTGTCAGCAGATCATAAGGTATTTTGCCATAGAATCCAAAATCAATGTCAAGTAAGTCAGATGTTAATTCCTTAGCTTGTCAGCAGATAGTAAGGCACTATGATAATTTGGTGCCATTCATCATTTGGCTCCATATTTTGATTAGGGCATAGGGGCACTAAGGATAGACAGTCACTTGAGCATGCATGAGACAAATGGCACATGTGCTTCATTTGCTACTAGAAAGGATGATAGACTAAGGTACATTGTTTTATCCAAATAAACTGAAAAGGAATACAAGAGGCAATAATATTTGGCCAATACCTGCAAGATAAACCAGTTGATAGAGCCATGGTCAACTATATAAAAACTACAAAGACTTTGCAAAAGGAAAACTTAAACTAATAAGGATAAATGAACAAAATATGAGAAAGGAAAACTGAACACCATAAAACAAAATTTAAATTAATGGCAAATGCAGAATGTACTAAGAAAAGATAACTTTTCCACCAGTGAGGCAAAGACTTACTCCATGAGAAGAAAATCTCACAAATGCAAAGCCTCGATTGATATTCCTCTTGTTTGAAGATCCATGAGTTGAAGCCATTGCAAGGTCAACCGAAACAACATCTGTGAATGTCTGGCAAAATATGTGTATCCAAGCAAAATTAGTTTGAGAAGTATATGTTAAAGAAATCTCTGATTGATAGGTATATCAAGGTTCTACCTTGCGAATCAATTCTTCAAATTCTTCTAAAGTCCACTCTGGCAAAACAATAAGGGAAAACAGACATTATTAGCACTTAGATGATAATTTTGTTTTTCTGTGTATTTTCAGTTTTTCACAACAAAGTTCTGCAGATCAACATGTTGACAAGCGCTCTGCACTGCTACATTGGATTTTCTAAGACAGACAGGTATTACAGATTTTTCTTGATACTAACAATTGATTCATCATATATATTGGCATGTATTTTCTTTCAGGAAGTTTACTGGATCATGATTCCTGATTTTCACCATGAGTGGAGTTTACCTTTGCAAAGATTTCCAAAGAAAACTGTATCTTGATCCATTGAAAGATCAACATTAAGCCTCTTTCCTTGAAGCTGGTAAAGAACCAACAGCAAATATGTTATGAATGTCAAGTTTCATACATGAGACACAGTGCTATTCTTTACATATGTTATAATGAAAAGCCACACTACCATCTCAGATCTCACTCTGGAGTCTGGACTCAAGGTCTATAGAAAAGGAATAAAAATAAAACAAACTTGTGATTAACAGAAATGTGAAGAAAGCAAGAAGCAATTTCTGCAGGCAACATTATGAAACTGCTACGTATAACAAAATAATAACGACAGGAAAGCAAAATTTGCTACACATAGATGTGAAATAGACACAGGAAAAAATGATCAAACGTAATGGCAGACTGGTACGTTCTACAAGTTAAGCATTGTTAGAACACATGTGACTAAACACAGTATATTTGTAAGCATTATTAGAACAAGTTAAGCATTCTTACCTCAATACCATTCTCTTTGCCTTTTGGCAATATTAGCATACTCCGCTTTGAAAACCTAACAAAACCATATCCCTGAAAGGATTTCAGGAAAGAAAAAAAAAACATTAGAAGTATTCAGATGTTTCATGACAAAGTGAAAAAAAAACGATGTCTGAGAGACTGAAATCATATACTGCGATGTCTAAATTTTACTTGTACCAGACCTTTGGATGGCCATTCTGATCTTTCATTATACGCACATCAATAATCTCTCCGCATGAAGAAAATATCTGTTCATGCTTTACAAGTCAGTGCAACAACATAGAAAATGCAAGTAAACTTGCTTTACACATGAACCCATTGATTCTAACTTCACTGCTGCAGACAGAAGAGAACAGACAATTTGGATAACAGCATTCTAAACATTGTTAAGTTCAACATTGAAATATGAAACAAATTAAATATTCCAATCTTCACAACATGGCATACTTAGCTTATTACTAGAGATATGACTATTCCACTAAACAAGTATACAGAATAAATGGGAGGGTCAAAGGCACAATTGTAGTTTTTCAGATTCAGCTGTTCTCATTTGCATTGTAGAAGAAATGTAAATCCCTCCTCCCCTTTTACTTTACATTGTCAGAGTAAAATAGGCAGGTATCAGGCAACAAATGATGTCTAACCGCAGAGCCTACAATGGCACTGGCTCCCTGGGCATGTACACATCTACCTCTTTGGTTTGCAATTTAGACACTACTTTTTACAAGCCACCCCAAATGCAACAGATACAGGTCTCATTCAACACCTGTATGTCTGAAGTTTCCAACACCATCAAACTGCTAAGAGTGCACAGAAGCAGTCTTGTATCCAATCACAAGTGGGTAAACTACAAACCAGAACAAACACAAGCAGCAACAGCAAACCAACCTCCCGTAGCGTGCTTTCCGTGGCCGACCGCGGCAGCCCGCCGACGAACACCTCGGTGCCCTTCGCCATCCCGCGATCTGCGAATAGCCCCACAAGCACACAAAAACCGCGTATCATCAGTGGCATAGAAATCTCCCCCCTCAATTCCATCAAAACCAAAACGACATCCCTCACTAAACACTCACCTTGCTCATCGTAACCGCCCCGCGGCGGCGCCATCTTCACCCTTGAAAACAGACAGAGGAGGGGCAAGGGAGCGAGTGGGTGGTTCTATCTCGCCAAAATCCGCACCAAATCCGACGCCGCCGCGACCGGACGGATCGGCGGCGCCTCCCGAGTTTCGAATCCGGACGAGCCCCCCGCGAATCGGATCGAATGGAAGACCAATCTTCACGGATTCGCTGCTGAGCCGGGGACTGATGGCTTTCCCGTTTTATTATTGTTTTTATTTCTTTTCCGAGAACTATTTTTTAGTGGGTTTTGAGCGAATGAGAGACACTGCCGCAATGGGCCTGGCCTGTCAGATATCGTTGCTAGGCCGGCCCAGTTGATGCAAAATGAGAGATGGGCCGGCCACTTGATCATGAGCCAGTTGGTGTAATTTTCCTCTCAAATCAAAAAAGTCTTCTGAAAAAGGTATAAAAAAAAAGCCTTCTGAAAAAAAAACTACTCAAATCAAAGGAGAAACTACTGTCACTTTTATTGAAAAAAATTATTTAAATCCTCTTCTTATTCAGTCAAACTTGCCAGGCTAAAAACTAGTTGAAAGCATCCAAGCTTGTCAATTGTCATGCACTGCTCCCTGAAAATAAAAGGTTTTCTAGTACTAAAACAATTTCGATCACTTGCAAACGAATCACCCAATTTCTTGGCTCTAGGAGTAGATTGGATACGGCTGCTGGCTGGCCTGACCAGGCCAAATTTTGGCCGGTGAAGTAAGGCTTAGCTCCGTTTCATTTTTGGATCCGTGCTGTTGTTTGGCTTGGCCTTGGCCAGCTGTTGTGACCAATCTTCAGTTCAATTTGGCCAGCAGCCTACATTTGGCGGACATCCAAATGTGTCCTCAGTGGCTTCCTCCGGTTGTTTCTAAGTTGCCAATGTGTCGTATTACGAATTGGAACGGGGATCCCTCCAAAAAACGGACACTACAATAAACTGCGCCAACAACTCTGCATGTGCCACCACTCTGCAGTGTTCTCAGTATATTTTGTTCTCGCTTTCTCACAGTACTGAGGTTGTTACTAGCAACTCAATCTGAATACATATGTATGTATTCTAAGTACAAAGCAAGTAATCCGTGCTAATCGTGCCGCAAGGATTTCAAGCTTTTCAAGTCAATCACTATTCACTGGATAGGAAAATGAAATTTGGACAGGTAGCTCCATCTCTTTGTGAAAGTTGTGCCATCTTCTGAATATAGTACATCAGTAGAAATGTACAAGCAGGAATTACTAGTACTACAGCACAAACTAGCATGCTGCAAAACTGGAGTAATGGACCACAAATAGCCAATTACATTTATTATAAGCAGTAAAAGGGCGCTGCAAAAACTGGAGTACATGTTTTGATGCATGGAATTCTCTCTTTCTGTTTGTTTATTTCAGACAAAAATGCAGTTTCTACTTTGCTAGTGGCTACCAAGGCAACTACTTTCATAGCTCATTGCACCTTTGAGATGCGCCTCATCAATCTGGACTGAAATTTTGGCTCCCTGGGAATTGTAGGCAGCTTCAGTGACCTGCATTTTTCGCATACAAAGCTTTAGCTGAAAACAGTCTGAAACGAAACAGTTGACAAGGCAAAAAAAGATTAGAAATTCAATACCTTTTTGGCACAAAGGGCTTGGAAAAGTCTGGCACTGGATGTGCTCTTGGAACCAGTTCCTTCCTTAGCAGCTTGATGTCAATTTCCTCTTCCAACTGCACAAGGATACATAGTACCACCATGGATGGCCTTATTTCTTACACCCGAACAAGATGAAATCTTACCAATAACATGCTGTAAATTTCAGATGGATATAAACAGCAAACCTTCTTTTGCCTTTCCCTCTCCAGTTTCAGTTCCTCAATGAAGCTATTGCGCTCAGCGACCTGCAGGATGGGAGGGAGACAGCCACCTCATAAATCGGCAACGGCAAGCGAGCATCGCAATGGGCAACTTACCTGGTTATCGAACTGGACCCGTCTGACAACACGCACAGCGCTGTGCAGCACGTGATCGATCGGTTCCGTGGGTTCCTTTGTTGGAGGTTTTGCAGGGATCTGCAGAACAGAGAAGGATTAGAGACAGGTTGAGAAAACAATATCACATTACCACTTGAGATAACTGATAAAGATACATGGTGTTCACTCTTCACTGAAGTTCAGAAACAGTAACAGAGTAACAGAATGCAATTCAGCTAGTTGGCATACCTCTGGTTCATCAGTTGTGTAAGGTAGACCTCGCGCGACTGGATGGCGCAGCCTCTCCTCCTCTACCAGCTTCTTCATCAGCCTCTCAAGAAAATTTCCTTCCTTGGCTTTTCCTCTTTGCTGAGTACAGGAACAGGAACACAATTTATTACAAGCATAAACAATTTCTTCAGAAGGACAAGTAGGGACAATTTCTTCAGAAGGACAAGTAGGGACAATTTCTTCAAGGAGTTTTGAAGCAGTAGGCGCCTTCATACCTCGGTCCTGAGACGAAACGGCTGCTGTGCCGTCACCCTTGTCACCTTCCTGCTGCAACTCCAGGCCCTATCCGACGATATGGTGCTCTGCGATGCAAACAGTATTCACGCAAATTTCATGGAAAATTAATCAGCTCTCAACAAGAGATAAGATTACGAGCATTCCACGTGCGTACGTTGTATGGCCTCTGCCGACGTTGGCCTCGTGCACGGCTGATCCTGCTGAAGATTCAGAGAGCAGCACAGTAGCAGGTGTCAATCAAGATTCAAGAACACAGAGAAGAGATGGTTGGAGAATCCGAGACCTGGTGCGGTCGGAGGCGTCGAGGATGCAGGCGACACCGGGGATGACCGGGAAGAGACCTCGGACGAGGAGGAGGCAATGGAGGGGTTGTACGACACGTCGATCTCCTCGGCACCCCGCGGCGTCGCTGGACACGACACCGTCGCTGGCGCGGCTCCCTGCTCGTCCTTCCTCCTCCTCCTCGTCGCGACTCCGTTCCACGCCATGGGACCGCCGCCGACGCCGACGCCGCCGCGCAGCGAGAGGAGCCGCTCGAACGTCTCCACCAGGTACTTGACGCGGCCCTCGCCGTGCTCCGGGAGCCACGCCATGGCCTCCTCCATCGTCGCAACCGCCGCCATCGCCCGCTTCCGCCGTTCTTGGTCCGCCTCCGCGTCGCTGCAGGGGTAGGAGAGCTCGGTCCGCACCACCTCGTCGACGCGCTCCTCGGCGACGCCCGACTCCGCCACGCGCGGCGCGTCGTACGCCGCCACCGCGCCCGCCGCCGGAGTCGCGCACTTCTTGGCGCAAGAATCGAGCCTCCGCCTCCTGGTGGCCGTCCCCGGCGCCCTCTTCGTCGCCGCAGGCGTCTTCTTGGACGAGACGCAACCCGGGGACGATCCTGCAGGGCCGCGATTCTTGGCCGCCGCCTTGCCGCCGTTGCCTCCGGCGCCAAGAACCGCCCGCCGCGCGACCGAGGACGACGACGCCGCCCACCGATTCTCCGCCTGCGACGCCTGCAGCAGCGGCGACGGCGACACCACAACGGGCGCGAACGGCCGCCGCTGTGCCGCCTGTCCTCCTCTGGCTCTCGTCGTCGCCGCAGCCGCCATGGTCTCTCTCCCGATCAAAACGTGCGCGAGCAGAGAGGGATGAGGTGGTTGATGAGGGAGAGTAATGAGGCGTGATCAGAGAGGAATGATGGGATGGAATTCGCGTTTCGAAATCCTTGGAAACGAATTTATAGACGACGAGGAAGGAGGAGGAGGAGTCGAGGCGGTGACGACGGCGAAGCGGCGAGCGGCGCTGGCGCAAGCAAGCGCAACGGCTAGCGGCCAAGAGGATCGGGGGTTTTCGGTTCGCCCGGCGCGCGGCGGTTTTCCGGGCCGTTGGATCCGGGAGCGGAGGGATCCCCTGCCGTTGATGAGTGCGTTTATTTACCGTTGGTGAAATCCTTTGGTGTGCTTGATCAGGGGGGAAAATCCTTTGGTGTGAAATAGGGCCAATTGTGCAAGTCCCCTATTCTGTCTAATTGCCCGTTTACCCCTGTTTTTAAACTTTGCTCATTTGCCCCTGTTTTTTTGTTTTCCAATTGTGCAAATGCCCCTAAAAAAACGAGCAATAAAAAGAATTGCGCCCCCCGATAGGGTCAAATGAGCAATTGGAAGACAAAAAAAATGAAAAAAAACAAGGGGCAAACCAATTTAGGTGTTACAAATTGTTCCAATTAATAAGCAGTGAATCTGTGCTTGATCTGATTTTTTCTACTGAAATGAATTGGGATTTAGTGAGTGTATCGTCGTTAGAAGCAAAAATAATAATGAGAGAAAAAAAAATCAAATCTCAGTCACTTTCACACTTTCACTATCGTTGCAAACATACAAACGCTATTTCTAGAGATCATGTGCACCAACGACCTCAAGAATCATTGTAGGAGCATGTATGTATAGAAAAAATCTCAAGAATGTTTGTTGGAGCATGCTTATATTGCCATAGTTGAACAACTTGTACTGTCCTCACCATATATATACGGCATGCGCATGCATACGACCAATTCTTGCAAGTGTTATTTTTTCTCTCTAAAATGTAAAAGATTTGTGCTTCTTTGTATTTAAGAAGTAGAGTTTTTACAATAAAAGTTCATTCGGAGAGGTTTTACATTGGAATACTGCCTCCCCAAATGAGACAACTAAGTTAACTTGCAAGTGCCTTTGTTTTTTGGGGGAAACCAAAGCTTCATTAATCATAAACAAGATTACAATCACCGTGTATGATCCGTGATACCACGTACTATTATGTGCCACTCCACCACTTGATTGTCGCGGTCTACCAAGCCAAGTACAAGCATGAACTAACTTACTACGGCTTAAAACAAAAAACAAAAACATCAAAACTCCCGCTTAGCTCTTCCATCTGGCTGGAGGAGGGGAGATATCAGATTCTTGATTTGATCGGGTTAATCACAAGCTAACCAAGACTTAATCAAAAGCAATATGCGGACTCCACGTTCCTTTGGCAATTGCATCCCATCCCAGCACGCCAAAGCTTCGGTTGTAGAGTCTTTGTTTTGCAGAACTATAGTAGTGTTGCCTCAAATGGAGCAAATGGACGGGTTGTCTTCACATAAAATGCTCGGTATGAAGCGCATGACAACATACTCAAAGATGGTACATATATTGTCAAAAAAAAAAAAAAAAAAAGATGGTACATTTTGATGAAACGTACTTAAAAGATGGTATAGTTTAATGAATCTTATAAGTAATTTGAGCGTCAACAAACTTATGTCCAAGCTTTTGAAAAAATATGATGGATTTTGTTTGCCCCTTCCAACAGCTCCTAGGAAATTTTGGTGTGTTTGATTTGTGGAATCACTGCAAGCTTCATGGGGTGGTGCATCATGAGTTTAGCCCATGAAGTTTAGTAGAAGCAACTTATTCCTCATGCATATAGTCATTAGTTTGTGAGGAAAGGTCACAAGGTGTGATCCTTCAACTAATTCCATTAATTAAATCAAGCAAAAAAGTGACAATAATATGCATTACATTATCAATAACTCCTATATAGGAGTTCTTCAAACAAACACACCCATTTTTTATTATTGTCAGGTTCAAGTACGTGGTGTCACGAACGTGAGACAAAGGAAACATCATCACCCCTCAAGGAAATTTGTTCGGAGCCTGGACATAGATATGACATAGTAATCCAAGCGAAGAGAAAAGAATCGGAGCATCTCCTATTGTTCTCCAAAAACACTTGGTAACACGAAGTGGCTAAAAAGAGTTGGAGCATGTATTTGCTGGGTTTCAACAACGGTATTCAATACCTTCGCTACTAAAATTTAGAATACAAATTTTCATCGGTAATACGAAGTTAATTCCAAATATTCCTAACCACTTTTATATTTGCTTTCTCTCTTGTATATTTTCCATTAGAAATCCTGTCGTGCCTACTCTTTCATGCACACTTCCATCTAGCGGTGGAGCTGGGGAACTTTCACGGATAGGGCCAATATTAGTAGCCACCAAGACCAGATCACATGATAATGGACAAAAGCAATGCTAGTATGTAGATTTAGGTAAAAAAAACTGTGTGCTCTAGGTTTTTGTTCTCACGCCTAGGGCCGTAGCCATACTGGCCCTAGCCCTGGCCTTATACTCCCTTCGTCCCAAAAAGAATGTTGTTTTTTACTTTTAGAAATAACGTTTGATCTCTTCGTTTTATTCGAAAAATTTGTGTAAACTACAAAATAAACAAATTAGTATTGAAGTATATCTAATGATAAACAAGTCTTCAAAAAATAGATAATATTTATAAATATTTTTTGAATAAGACGGAGACGATGTCCGAAAATTCTAAAACGACGTTCGTTTTGGGACGAAGAGAGTATCTGCCACTGCTTCCAACTTCATATTGGATGACGCCACAGTAGACAATGTGCATATTCAAGTGCAGAAAGATTGGAAGTTGAGATATGATTGGAGAGAGGTTTTTCTTTTGCTTTCAATCTTGTTGAAAAAATCTAGACCAAAATTACTCTTGAAGACAATCTTACACGCACATTTTCCAAGTGCTGAAAGATCGTGAGAGGAGCATGGTTTTCTGAACTTTCTATTGATGAAATGAAATTAATAAATTTACAAAAATAATTTGTTGGGCTCTAGAGATTTTGGGTCCGGCGAAGGACGTAGAATGGTTTAATTTCCATGTTCTAGAAGATATTGATTTTATTTGCTAAAAAGATATTGATTTTATAAATGGTTTTCATCGTTGCCCGCGCGCATCGAATGTCGGCGCGTCAAGCACGAGAAGCGTCTCGGCTCGGCCTCCCATCACACTGCAGGTGGGCCCCCAAGACAGCTCGAATCAAACCTCCTCCCTCCCCACGTGTGACCCACAAATCCTCCTCCGTCCGTTCCTCCCGCAACGGCCGTGATCGCGCCCTGGTGACGTGGCCCGCAGTTACCTCGCTAATCCCCGACATCGGCCGCAATTACCTCGGTAATCCCCCTTTTTTTTGCCTTTCCTGCGGCAGCGAATCGAATCGGAGAGGGAGGGGAAGGGGAAAGCGCAGCAGCGAGCCCGGCGCCGGCGAGCGAGCGAGCGGGCGGTTCGAAGATCGCAATGTGAGCACGAGCGGGTTGGTTGGTTGTGATCCCCCGATTCGCGAGCCGCGCATCCTCTCCTCCCCCCGGGTGTCCTGCCTGATCTCGTAAGATCCCTCTCGCCCCTCTGTTTAATGGAACAAACAGCAAAAATCATCTCGCTGTTTGGCTGTTGTTACGATTGCTACCGTGAGATTAGCGATTAGGGTTTCGACGAGGATTGTTCATCTGTTTGGTGTACAGCTTGCTGGCTCATTCGAGTGCGGCTGTATCTGGCTGAGGCATTCGTTCGATCATTTTGTGCGTACAAGGATTCAATGACTTGTATTGGGTGTGGGATTTGTAATTTTTTTTTTGTTTATTGGCAAGCCGCTGAATGGGGCGCTTACAGGTTGGAAACTCCCGAGTCCCAACCGTTTGGATTGAGAAGGAAAAGTTAACAGCAACAGTGCACTTGAGAATCATAACTAAACTCTAGATGGTAGGCACATTTTTTTTTTTTTTGCTTATTAGTATTGTAGAACCATCGTCTACCCACCACCATCTGAATTTGTTTCAGTTAATTGTCTCCTTATTGTCTGATGGTTGGTGCAGGGACACACAAACACACAAGATGCTGCATCCTAGCTGGGTTGGCGTCTCTGCATATGTCTCAGAGTATTGGTCTGTGATAATCGCCACTGCTGTTTTCGCATTCGTTGGTGCGGTGACAATTTACTACACAGTCAATCAGTTGAACAAGAACATCAGCTTGAGTCTGATAAAGGCTATCAAGGCCAGGGCCAAGAGGTACAAGAAATGGAAAGACAAGGTTCCTGCTGCGTCCCACATCTGGAGGAAAGAAGTGGTCCCTCGCAGTAAAGGCCTGAAATGCTGCGTGTGCTTGAAGTCTGTTTCGCCTCCTCAGTACTTTGGGGGGACCATCCATCAGTGCGATATCTGCGGCGCCGCCGCGCATCCGAGCTGCTCGGGGAATGCGCACAAGGATTGCAAGTGTGTATCTATGGCTGGTTTGGACCATGTGCTTCACCAGTGGGCTGTGCAATGGATTGACAACGCGGATCACTCTGAAGAAGACTCTTTCTGTTGCTACTGTGATGAATCTTGCAATGGGGCTTTCCTTGCGGGGTCACCGGTTTGGTACTGTATGTGGTGTCAGCGGCTGGTGCATGTTGATTGTCACAGCAGCTTGGCTAAGGAAACCGGTGATATCTGTGACTTGGGACCATTGAAGCGGTTGATATTATCACCTCTTTGTGTTAAGGAGCTTCATTGGACAGGTGCTGGGATCTTGAGTTCTATCACAAACGGGGCTAATGAATTGGCTTCCACTGTCCGAGCGACAATTCGGATTCGAAGTAAAAGGTACAAAAAGGGTAGTTCTTCTGCTGATTCAGATAGCTCGGGGGCTATTGAGGTACCATCTGATGTTGAAGGAGATTCACAAGAAGTAAACAGCACAGCAAAGAGGAGCGATGATCAGGCCAATGGCGAACCCAATGAGGTACACCAAAGCT
The DNA here is from genome assembly GCA_015847255.1 of Hyparrhenia diplandra. Taxonomy (NCBI): domain Eukaryota; kingdom Viridiplantae; phylum Streptophyta; class Magnoliopsida; order Poales; family Poaceae; genus Hyparrhenia; species Hyparrhenia diplandra. Next base: position 671,169 of record JADLZK010008462.1, on the reverse strand, counting down.
CTGAATCAGAGAAAGATAAGCAACATGTACCAGATAACGCAGCTACGACCAACAAATCAAATGTACAACGTGAGAATTCTCATGTACAGAACAATCAGAAGTATGAGATTATCAACGTGCCTTCTGATTCTAGGCCGCTTCTAGTTTTTGTTAACAAGAGAAGTGGTGCACAGAGTGGTGATTCACTGAGGCAGCGTCTGCAGATTCTTCTTAATCCTGTGCAGGTTGGTATGCTTCAAGCTCTTTAATCAGTTTTCAGTTGTGTAAGTTTACGTGTAGATTTGCTCTGTTTTTGACACATCTACTTCTAGCCACCCCTTTATTTTTCTTTGAGCACAAATTAAGTAATGTTATTGTGTGGCTTTTTATCTATCTTTAGGACCGACTACAGTTTTAATAGATCTTCTTATACTCGATTTTATCCAAAACTTCATTCTATGCACAACCTTTTGTATCGTAAAGTTTAGCTCAAGTTGCTTAGTTAAGTTCAGTTAATCCTCCACCTTGTCTTTTCAAACCGATTCATTTTACTGGTTCTTGTGGTTACTGATGATATAACTGGAAGCAACTTTTTGTTATGGTACTAACTCATTTCTGTTAGGTTTTCGAGTTGAGCAAACAGCAAGGTCCAGATGTTGGTTTATCTTTATTTCGGAAGGTAACCCATTTCAGAGTTCTTGTATGTGGTGGAGATGGCACTGCTGGTTGGGTTTTGGATGCCATTGAGAAACAGAAGTTTGAAACTCCGCCTCCTGTAGCCATCCTTCCAGCTGGTACTGGTAATGATCTTGCGAGGGTTTTATGTTGGGGTGGTGGACTTGGTGTTATTGAGAAGCGGGGAGGTCTATTCTCAGTTTTGCAAGATGTAGAGCATGCAGCAGTCACTGTTCTTGACAGATGGAAGATCACAATAAAGGACAACCAAGGGAAACTTATGGCATCACCAAAATTTATGAACAATTACTTTGGTATGTCCATGCAACTATGTCTTGCCTAGGATTCTTTTGTACGTACCTGCATAGTCAGATAACATAATACTTGTGCTTTTTCAGGGGTTGGCTGTGATGCAAAGGTTGCCTTAGATATACACAATCTGAGGGAAGAGAACCTGAACGATTTTATAGCCAGGTAACACATGCTTGCTTGCTCCTGACTCCCTCTATGTTTCCTGACTCTTTTGCACTTGTTGGTGGACTTGCGTGTTGCAGTTTTGCAAGGATGACAATGCCCTATTGTTCTTTATTTTCCCAGCTTCTCTTGGACGAATTATGCTATGAAAAGTTAGTGTTCAGAGTAGCATAAGGCAATATGTACAAGGCTTGTAGGCTTGAGGGTTTTAACTTCTGTACATATTGTTTGTCGATTATTATTTCTGTATAAAGTATAATAGATATTGTTACATCAAATGTACAAGTATATGTTTTAAAACTTGGTTTGTTGGATTCTGGAAGGAAATGGATTCCTTTTAACATATTGTTAGCAATCAATTTTGCCTGCAGTCATTATGTCATTAGGGGAGTTGAAAAATGGAGTGTCTGCTCTATTTGCAAACATCCATACAACCTGGATTGCTGGATGATTTGTGGATGGTTATTTGGGTGAAGATATGTAGTAGAGCTGGTTTGAAATTGTTGAATAGATCTATCTTATACACTGCTTTTTGTAATCTGAATATGAGTTTTACTTAAATTTTGATTATCTGTTTTCTTTGCTAACTTTTTGAAGACTCATGTTTGCATTACTAATGGGTACATTTAAACTTTTATATGGTAATCATATTCTCATGCTTGAGAATTTTTCACGCAGCACCATTCTATGTATTAGTTACACCGTTTTTTTTTTCTATCCCTGAATAGGATACAACTGTTTTTGTAGTTTATGAACAAGGTGCTGTATGCAAGAGAGGGAGCAAAGAACATTATGGATAACACATTTGATTGTTTTCCTTGGGATGTCAAGCTTCGAGATAGATGGATCCAAAATTGATATTCCTCAGGCAAGTGCATCCCATTGTGACTATTCTTCTCGCTCTTTTTTTTTTACATTTTGGCATAAACACATTATTTTGACTGGCATATCTGCAAGAAAGAATTCATAAGTGACAAAATATAGTTACTACACTTCTTTAAGGAACTTTTGCAGGCTTCTTATGACTTTTTGAACGTATTGGAGAAGCATCTTACTAGTACAACTATGTGACCTTACTTTTTATTCTTTGATTTGCAGGATTCTGAAGGTATCCTTGTCGCCAATATCAGGAGCTACATGGGAGGGGTTGACCTTTGGAAGAACGAGGATGATGCCTCAGATACTTACCTCCCTCAGTCCATGCATGACAAGAAGCTGGAAGTTGTTAGCTTCACAGGAATGCTACATCTTGAAGACTCCAGGTATGGAAGAACTAATCTTCCTCATTCTAGGCTCTATGGTGTTTGGTTACCTGATTATAATAAAATAATGAACCGCCAATTTATGGATAATGGCTAAATTTGCTCTAGGTTGGGCTTTCTCGTGCAAAAAGATTAGCCCAAGGTCATCATATAAAGGTTGAAATCAGTACTACAATGCCAATTCAAGTCGATGGAGAACCCTGGTCCCAGGAGCCAGGCACCATAGAGGTTTCTCATCATAGCCAGGTTCGCCCCTCTCCTTTAAGTTTATATACATGTAACTACATCTGCGTTTTTCCTGTCATCCCTGTCCTACAATGACGCCTCTCTTCTTCAGGCCTTCATGCTTAAGAGAGTCTTCGAAGAACCACTCGGTCATGCCGCTTCTGTAATGGCTGACATCTTGGAAAACGCCGAGAACAGTGGCATTATCTCAGCCTTGCAGAAGAGGACTTTGCTCCAGGAGATAGCATCTAGGCTTTTGTAGGACAGTTCTAACGCTAGTGCTTGTAGTTGTGTGTAGCTCACCCTATAGATTTCCCTCACGTTTTCAGCTGCCAGAGGCTTCCTTCCGGGCCACTAGGGTGGCTGGTCTTTTGTACATACCGTCATGGTATTTTACACCTGATTTGGATTGTGGTTGTGTAAAATTTTGTACACCTAATTTGGATGAGCAGAGCTTATACTTACCCTCTTGTTATTGAGGCTGGAAATTCTGATATCAGGCATCTGGATTGCTCAAACGTCAATCAATGGTTTTTCTGCTTTTCTTACTGTATTGGGTTTTATTTTTCATCTTCACACACACTTCGTAAATTTGTTCCCGTAGCTGGTTTGTTATTATTTGTCCTATATATGGATAAAGTAGAATAATAGTATACTAGCAGCATTGTCAGATAAGCCCGTCTAGCTCAGTCGGTAGAGCGCAAGGCTCTTAACCTTGTGGTCGTGGGTTCGAGCCCCACGGTGGGCGTTTTTTTTTTTTTTTTTTTTTTTTTTTTTGCATTTTTTCACATGTCCTTTTGCTCATGTCCCAATGGTTCCGAAAACCATGTTGTTTATTTCTTCTCTGCCTTTTTTGTTTTTTTTTTGGCCTTTTCATTTTTCACATGTCCTGTTGCTCCAGTCCCGTTGTTGGTTTTCAAAACCATATTCTTTTGCATTTTTCACATGTCTTTTTTTGCTCATAACTCCAGTCCGTTCTTGGTTTCAAAAACCATGTTCTTAAATCTTAAGTTTCTTGGATTTCTTCGCAGCCAAACTGGTTCATGGAATCATCCTTATCTTGGTTTCCATCTATATTATGCCCACTTGTTGGCCTACTAGCTGAGATGCCGGTCAGCGTTGGTGGCTTCCAGTGTTTGTTCCTTGGAGCTTTTCTCCATTTCTTTACTCCCCTGCACTCTCGAAGTGATCAGTCAGTCAATCAATGCTTCCTTCGTAAGGCTCTTCAGTTCCCCTCATAAATCTGACTCGATTTGTGCACCAGCAATTGCAAGTAGCAATAGCAATGAAGCTCCTGGCGGCGCTATGGGCGGTTCTTGCAGGCTGTGCCACCGTGCTGCACGCCGGCCACCAGCCGCTGTCAAGGATCGCCATCGAGAGGGCGACGGCCGCTCTCGACGATTCGGCCAGCATCAATGCTAACCCCACGGTTCTTGGCCTCAAGGTTTAGCTCCTCTGCTTCCCTCCCCTTCTCTTCTTCAGTACCACTTTCCAGTCAGCTGCTCACTCCCATTTCCTGGAACTGGAAACGTGCTTGCTAATTTGCTACTAATACATCTGCGTGTCTCGGCTGCTTGGGGCATGGTACGTTTCAGGGCCAGAGCAGTGACTGGGTGGCCATCGAGTTCTCGCATCCGAACCCGTCCAACGACGATTGGGTCGGCGTCTTCTCTCCTTCAAGTTTCAGGTTAGCTCTGCAATTTGTGACATTTCATCTTGTGGGCTTTCTTCAGACACTGACATCTTTCATCTCTTCACATGATCAGCTCTGAGATCTGCCAGCCTGAAAACTGGATGGACCAACCACCCTATCTGTGCACTGCGCCGATAAAGGTAATCAGTATTCAGTGGTACCTGCTCTTGCATCTTACTAGTACTACATTAGTAGTAGTACAGGACATGGATCTAGAGACTGAATTTGGTTGAGTGAGTTCACCTGCAGTTCCAGTATGCAAACTTCACGAATGATGCCTACAATAAGAGTGGGAAGGGATCCTTGAGGCTGCAGCTGATCAACCAGAGAGCGGACTTCGCCTTTGCGCTCTTCTCTGGAGGCTTCTCAGCTGTAAGACTTTAATTAATTCAGCTCATGTTCTCAACTTTAATTTTGTGTTGTAATAATGAACTATGACACTATGGCCATACAATGGTTTGGAAGGTATTTTCTGACAATTTGTTTTAATAAACTGTAATGTATAGCCCAAGCTGATTGCTGTTTCAAACAATGTGACGTTTACAAATCCAAAGGCGCCTGTCTACCCTCGGCTGGCGCAAGGGAAGTCTTGGAATGAAGTGAGTTTCAATTTTTCATCTGATTTGCTGCTGGTGCAATGCATGGGTGATGATTATTTGAGAGCCTATGCAGTTTAATGTGTCTATCTCTCTATGCCGGTGACTGGATTGTTAATATCATGGTAGATGACGGTCACCTGGACAAGTGGATACAGCATCAAGGAAGCAGTGGCATTTGTGGAATGGGGCCCTAAAGGAGGACATCAAACTCTTTCTCCTGCTGGAACATTGACATTTGGAAGGAATAGCATGTGTGGTAGGTTTATCAATAATTGGCATTATTTCACTTTGTAATGAGTTTCTTGTATGTACATGTACTGATTACAATAGCATGTTAAACATTTTTTTTTCTCTAACACTGACTGCAGGATCACCAGCACGGACAGTAGGATGGCGCGATCCAGGTTATATTCATACAAGTTTCCTGAAGGAACTGTGGCCTGATGCCTTGTATACTTCTAAACTGATTCTTTGAATCTTGGGACATTGCATACTAGGTTATTACAGAGAAAGGCAACGTTTGTTTTTTTCTGTTCATGCTACAGGTACACTTACAGGCTTGGTCACAGGCTGTCAGATGGTACTCACATCTGGAGCAAGTCTTACAGCTTCCGTGCATCACCTTTTCCCGGGCAAGAATCTTTGCAACGCGTTGTAATCTTTGGCGACATGGGAAAGGTGTGGTCTTGACTCGCAGTTTTTCTTACAGTTTGATTCAGTCTTTGACTCACATTTACTTGTTCGTTCAGGCAGAAATAGATGGCTCAGATGAGTACGGTAACTACGAGCAAGCTTCTCTGAACACAACCAAACAGATCATCAAGGATTTGGAGAACATTGACATGGTCATCCACATAGGAGATCTTTCATATGCTAATGGATATCTGTCCCAGTGGGATCAGTTCACAGAGCAGATAGAACCGATTGCGTCGACTGTGCCTTACATGATTGGCATGTCAGTTCTTCAGTTCATTCTTCAGGAACTTTCAAGAATAAGTACACTATCTTAATTATGTGACGATGACGGTAAATATGTGATGACTTTTCTTAATTTCAGTGGTAATCATGAGAGAGATTGGCCTGACACCGGATCATTCTATGGATACAACGATTCTGGTGGCGAATGTGGCGTTCCTACTCAGACTATGTTCTATGTCCCTGCCGAGAACCGGGCAAAATCCTGGTAATTACCGCATAAGCCCAGAACCATCATTTGTTTAAGTTAAACTCTACACCTACTTTGGCTGAAACTGTTGTGACCTCTAGGTACTCGACAGATTATGGCATGTTCAGATTCTGCATAGCTAACACTGAAGAGGACTGGAGGCCTGGAACCGATCAGTACAAGTTCATCGAGCATTGCTTGTCATCAGTTGACAGGCAGAAACAACCATGGCTCATCTTCCTTGCACACCGGGTTCTTGGGTACTCATCAGGTGGCTGGTATGAGATCATGATGGGTTCGTATGGGGAGCCGATGGGTCGAGAAGGGCTCCAAGATCTTTGGCAGAAGTACAAGGTCGATTTAGCAGTTTTCGGTCACATTCACAGCTATGAGCGCACCTGCCCTATCTATCAGGCAAGAACAAGACTGAACTTGTCCTTTTGTTTAAGAAACTATATTGCAGAAATGAAGTCTGGTAATTTATTAATTTTCATCATCCTTTCAGTAATCCTTTTGTCCCCTTTTTCGTAGTCAGATTTTTACTGTCCATTCTCGGCCTGTTTTCTTCTTTACCAATTCATATAATAGGTAGTTCTCTTACCTGTTGGTTGTTTTTTTTTAAAAAAAAAAAGAGTTACATGAGAAGAAAATTATTTGCCGGATTTGCTACAGTCCAAATTACTCTTGAGTAGTAACTCTGTACAAAATCATTAGCATGACTATTTCTCTATTTGCAGAACCGATGTGTCCAGGATGGATCTAACCACTATAGCGGGCGATTCAATGCGACAACCCATGTCACTGTTGGTGGCGGTGGTGCGAGCCTCTCTACCTTCAGAGACAATGTGCCATATTGGAGCTTCTTCAGGGACTCTGACTTTGGGTTCGGCAAGCTCACAGCAATCAACAGCTCGTTCCTATTGTTTGAGTACAAGAAGAGCCGTGATGGCAATGTGTATGATCATTTCACAGTCTCACGCGACTACCGTGACGTTATGGCCTGCTCCATCGACAATTGCCCCCGAAGCACCTTAGCCGTTTGATCAAGCTCCGGACCCTGTAGAGACATGTTGATAAAATGTATTCGCAATATTTTTAAACCGTAGTTGCAACATCAACACCCAATATATAAGGTTGTAACATTTAATATAATACATGATATTGCATATTTGTCACTATAACACAGTCTAGATGAAACTCCCTTGCAAACATCATCGTGTGCCTATCACAATAAATATATGTGTAAAATGTTCTCCCTTGATAAATGAATTATTGTTCAAATTATAGCATCCAAGAGACCCAAAAGGAACAGCATCACTGCTCAAATGCTTTACGTACAAGTCAAAAAAAAAAAAAAAAACCCAAGCAAAGCTTGAACATGTACATATTTAACAAATTTAGTACACAATGTTTTTTTTATCGAAGTCAGCAGAGACAGCTCCTACCTATTTTGATATATCTTTTATTCCAAATCCATTTAATTTGCTTCCATTGAGAGTCGAATCCAGAATCCGGATATGCTAGGTGCTACTCGACTCTCTAACTATCTCATGAGTCATGACCCACTTGTCTCTCTCACAGACGGTCTTGATTTGCGTGAAGACTTGGTTTCTTCAAAATTTCATAAAAACGTTGAGAATAAACAATCGAGAAAAAGTTTTTTTTTTAAAAAATTCAAACCAGGGATAATCGGGCCTTATATGATGTGTTGGGCCTCGTGCCCCGCCTGCTGGGCCCAGTGTATTTGGTTTCTAGTCTCCCGCCTCTTCCTCGCCCGTCCGTATGCAGTAGGAAGGAAACCCTAGATCATCGCATTGGAGGGGTGCCCGTCGATGGACGGCGGAATGGCAGAGTCGGAGAACGTCTTCTGCGATGATCCAAGCACGTGGTCAGAGGAGTGTGTCATGGAGTGCCTCTCCTTGGGGAGCGGGGCGAGTCTTCCGTGGAGCACTCACCAGGCTACCGGGAGAAGCAGATGGAGGCCAACCGCGCCCCCTTCGCCTCTCTCCTCACTGACTTTGATAGGGAGACTTTTGTTTCCTTGGCGCAACATGTTGCGGGGGACAGTGTGAAGGAAATGCCGCCGTTTCGCATCGTCAGGTACCCAGGTACGTAATAAATTTCCCTTTTGCGCTTGGCTGCTGCGATGCGATTTTGGGTATATTTGCCATGGAATTTGATTGATTCCTTAGGACCTGCAAGATCTATCACGGGGAGCTGCGATCTTGCCATGGGATCTGATCGTCGAGAGATTGATTTGCCACGTTTAGTTGCCATAGCGAATATTTAGATGCTTAATTTGTGCTGATGTATTCCCCTAACCCACTTTCGTTCTGTTTGTTTATGTTATAATATGAATCTGTTCACAAAGATGAATGTAGATGTCTTTATACAGTAGCTTACTCATGCATCTTTAATGAGACCTCACCTTTTTAATTTTTGCATAACTTGTTTGAAAAGACCTTATGGAACAAGCGTGGGGATGGGAGAGGCTGGTGCCATACGATGGAAGCGTGGACATGCCTACCTATGTGGCCTACCTCCAGCTATATTACAGGAAGAATAGTCTCGAGTATGTTGTTACTGGTGATCAGAAACCCGAGGAATGGCCCCTGAAAAATGATGGTGCAAGAGGGCAAATTGCTCTTGGAAATGGCCTGGCTGCTGTGGCCAACATTGTAAGTAACCTCCTTTAGCACCAAACCAGCAATTAGAGATGGCCCATACGAACTTCTTCTCTCCTTTGCTACCTTAAATAGTTGATTGAATTGCACTAATTGCGAAAATAACTCACACCTTGATGGTTTCAAGTGTCTCAAGTCAGAGCTAGAACTTGTGTCTGAGTGGAACAAGCGGGCGGAATCTCGTGTGAATGTTGTCACTGTGGCTCTGAGTAATCTGATTCAAGATTGGGCACATTCAATCATCAGAGCAGGAGAATTTTCTGATGCTTGTGCGGCTGCCTTGGTGGTATGTGGCTGCCCCTAAATAACCAAACCAAATATTTGCATTATCGTAAAGTTGATGCTCCTTTACTCTTCGCGGTTTGCAATGGCTAATGCTATTTTCAGGGATTGAAGAAGTTCTAGCTCAACTGTATTTAAATCTTTTTCAGAAATAAATATATGTAGTACTGTCCTACGGAAGTTCTATTCCTTTTTTGCCTATCTGTTTCATAATGAGTAAATGCTATCTTGAGGGAGGGGGAAATATCTAGCTCAATAGAATCTTTTGTGTGTCCCCATCCTGTTTTCGACCACATAAAAACTTGTTCAACTAAACACCGAGTGTAAAACTGCTAATTAGGAGGACTAAACATGGTAAAAGGGCTAATGATTCATTCTTTACCATCTTATTTTGAAAACACAACTGCTGCTTAAACTGCTTGAAACAATTGTCCACCATAGCATAAACAACAGTATGAATTCGGTTCATGTTTTGATGTTTGGGGGTCTGACTCCACATTTTTTTTATCACAGTTGAAATCTGCCTGTCCCACTGACATTGAATTAAGGACAAGTTTCATTTGACTCATGGGCCCGAGTTTTACATGTTTACTGTTAAACTTTTTATCCGCATGAATAGCTTGGCCGGCTCTATCTAGCACATGCTTCTTCAGAGAAGTACTAATTCTTTGGTTACTTATTTGTTTTTTCCTGTTCTTTGCAAATCGATGGTTTAAGTGTTTAATCAAGGAGGCGTACCTCATATGCGAGTTGCTGAGGCGTGGTGCCAACCTCAATGATTGTTACATCAAGCAGAGCAGTGAGATCCGCATGTGTGCATTGAGCCTTATGAAATGCAAAGAACAGCAATCTGATGCCGCAGCTGCTGCTATGGTGGTACGTTGCCGTCTGCTGCTTCTGCCAAAAAGCACTCGTTTTTTTTCTAATGTTGATGTTAGAGTATGAGTAATCTAGGCCCATGAGGCTAGGCCCATGAGGCCCATGTACGCAACTATATTGCTACCCTTCTAGCGTTAGCCCTAATTGAGGAAATCGAAATTCTAACATGGTATCGGCCAAGCCTCGATCCCCTCCCTTCCCTCTGAACGACCGCCGCCGCCAGGGCTCTGCCCGGCGGCGCCCATCCGCCGCCGCCGGGGCTGCCATGGCCCGGCGGCGGTACCCTCCCCTCCTCCACACTACTTCCACCACTTCCCCTCTCTCCCCACCCGGCCATGGTGGGCGCGGAAGGCTTTGGCTCCCTCCCTCGCTAGCGCGCCGCCCTCCGCAGCGGGGCGGCTTTCCCCCCGGGGATGCATGTCGGGGCTCCCCCTTCCCGGCCGACCTCCCTATGGCCGCTGGGCGGGCCACGCGTGCCCCTCCCCTCTCCGCAGACGGGACCGGCCAGGTCCGGCTCTCTCCAGTGCCGCGTTTGCCTCCGTGGCCGAGGAACCCGGTTGGGTCCCGGCACCGAGGACGGGGGGTGGCGCGGGATGCGGAAGACCCCCCTGTCTCCCGGCCTCTGGCGGTGGCCTCTCGCCCGCCACCGGTGGGGGCCAGCCACTGACCTCCCCAAAGACGCCGGCCGGGGGGGGGGGCGACGCGCCTCCCAGCCAACCCGCAGCGGCGATTTCAAGACCCTCTCTCGCTCTCACTGCGTGCTCCTCACGGTGGCCTCAACGCCCCATGGCCCTATGGGATGCCCATGTGGACTCAACCTTGGTGGCGACCGGGGGCCGGTGCGAAAGCGGATCGGCACCAACCCTTTCCCCTCGCACCGCCTCGCCCGCCGTCCACCGTGCTATCGCCGGGCGGTTGCTCTCATCAACGCCCGCCGCTGCCCGGGCGGAGTATGCTGCGGGGCAAGCTCGTGCAGGGAGGCCGCCGTCGCTATGGAGCGCGAACGCGGCAGCAGCGATGCCCTGGCTGCCCGTTACCACCGTGAAGCACCTTCCGCCGCCCCGCCGCTCCCGACGGCGGGGCTACCTCCTTCCGCACCGGCCGGAGCAGCCGGGCCGGGCGGTCCACCATCTGTTGCCCACCACGGTGGTCCCCCCCGCACGACCCGGCCGACCGGCTGGTGACACAAAGCTCCACTACCAGCCGGCGGGGTCCGTAACATCCGCCCTCCCCGTTCCGGCCGCCCCGAGCCGGAGTCGCCGTCCCACTACCCGGGCGCGACTGGTCCTCCTCACTCTCCGCCGCTACGCCCTCAACGACCACGTCCCCGTCGCGACCCGCCGGCGTGCCACCTACCGCCTCGTGGCTGCGCCTGGACAGTATCGTCCTCTCCTGGATCGTGGGGACGATCTCCGTCGACCTCCACGGCCTCCTCCGCAACACTCCGCACGCCGGCGCCGGGCCGGGCGCTTGATGGCGGTTCGGGCAACGCCGAGACACGTGCTATGCGGCTCGAGGCGAGCTTCCGGACTTTCGTCCAGGGTGACCTCTCTGTCAGCGAGTTCTGCCGCAAGATGAAGGCCATGGCGGACTCTCTTGGCGACCTTGGCTGGCCCGTGGAGGACCGTATCCTGGTGCTCAACGTCCTCCGCGGCCTCAGCGACCGCTACGCTCACCTCAGGAGCATCCTCACTCGGAGTCGCCCCTTCCCCACCTTCCTGCAGGTCCGTGACGACCTTGTCATGGAGGAGCTCCAGCAGGGTGTTCAGCTTGTGGCGGTCTCTGCGCCGGCACCCTCGTCCTCTACGACTGCACTCGCCGCGACTCCACCTCTGCGCCCGTCCACTCCGGCGCCGTCGTCTCTCCTTGGCACCCCCCTCCCGGCCGAACGGTGGTGGGGGAGCCGTGGTGGTGGTGGTGGCCGCCGTCGTCGTGGCGGCAAAGGCGGTGGTCGTGGTGGCGGAGGCGGTGGCGGTGGCCACCCTCCGGCGCCCGCGCCCCCTGGGTGCCCCCCGGCCCACTCTCCGGCACTCGTGGTCGGGCACATCTCGATGTGGCCCTTCCAGCGCCGGCTCCCGTGGGCACGCCTCGTCCACCGGCACCATGTTCGCCGGGTGCTCCTCCGGGGGTACTCCTACACGACTCCTTGGGGGACCCTCCGGCGCCTACTCGGCTTCCACTGGGCTCCTCCCGGTACCTCGCCCGGCCGGCCGGTTTGGGACCCGGGCGGCCTTGGGCGCCTACCACAAAGACGGCGTCCCCCGACTCCGTCAATAAAGTGGGTCGCCGACTCGGGGCCACGTACCATACCACACTCCCGACCCCGTATACTCTCGTCGGTTCGCCCTCCTTCTTCCTCCCTTCCTTCGTCCATCATGGTCGCAAATGGGTCGTGTCTTCCTATCACTTCCGTGGGTGCCGCCGGGGGCTCACGGGTCTTTTCGTCTTCCCGATGTTCTTGTTGCTCCTTCCATGATTCACAACCTCCTTTCTATTCGTCGTTTTACGATTGACAATTCTTGTTACTCATTGAGTTTGACTCCTCCGGTCTTACTTGTGAAGGATTTGGCTTCCCGGCGTCCTCCGCTGCGGTGTGACAAACCGCGGGGCCCCTTTTTACACTCTTCGGTTTCCAGCGTCTTCTTCCTCTTCGTCGCCGGCCTTTTTGTCACCGCTTTCGCCGCCACTACCTCCTCTACTACGTGGCACCGCCGTCTCCGGCCATCCCGGGCGTGGCGCCTTGATGCGGCTTAGCCGTAGCTCGGACATTCGATGTACTCGAGCTCACGACGAGCATTTGTGTCATGCGTGCCAAGCGGGCCGCCATGTTAGTCTTCCTTTTTCTTCTTCTACTTCACATGCGGCTCATGTTTTTGATCTTATACATTGCGACCTCACGGACATCTCCCCGTCATCGGTAACTCGGATATAAATACTATTTGGTGGTGGTTGATGATTTTTCGCATTATTCGTGGACTTTCCCTTTGCGTGCCAAGTCGGAAGCTTTTCCCTCTCTTCACCACTTTTCGCATGGGTGTTGACTCAGTTCGGCTGCACCATCAAGGCCGTTCAAAGGTGACAATGGCCGTGAGTTCGATAACAGCCCCTCCCGTGCCTTCTTCCTTGAGCACGGGGTCCAGCTCCGCATGTCTTGTCCTTATACTTCCTCCCAGAACGGCAAGGCGGAGCGCATGATCCGTACCACGAAACGGCGTCCCGCGCACCCTTCTTACTCGCAGCGTCCCTTCCTGCTCGCCGCGGGCCGAGTCTTCACACCTCCACCTACCTCCTCAACCGCCTTCCTTCCGCTGCCTGCCCAGCTCCCACACCTCACCATGCCCTTTTCGGCTCACCTCCTCGCTACGAGCACCTCCGTGTCTTTGGGTGTGCGTGCTACCCCAACACCGCCTATACTGCGCCCCACAAACTGGCCCTCCGCTCGACCCTGTGTGTCTTCCTCGGCTACTCTCCCGACCACAAGGGTTACCGGTGCTATGACCTCACCTCTCGTCGGGTCCTCATCTCGCCATGTGGTGTTTGATGAGTCGGTCTTCCCCTTCTCCCGGCAGACCTCCACCTCCCTGGCTTCCCCGGACCTCGACCTCTTTGAGATGTGTCCCGGCCGACCCGGTGGCCCAGCCACCTTTTCGCTTTCCCTGCGCAGTCCCACGCCGTGTCCCGGCTGCCGCCCCCGGTGTCGCACTTTTGACTTCGGCACCTTGTGCGGGTCCGGTGGCCTCGCCTCCGGCGTCCCCGACGCGGGCCCAGGGACGCCGGTGCATCGTTACTCCGGCCCGCGCCGCTCGCTGGTGCCCGTTACCCGACCGCCGGCCCCGTCTACCAACAACGGGCGGGCGGTCCCGCCACCTCGCCACCAGGGGTGGCCCTCGCTTCACCGGGCGGTACCATCTCTTCACCGCCGGCTACGCCTACTCCTCCACCGCGGGTCTCGGCCGCGCGTCCACGTGATGCCGGTGTACCACCCGCCGCTTTCTCCACCGTGACCAGCGTCACGTTCACCCGATGGTGACGCGGCACGCGGGCGGTACTCCGCAGCCCCGGGCTCTTGCGGCGATGCTGGCGACTCGCAGTCTCCCAAAATTCCTCTCTTCCGTTCGCGCCCCCTGTCCGACCCTCACCGGGCGCCGTGCAATGGAAGAGGAGTACGCGGCTCTCCTCGCCAACCAGACTTGGGATCTGGTGCCCCGCCCGCCCGGCTCCAACGCCGTCACCGGCAAGTGGATTTGGACACACAAGCGGCGGGCCGATGGTACCTTGGAGCGGTACAAGGCTCGCTGGGTTCTTCGCGGGTTCACTCAACGCCCGGGAGTTGACTATGATGAGACCTACAGCCCGGTGGTGAAGCCGGCCACCGTCCACACGGTGCTCTCACTAGCTCTTGCTCGCTCCCGGCCGCTGCATCACTGGATGTCAAGAACGCCTTCCTGCACGGAGCCTTCTCGAGACACGTCTATTGCGGTCGGCCCGGCAGGGGTCGCGTTGACTCTTCTCGTCCTGACATGGTCTGCCGGCTCAACAAGTCTCTTTATGGCCTCAAGCAGGCCCCTCGGGCGTGGCACTCTCGGATTGCAGCCTTCTTGGTGTCACTGGGTTTTGTGGAGGCCAAGTCGAGATCGTCCCGTTTTATCTACCACCATGGAGCCGAGACCGCGCACTTTGCTCTATGTTGATGACATTGTCCTCACAGCCTTCCAATCCTTCACTACTTGCGCCGCCTCATCACGCTCTTCAGAGTTTTCTGTCAAGGATCCGGGTCCTGCTCCACCACTTTCTCGGGGTCACTTTGTTGAGCCTCGTCCCACTTGGACTTCTTCTTCACCAATGGCAAGTACACTCTTGATATCCCGGAGCGGCAGGGATGACGAGCCGCAAGTCTTGCCCCACTCCGCTGACACCCGAGGTAAGTCGTCGAGGCGGAGGGCAGTCCAGTGGCAGACCCTACAGAGTACCGGAGTCTCGCTGGTGCACTTCAGTACCTTACTTTCACCAGGCCGTACATCACCTACGCCGTGCAAGAAATTTGTCTCCACATGCATGATCCCCGAGCCCCACCAGATCGCTCTCAAGCGCCTCCGCTACCTCTGCGGGCACCGTTGACTACGGGTTGCTACTTCACCGGTCTCCCCGCACCGAGCCGGTCGCCGTCACCGACGGACGACCGGGCGGTTGTCCGCACACTCGGCGCCCACCTCCGGCCACGCCCCGTCTTCCTAGGGCGGCAACTTGGTGTCCCGGTCGTCCAAGCGTCGGCCGGTCGCCTCCCCCTCCAAAGGCTTTGGCGGAGTACCGCGCTGTTGCTAATGGCGTGGCCGAGGTGTCCTCGCCCGGCGGCTCGCCGAGCTCCACGCCCCTCGTCGGGACCACGGGGTCTCTCGACAACGCCGGCGCCGTCTACCTCTCCACCAACCTTGTGCAGCACCCGGAGGACCAAGCATGTGGAGATCGATCTACACTTTGTCCGTGATCGGGTCGCCATCGGCGGTTCGGGTCCTCCACGTCCCGACCACCTCCCAGTTCGCCGACATCTTCACCAAGGGTCTCCCGTCCTTGACCTTCACCAGAGTTTCGCTCCAGCCTCAACATCACCGGTGGCTAGTTGCGTCCCGTGGGGGCTCTTGTGTTGTACTTCTTTTCGTATCCGCCCAAGCAAACTCCGTGCCGGTAGTTCGGCATCGGGGGGATGTTAGAGTATGAGTAATCTAGGCCCATGAGGCTAGGCCCATGAGGCCCATGTATGCAACTATATTGCTACCCTTCTAGGGTTAGCCCTAATTGAGGAAATCAGAAATTCTAACAGTTGATTCAATTCATTTCTTTATGTTTACTGTTAACTTACTGAGACTAACCACAAAAACGGATGGCTTCATTTTCAGGGTATGGCACAGGAGGCCAAAATGATGCGCGCCTGGATGAAGGAGGACATGCTTCGTGACTGGTACAATGTTGACGCGCCTAAGGAGATTGAAGATTGCCAGATGATCAGGTGCAGGACCTTGGATTTTATGGCCATCATACTGCAAGAGACTTCCCTTTCTAACTTCGCCAGTGAAACTGATCATGGTGGTAATGTGACTGCCACTGCTGCTCCTGAAGCAGCCAAATCTTCAAGGTATGGACAGTACAATGTTCTAAAAAAGATTGATGAGGCAAAGATATAATTTAGGTAGTTACTCATTGATTAGATGCATCGTGATATAGTTTTGTTATTCACAATTGATATAATTTTGTGTTAGTGTCACCAGGTGCCATACAGTAGAGAATCATATCAAGATCAAAACAAGATTGCATTCGATTCGAGGCAGGTTCAACAAGCTTGGCTAAATTTTTGTGTTAGTGTCACCAGGTGCCATACAGTAGAGAATCATATCAAGATCAAAACAAGATTGTAGATTCAGAGCGGGTTCAATGTTTCGGCTTATAGCCAAGCCAAATCAACAAAAAGACTAGACAATAGTAAGTCATACAACAATAATCTCTCCTTCATTATAGATATTATTTTTTTAGTTACACGCGGGACCACTATTCATGACAATGGGCGGTCGATGGCTGCTAAACGACTGCTGCAGGGGCACGGGGCTGGTGAAGTGCACTGGACCACGGGTGGTGGTGGGCCTAGAACACGAGAAACCGTGCAAGCGTCGGGCGCTGGAAGTGTCGCCAAGCAATTTCTCTTTCTTCTATTCTCTCTCCTCCACCTAGGTATTGCTGATATTCTGGCTATAAGCAAAGGCTCGATGTGTATTATTGTGCCCGCCTGCTCGAAAGACCAAGAACAACCGGTCCTATCCAAAATAGGATTGACTATGAATTGAGCCACAGTACATGGTTTCATAAAATTGCATACAATTTTCCCGATCTAAATCGAGTGTGTTTCCATGAAGAAGATCCGGTTCAACATGTTCGTTCGATTCTGGTAGGAGAAGAACCTGACTTGGTATTCTTAAAAAAGAGGGGAAGCAGAACCAAGTCAAGATGATATGAATCGCCCTTCTTCTTGCGCCTAAAAGATCTTACCATTAACAAGTTTTTTAGTCTCTCGTTGGGTTTCTTGGGGACATTTTCCATCAAGTAATTTATATGAATCATTGATCTTGCTTTTAATTCTAATTCTCATATATCATATCGGTTAGGTTGTGGTATTTCATTGCTACAAACATGGGTTATTGTAAAATAAGACATGTCATTTGGATGGAAAATGACTACCGAAATAGAATTGTACATCTAGAATAGACCTAAGAAAACATAATCCCTGGCGGATACTTGAAAAACTTTGTTATAGCCATTTTTGTACATTCAATGTACTCTACACATAGAGGAATACATCAAAAAAAAAAGTTGAACATAATAAAATAAGAAATTGAAAGACTGTTGAAGCCTTAAATTCAAGTCTCTTGGCTCTTTTCACGCTTTCTCACAAAAAAAGATTATGAAATATATTGCATTATTTGTTAAAGTTTGGATAAACCATTGCTTCATCTAGTGTATACAATACATCTAATTTATATAGTACTAATCTCATTTTTAGCGGATCGAAAATTTTTATGTTGAAAAGGAAAATTTAGAGATCCAATGTCACATTCTAGAGAAAAGTAAAAAGCCAAATGACCAAGGTATGATAACTACACATAAAATAACTCTACATCAGTGGTTTATTCATGTTTTTTTTTTGCAAACTCAACATTAGAGTGTTGTCAATTTGAACAGGACTTGAAAGTGACCAAAAAAGAGGAACAAGAAGCACGTGAAAAATAAGGAGAAAAGGAGAGAAAGAAAAGACCTAGGTGAGTGGAAATGCGTGTGAAAAAAAGCTGTGGATGGTAAATTTCTTTTGGCTACATATGTACACTAAACACTTTATGCTTCCGATATTAGTGTGGTCTAGTTATGTAACGCTCCTTGCTTGTTAGTAGGATTTGTCACACTTGCCACTATTGTATGAGTATATTTTATTGGTTATGGATAAAAATTCTGTAAGTTATTGTTTTTTTGCCATAATACATAGAATTACAGTCCTTTATAGTAGCTATGTATACTATATAATATATACTTAAGGCATGCATTTATGATGTTATGGTGATGTTATGTAAAAAAAGTAAATGGAGTATCTTATAATACACTAATCGCCTTCTTTGTGTATCATCCATAGAAAAATTGATGGCATGCTCTTGTTCCTACTGTAAATCCGAGATGATTATGTAATGGGAGGCTTCTTCAATAAGGCAGAGAGGGTGGGCTACTAAGACATGGATGCTAGTCTAATCTCCGTGTGACATAGGTCTTGTTAAGAATCCACCGAGGGTGGGCTACTAAGACATGGATGCTAGTCTAATCTCCGTGTGACATAGGTCTTGTTAAGAATCCACCGCGAGAACCATGAACCACCGAGCACACAAGAAGGCATGGAGAGAATGTTGGGAGGAATGGAGGTTCTCTATTATTGAGTCATTTTCATTGATGCCTTTTACAATGGGGACTAGCTATAGGAAGAAGTTTGGGTAAAACTCCCTAAATATCTCCCCTATATATGTCCACTACACTCTAGAGACTTCTCTTGGTCACTAGAGTCCACCATACTCTAGACTCTTCTCTTACTCCCTAGAGTGCTAGATGTTTTTCTCCTTGCTTTGAGATTCACCCACACACATGGTTTCACAACACTCCTCCTTGGGTGAATCGTGCATGTGTACATGGCTCGTTAAAAACTCCCCCCAAACATCTAGTGGGAAAAAAGGGTAGAAGAAAAGAGTACAGTCCCACGCGCCAACCATGTTTGCACCTATTGCCTCATTAAAAACCTTGCATGAGAAAACCCAGTGGGAAATACTCATCAAGGAAAAAAGAGTACAATAGTTGATGCTTTAGTCAAGTCTTCAGGACCAACTTGTGATCTTCAGGATCACAATCATGGGCTATGGATTTGGGGGGTATGTCTCCCCCTGAACCCTGCAACTTTTTGAGCCGCCTCATACCGATTCCATGGACATACTTATAGAAACTAGAGGCGGGTAAGGACTTGTTGAACAAGTCCGCAAGATTGTCACATGATCTTGCTTGCAGGATTTTTATTTCCCCGCTCTTCTGGAGCTCATGGGGATAAAAGAGCTTTGGAGCAATATGCTTCGTGAGATTGCTCTTGACATAGCCCGGCCATGTGCATCTGTGCAACACATGCTGCATTATCTTCATAGATAATAGTGAGGATGTTGTCTAAGCTCATGCCATATGACTTCTGAATGTGGTCAATCATTCATTTGAGCCAAACACATTTTCGTATGGTTTTACAAAGGGCAATTATCTCTTAGTGGCAACCAAGGCCTGCTTCATAGACTGCCATGAAATGGTTGCACCGCCATAAAGAGATACATAACCAATCTAGGATTTGGCTTTTTATGCGGGTCAGACATATAGCCAGCATCCATATACCCTACCGTGGTTGGGATTTGGTTCTTTGAGAATCATAGACCAAGATCTTAGCGCCAACTCAATATCTTCTATTTGTACCTTACCCATTAATTTGTTGCGAATATAATATTAGCCCTTATGTAGTTCGCTAGGTACACTGGTGCTTCAACAGCGCTTAAGTAAGGAACTTTGGGTCCCTATATTTCCTCATTGTAACCCTTGGTCTAAATGGGACTGATCCACTTCTAGGGATTGGCCCCACCATGGAGGATTTTAGAGGAAGATACATGCCCAAAAAAACTTAAGTACCCTCTTTATAGACGGTTTATAAACACTCCTTCAGGGAGGTACTTGAGCTGTTGGCTCAAGTAGGATTTGGTTTTATTCAAATCCTTCATCATGTGTAATACCTCTTCGGGAGGAATTTACTCAAATAGTTGAACTACATCCTTTCGGATTATTTCAACCATACTACGATCGTTGCAGGCAATTGGCTTGTATTTTTTTGTTCGGTCCAGGGATCTTGGGTCCTTTAGATACTCCATATGGATTTTTGAATCAAGTGACCCATGTAAGCATGCGATCATGATATTTGCAAACTGCCTTTTAAATTCAAGTTACTACCTGCCATAAATATAAGATATCAGAATTTTTACGCCATTCATGATGGGAGAGTAAACCTCATCAAGATCGATGTCGGGTCTCTGCGTGAACCCTTGTGCCACTAGCCTCGCTTTGTGCCATATTTATTCCTCTTCAGAAGGAAGACCCACCTGCATCCTTCAGAGATGTCTTTTAGAGGTGTTGCAACTGTAGGCCCAATTACCTCTCTTTAATAAAGCGAGCGCTACTCTACCTCAATTGCTATTTTTTATTCTTGTCCCAATCTGATTGCTTCTAGCACTTTGCCATGTACTTTGGTTTAGGATCCGGGCCCATTGAATTAGCAATTTGAGGCAATATATGTCAACAATAGTGGTATTTCTTATTATATGATTCACTAGTCTCCACATAATTAGGGGCGATCTTATCATCCTACTCATCGTAATTTTCCATAACGATTGAGCTGGGGTGTCCCGATCCACCATTGCGATATTAAGCGCGCGCCGCATGGTGGTTTCCATCTCCAGGATGTGGCCAACTCGACTTCAGGTCGAGCCACCACTTCAGGGGCGTTCTCAACTTCAGGTTGAGCTTCTTCAACTAATTCCTTATTATGTGATCCAAGCGGCTCAAGACCTTGTCTCTGCGGACGTTTCCGCGGACACTTGTCTGAGCACCTGGAGGTATCCCCCTCAATCTAGGATCGGGCAGAGACGATAGAGCTGGTAACCTTCTAGGCTCCCTATACTCTCTCCAGCGCACTTACTGTGGGTAAATGCAGCATTGTCACTTTTCTGATCAGTGAAGGTATTTGACAGCTTATTTGCAACAATTTGCAATCCTCTGAACTTCTGGTTGGGACTGACTAGTGCGTGAGTCTAATGAATGAATTTCATCATGCAATTCCCGGCATTCATCTAGATGCCTATCTCTCTCTAATGCTAGGAAATGCAAATAACACACACCGAGCTTTATGAAGATCCCCCTATTTATAGGCTCATATATCCCAACTTCGGTAGGGTCTTTTATGGTGTGTGCTGATGTGGCGCTAGCCGCGGTACTAGCACAGATACCGCATAACTAATTATATGTAGATGAGAAATACTTGATTCTCTCTCTCTGCGCTAGCCGTAAGAGGGGAGGGGGTATATAGTTGGCTTGAGATCTTGGGGATTTAACACATAGTGCAAAAACCAACATTCATTACTTGTGGAAAATATCACGAAGGCTCTTCAGGAGCATGCATGACCATTCAACATGTTGCAAATGCTCTTTAGGAGCATGAATGGTCAGATTCCACCAGTACATTTGGACATTGCATTGTGACTAACATGATATCTTTGGGACTACAAGTCTGGTGGGCCTGCACCTAATGCTGGGCTGCTGGCCCTGCCTGATTTTGGCTTGGCTGTCCATTTTTGGGGCCGTGCTGGGCTTTCTAGGCATACCGTCGTCGCTATCAGAGGGAGGGAGGACGCGCATTCACCGGCCAACCGCCGTCGCCGCCGCCGCCGCCGTCTCTCGCTCCTCTTCCTCCTTGCCGTTCTCCGCTGCGTTCTCTCAGTCCCTGCTTGCTGCCTTCCACTGCTTTGGCGTCAGGAGGCGGCATGTCTCACCAGTCACCACGATTGGCACGGAGCCCTGGCCGTGCGGCGACCGCCTCAGCCCTCAGGTTCCTTGTCTGCTACTCGCTTACAGCTAGCAGCCGGAGCCGGGTCGGGTAAGTACTCCTCATTATGTGTCCTAATGAAATTTGAGATTACATATCAAATGATTAAATATTTTGTCGATGCATAAGTGGATTGAACTAATTAACCGAGTAACTAGCAGGAATTGTTAGATGCAGAGTCTAAGCGTTATGTTCGTCAGTTTCTACTCGGTTACACTTACACATGCCAGACATTTCATGACTCATTTAATCTTAACTATTACTGCACTGCTCCTGCTAGCTTGGGAGTTTTATGTAGGCTTCGTTTGCATCATAATTCATAACCACTAGTTGGCGTGATTAAGAGACTAGTCGGCGTGATTAAGAGTTCTCTGCACTTGAGTGGCACAAAATGGAAATGCTGATTGTGGCCGGCCAGATATGCGATCTTCTAGACAGCATGACATTACAGGATCTGCCATTAGTATTGCATAAAGTGCTTCCCCCTGTTCTCAATTAATGGAACTTCAGGACTAGAATATATAGTATTGGTCTTGGTCAGCCGTGAAAAGAAAAGAAGGATCTCAATTCATTCATTATCTTTATCTCAATTACAACCACGCTCAAATAGGGAGCCATCTTAATACAGCATCCATCAAATGGCTGCAGTACTACATTACAACACAAAGCAATAATGTCTCTTAACATCAACTAGAATTGAGTCAATTATTAGGTTGATAAATTAAATGTGACGTACAGACAAATTTTGCAGCTCCTGTGACCAATGGCCAATGGGCCAAAACTCCCTGGCTAGGCACTCAGGGCTCATAACAAAGCGGATCCGAACTACATGCAGTTTGGGTGTTATTCCCAGCCAACACACAAACGAAGAGAAAACCTCAGATCACTGGTGTCCAGTGCTGGCTCCATCTTGGTTCTGCTCATCTGTGTTCCACCAACACCATGATCGGATCCATTTCCTGTGGACATAATTTGATCAATAATGATGTGAAAAATTGAGAAGATCAATGTTTCAAACAGTCATGGATGATGTAGGTTTCCTATATTATTGGTCAACACCTCTTGCTCTAATTGGATTGTATTTTTACCTTACATATTTTCTACTTATATAGAAGTGCCATGAGCCACCACCTTTGTCAAATGGTCTCTGCTAAAGTGCTAATAGGCCATTTGCAGAGTCGGCTGCAACATCTCAAGTGACTTTGAATAGTTTATTTGGCCTGCCTCACAATTTTGTTATGCCGGCTGGTGATTTGCACAGACAGAGCCCAAGGCCCCAAGCACATTGGCCAGTGGCCACTGCAATTTATTTGCCCTGTCTCACGAAATCGAATTATAGTCCTAGTGTCTGCTAGTCTTTCACACTTTCTCTGATTGCTTTGTTCTGGTTGGGGATGTATTTTTGCAGCTTTTTGGATGAGACAACTCAGTGTTAGAGAGTTTCAGGTCCTGTGAACTCAAAATAGTGTGCTGGACTCCTCTACTCAGCTACCGTGATTGGTTGGGAAGGAAGCAACAGAGGCAGTAGCGGCATTGAAATATTTCTGATGAAAAGGTCAATGTTAAGTACCTCTGTAAAGGTCATGTGCTCGTGATGTCTGTCTCCCACCACTTGATCATCCTGGACGCGAACCTCAGAGCGGTGTTCATTGTTCTCTGGCTCCTGTGCTTCCACTTCCACCAGAGGCATATTTGTGTGTAGTGGTGGTGATGCCACTTGCAGCTCCTCTGCAGCATTCAACCTATGGCCGGTCTGTTCAATGAAGTTGAGATCCCTTGCCTCCGTAGTTGGCACCTGGCTGAGTGGAACTGCAAGGACCATGCCAATATGCGATTATAAACCCAAATGCTTAAAAATAAAACGAGCATGGGATTTGATTTGAAATTAAGGATCGGGCTGGGCTGCTGCACCCAATTCCACTTACCAGATTCAGCAGCGTGCAGAGGCAGAGGAATAGGAGTACTGGATGATTCCATTGTGGATGTTCCAGTCGCGGATTGTCAATCGCCTCAGTCCATGGAGAAGACTGTTGCTCAATGCTAGAATCAAGTCTGTCATCCAAACTTGATTGGGCTACAGCTACACTGCCGGAGATCGGACTGGCTGCCGGTTCCTCTCTTTCGATCCGACTGGGAGTGCTGACCCGATATTATTACTCTGGGCCTATTCGGATGTTTCTTCGCTGCTTGTTCCCAATCTTGTCTTGTTTGTGCAGTTACCTTATCATCAATTGTGACTTCCTTGAGATGTTTGAAGTGCCTAATGTTGATGCCTGAAAGACCAACCAAACCTTGATAGAGAAGCTGAAGTGAGACAAGGTTTGGCAGAGCTCCTTGTGGAATGGTCAGCAGACCTGAAGTGAGATTTTGCACTTGAAAGCAAAGGCGTTGCAGACTAGGGAATGCCCCATGTGCTATTTTAAAATCCTCAAGAAGGTTAGCAACCAGTTTTAAGTAAAGCAATTTGTTCAAATTTGCCAGTGCTGATATAAGATCCAGTGTCAGGGTAACTGATGAGATGCACAGATCAGTGAGACCTGAGAACAAGGTAACAAAAGGAGGCAATCCAAGCAGCTTGCCCTTTAGCTTTAGTGACCTTAGATCATACTTGGAACCTTCAGGGCATGGCTCCAAATTTAGAGAACTCAGTAGATTTTCACAGGGTTCGTCCAGATCAAGTGAGAAAGAGCAATCTTTCTGTATGTCCATAGGGACCTCTGTAAACTTCTGAATTGCCCTTGAAAGGTCGCTGATATAACTAGTGCTGTTTGCAACATCCTTACAACATATCTTAACCTTCTTCAGTTTACGCATACCATTAATAAGTTGCAGAAAAACTTTGCTATCGTCGGTGACAAATCCAGCTAAAGTCTGAAGGTTACTTTTTTTGCCAGATAAAAACTTTTTCAGTTTATTCCATTTGTCCACATTCTTCAAGTCATCCTTATCAAGCATAATCTTTCCAAACAGGTGAATTAAGTGTGGCAGTTGAATGACCTCGATGGGTAATGACTCTATCTTTGTCCTCCTTAAATCCAGTGTCTCCAGGCAGTGCAGCCCATCAATGCACCTCGGAAGCACTTGGATAGTGTCCCCTAAGCTCAGATATTTCAGATGCCATAATTTGCATATGTGCTCGAGATCATCGTCTTTCAAGTCATTGCATTCTTCTAGATCCAATACCCGTATCAGTTTACACTTTCGAATATAAGCTATGGCTCCACCTGCAGCCCCAAAGACTGTCAGAGATCGAACACGTGACAAATCTTCATCAGACTCCACATATTCTGTCGTCAATTTACCAGCATGGACAGATAGGTGCCTTGCATTATTAGCATTGGCACTGATTCCTGAGTGATCAGGAGACAGTGTGATGATGAATCTCTGTGATAATGACTTTTCTAGCACAAACTCATGCATGATCCCATGAGTTTTACAAGTCTTCACTTGTGAATTGTGTCTTGTCACAACAGGCCGAATGATATTCCAATTGATAAGGCTATCAAAGTTCTCATCTGCAATGTCCTGCTCAGCACGAAGAGATTCACTTCGAGCATATCCTTCAGCTAACCAACGCCTAATTATGACTTTCCTTCTGAGGGGACGGTTGTTGGGAATATCCCAAGATACAGGAGGCAACTAAGAGCATAGCCAGACAAACTGTCATAGTTGTCAAGAAGAACCTTCCTTAGATCAGAAAAATTGTCATCATGGCCATTCAGATGAGAACCAAGGTTGCGGCATAATTTTTGCACAAAGGATTCCTGTGGGATCAGTAGAACTATTCAGATAGTCAGAAACACTGACCAGAGCAAGTGGAAGGCCATCACATTTTCCCAGCAATGCTGCTGAACCGTACTCCAACTCAGGTGACCTGATCCTGATCCTCTGAAAGGCTATTTTCTTTGAGTTTTCTTCATCAAGAGTGTCCATCTGGTATACATGACTGCACCTATTAGCCTCCTTCTGAATAGATGTCGTCAATATTATTCTACTGCCTGTACTATTGTCTACAAAGGCTGAGCTTAATGTTCTCCATCCTATCATTTGGATGTCATCAATGACAATTAAATACCTAACAACAAAATAGAGAACTGAGAATCAAAACCTGATTGATAGATACCAAAATGGGATAGTCTAGCTAGGTATCATTTTTTTACATTAGGGAGCTTGGGGCAGAACATATCACAGATGCATATGGAAATATAGACAGTATTCACAGACACACACACACGCACCTCTTAGCACCGAGATATTCCTTGAGCGAGGCCTCAGGGCTGTTGGTATCCACATCCATGCTGCCATCGGGATCAACTTGCTTGAGTATATCACGCAGGATAGCCCTAATCCGTTCCCTGAAATCGGCCGAGGTACCATAACCGGTGGCAGCAGAAACCCAAGCACGGCAGTGGAAAGTTTCCCTGGCAGGACGACTGTCGTAGACTGCCCTTGCAAGGGTGGTCTTCCCCAAGCCACTGAACCCAACAATGGAGATCACTCTCAGCTGCTGTTGCTCACCGTCCACCTCCTGCAGCAGCGACAGTAGATGCTCCATGGGCTTCTCGATGCCAACTGGGCTGCGCGTGACAGAAGGCGGATTTGAGCAGTCGAGCATGGACGGGGAAGGCAATCCATAGTGTTGTTGGCCACAGCAAGCAACAGTAACGGAGTTCTTGACCCGTTCTTGCGCTTCCTTGAGGCGCTTCTTGAGCTTCTCGATATCGTTGGCGCAGCTAGAACTTTTTTGAACCTTCTTCATCTTGTGAACCACCCGATGCACCACGGAAGACACTGCTCCGCTGCTGCCGGGCGGCTTCCGCGAGATGATGCTTAAAGCGGTCAACGCAGTCCTCGAAGTCATGTGCCAGATCAAGAATCTCCTCCCAGTACAGCCTCTCCACAGCAGTGCGTTCGTGCCTCCCAGGGCACGGAGCTTGTCATCCATGTCGGCAGCGATCATGGCCAGCTCATCATGGATGAACTGAATCTCTTTCGCAAGACCCCTGTGCTTGTTGTACTCCTTCTTCAGCAACGGGAACAGACTTCCCATCACGCTCTTCAACACAACACTCACAGTCGCACTCACTGCCGCAGACTCCATGGATCGATATGTGAGCCTTGGTGACTATCTATCTTTACAAATTTCACGGATTAGCAACAGGGTATAGGCATAGCAAGGAAGAAAGAGCAGATCCAGCATCCAACCTCCTGTAGGACTTTGCGCAGCGCAGAGTAGGTAGCTGTATCTCTTACTAAAAAACTGAGATGGTGAGCAGTGCTGCTACTTATAAAAAGTGCTAGTGGTGTGTGACGCCTCCAATCACATTGATTCTTTGAAGTTTCAACTACTCAAAATTTTCTTTACGAAAAATCAATCATATTGCTGGCGGAATTGCAGACAACCCTCTAACAATCAGTTGTTTTAGTAGTCCCTCCCAACGACTATAGATTTTAGTAGCCTGTTAGTTTCTAAAATCCCGATTCTGAGCAAAAAACTAGTGAAGTGGTTGGATCTCCCTAGTTTTAAGAATTTGGCTTCATTTATTGCTTTAGGTCACAAAAAATAGTTTTTAAGAATTTGGTACCAGTGAGGTGTTTGGATCTCCTAGGTTTTAAGAATTTGGCTTCATTTATTGCTTTAGGTCACAAAAACTAGTTTTTATGAATTTGGTACTAGTGAGGTGTTTGGCTCTCCCTAGGTTTTAAGAATTTGGCTTATTCATTGCTTTATAGGTCACAAAAATTAGTTTTTAAGAATTTAGTATAAATAATCTGTTAGCAAAAACTAGAGGTGTTTGAATCTCAGTTAAATTCTAAGGATCCAAATAGGGTCTTGCTCCTTCCATTCCTAACTATGTGTTTTTGTTTGTAGTTTCTGAGAAACAACTTTGACTAAATATATATTTAGTCAAAGTAAAATTCTAAATATTTTAGAAAGTTAGTTTTTTTCCAAATTTGAATTCCCATATTAAGGTTTGAAAATATATTTTAAAACTTTGGTATTTAATTAGGAACAAATCATTACTTAAATTTCATAAGCATAATTGTCATTTCATAATTTAACCATGGTTAATAAAATAGATTTGGACCTCCGGTGAACCCCAAACAAAGGTAATAGATCCAAAACTGCATTTTTAAAAGGTGATAGGGCTAAATGACACAAAGCAAAAAGGTAATGAACCTGTGGTGTATTTTTTTCTTTTTTATTTGAGTTGAAATGTAAATTGTATGAAGTTCAAGCATTGTTTTGGTAATCTTCATTTGTTGATTAGTCAAGGGCTAAAATGTAAAGTTTTCTGATTTTTTGTGCCATATGTGTCGTTGTCAAACTAGTGGGCAGAAAAGTCGAGAACAGAATAATGCACATGGCCAGTTTGGGCTGCCAGGTGATATGATATTTAGAAATGAAGAAAAAAATGGAACAAGTCTCTCCCTCCCCTCCCGAGCCGTCCTTCCATATGCGTCTGTTGCTCATGAAATGGAGGTCGCTCGGGGTACCCTGAGCTGAGCGTCCCCTTCCTAATAGGTTCAGGTTCGTATTTCGTACTGCTTGATTTTTGTTTCAGTATATTGGCTTGCAAATTCAAGCAGTCACATGACTAAGTTATCTGCATACTCTTTAGGCTTCGGAGAGATCTCAGATATGGATGTTCCCATCAACCCTTTCGATGGAACCATTTTGAAGCTTCCAGGGAAGCTCGATAGGCTACTGCGTCATGGCTGCAACCTCCCCAAGGGTGCGACAGATGAAATACCCCTCATCAAGGGGGATCTGGAGAAAATCATAGCCATTATCTCCAACCTGGAGAACCACCATGCTATGAAGGCCAGGTGCTGGAGGAAAGAGGTGCGAGAGCTGTCCTACGATTTGGAAGATTTTGTAGACCAGTATGAGCACGCCGTTCAGCGGATCCAGCGCTGGGGTAGGCGATACTCAAGCCCACCTTACCGGCGTTTAGTCCAAGAAGGCCCCCCTAAGCCTACCCTGCAATTTTGTCCATGGATGAAGGAGTGGAAGATGGTTTCAAACCAAAAGGAACGGAATAAGAGAATGGGGGAAATGAAGAACAAGACTACGGATGGAGTGGATGAGCCCTTGATATCCAGCTCGCCTGCGTCCACTTGCTATCGCAAGATTAAGAGCAAGGCAGCTCTCCCTTGGCTTCAGGAAAAGCTTAGGCTGCGCCTCTGGATGGCCAATGAGATCAGAGATTTCAGTGTGCGCGTGCAAGAAGCACTTCAGCGGCACAGCTCGTACAACCTTGACACCATAGATGGATCTTCATCCACTGGATGTACTGATGCATACTCTCCCTCTGGGAATTCCACGTGTAAGGAAGAGAATACATATGTTGGCATCAGTGATGCTTTAGAAAAGCTCGAAGAGTTGCTGGTGGCAAAACATGATCACGGGCACCAGAAGCTTAAGGTTGTGTCCATTGTTGGGTTTGGAGGAATCGGTAAGACAACACTTGCCACCGAGCTTTACCGCAAAGTTTGGACTGCAGTTCGAATGCCGGGCATTTGTTCGGACTGCCCAGAAACCTGATATGAGGAGGATTTTCATCAGCATGCTCTCCCAAGTGCGCCCACACGAGCCACCTGACAATTGGACAGTACATGGCTTAATTTCTACCATCAGGACACATCTGCAAGATAAGAGGTTTGTGTGTGTGTGTATAACTTCAATTATGGTAGCATTAATTACATAAAGAGTATATATTTACATTAGGACAGAGATAAATTGGACGCACAATCTAGATTCATGGCAAGCCAAGTTTCGATATATATGTATTGAATTCAGTGAGTGATGTGTCTAACCTAATGCAATTATGTTTTCTTAAAACGTTCTCTTAGACAGTGTATATTTACATATTTATAATAATTTTCAGTATCGGAGTAAATAGAAAATAAAAAATAAGGTGGTTCTTCTAGTTACAACAGAGTCAGCACTAGACAAAGTATTTATAAGTATGACTTTGAGAGAAGAAAATATAAAAGTCTGATAGATTTAATTCGATATGCTAATTGCTCTTATTCAATATTTGCCACTGACCTGACAAAATGTTTTCAATGTAATGAAAATATCTGTAGGTACTTGATTATAGTTGAGGATTTATCTGCTACGTCAACATGGGACATTGTCAAATGTGCTTTACCAGATAGCAATTGCTGCAGCAGAATACTAACAACAACAGAAATTGAGGATCTAGCTCTGCAATGTTGTGGTCATGATCCCAAACATGTTTATAAGATGAAACCACTGGGTGAAGAAAACTCAAGGGAATTATTTTTTAGTTCAGTTTTTGGCCCTCAACATGAATGTCCTCCAGAACTCAAGGAAATTTCTTATGATATTATAAGTAAATGTGGTGGTTTGCCACTGGCTATTGTGACTGTTGCCAGTATTTTATCTAGTCAGCCGGTCACACAAGATCAATGGCATTATGTCAATAATTCTATAGGTTACAACTTGTTGATCAATCATAGCTTGAAGGGATGAAACAAGTCCTCGACCTTAGTTACAACAATCTTCCACACCATTTGAAAGCATGCATCTTATACACTTGTTTGTATGAAGAGGACATCATAATTTACAGGGATGATTTAGTTAACCAATGGATAGCTGAAGGTTTTATTCAAGCAACAGAAAGGCAAGACAAGAAAGAAATCGCAAGGTCATTTTTTGATAGACTAATCAGTGGAAAACTGATACTGCCTGTAGATATAAACAGAAATGGTGATGTTTTGTCATGCACGGTTCACCACATGGTACTGAATCTTGTTACTAGATACAAATCAACAGAAGAGAATTTCGTCACTGCAATACATCATTCTCAAGCACCCACCACAATTGCTGACAATGTTCGCCGACTGTCTCTACAATTTGGAAATGCAACTGATGCAAAAGCCCCAGGGAATGTGACATTGACACATGTTAGAACATTGGCCATTTGGGGGTCTTCAAGTGCTTGCCTTCCGTTGTGCAGTTTCCTCTTCTTCAAGTTCTAATTCTCCACATTTGGGGCGATAAGGATAGCATCAGTTTTGACATCACGGGAATTTCAGAACTTTCCCGACTGAGATATCTGAAAGTCACATCTAATGTCATCTTAAAACTTTGTACCAAGATGCGAAACATGCAGTCCTTGGAAACACTTACAATAGATGCAAGAGTTAGTGCAGTTCCATCAGATATTGTTCACTTGCCAGGCTTGCTGCATCTTAATGTTCCTGCTGAGACGGACCTGCCCGATGGGATTGGAAACTTGACATCGCTTCGCATGCTAGGTTATTTTGATCTCAGTAGTAATTCCATGGAGACTGTACAAAGCCTTATGATGCTGACAAATATTGAAGATCTTCAGCTCACATGTTCTACAGTAGAACCAGATAATTTGAGGGAGAAAATGCATTTTGTGCTGAATTCGGTTTTTGTGACACTCAGGAACCTTAAGTCTCTAACAATGGTACCTAGAGCTTCCAGTTATGCAAAATCTATAGATAATGCTATTTCTGTGGGGACGGCCATTCCTGTTGGCTTGCCCCCTGCCCCAGATCTTCTTCGTGTCTTGAGGTTTCACCACGAATTTGCAGATTCTTCTGCCTCCCAAAGTGGATCGGACAACTCCAGAAGCTCCGTGTCTTAAAGTTTGGGGTTAGAAAAATAGACAGGGATGGTGTTGATATTCTCGGAGGATTGCCTGATCTTGCTGTTCTCTCCTGTATGTCCATATGAAGCCGGAAATGGGGATAGTCATTGGGAAGACCGGATTTCCTGTTATAAAATACTTCAAGTTCAAGTGCTGTGAGTGTCTGAAATTCGAGGAGGGTGCAATGCCTAATCTCCGTAAGCTGAAGCTAGCTTTCAATGCATGCGAT
The DNA here is from genome assembly GCA_015847255.1 of Hyparrhenia diplandra. Taxonomy (NCBI): domain Eukaryota; kingdom Viridiplantae; phylum Streptophyta; class Magnoliopsida; order Poales; family Poaceae; genus Hyparrhenia; species Hyparrhenia diplandra. The sequence continues at coordinate 639,675 of JADLZK010008462.1, read as the reverse complement.
GCTGGTCAAAAGAATGCAATACCTGTCGGTTATAAAATACGTGTTTGTATGAAAGAGGTATCTGCTAAAATTGGTGGTGCTGGTCCTGAGGAATCCCGCACAAGGGCTGCAAAATCATCATTCAGAGATGCCATCTGGATCTATGATAGAATTCAGAGAGTCAATATACAATGCGTAAAGCAGATCATTTTTTGGTAATGATGATCAGAGTAACATAACACCAGTGGAAGATTCGCCAAGGTCATAATATCTTTTTTATACACTATATACATACTTGTTATACTTATTACTACTAGCTTATTACTACCTTTCCAAAAATAATATCTGAGTCTTGTATAGTCCTAAGATTATCTCAAGTTAGACTAAATTTAACAAATACATATGACATCAAACAAATATTATTAAATTTATTAAGACACATAATTCACAAATAATAATGACATATAAAACATTTAGGGAGATATCTTGTACCGTACCCCTCCAAGTCTTCTCTCATGGACACAGGAGTGGCAACCACACCACCTCCCACCAAAAATCGCTGTTATGAGCTCTCCACCAGCTGCCGTCACCAGTCTTCACTTAGTACCTTGTACATTTATTAGATTTTATGATAATTAGACTAATCTTAGTAGGGGTTTCATGAAAGTTTCATAGACATTAACTAAGTTGGCATGATATAATATAGATAAAGAGAGAGTGATGGTAAAGTTTTCAAATGATAAATGAGTTCCGTATGGATAAAACTTATCTACACTATTTTCAACACATTTGAGTTTTAAAAACTAAGACATGAAACCTCCACTAAGACTGACCTTCAAATGCAAAATTCTCAATGGTTCCCGCACTCCAAGACATCACCACTTGCTACTTCTAATTTCTTGTCTCAAACGAAGTTTTTGTTTTTCTATTGGCTTCAGTATGAAGAGAAATTTTGTCCAGCTACAAATGTTATTATTTATTTCGTTATTTCAGTGTACAATACATAACATTATCTTCCCTCTCATTCTTATTTCTGTTTGCATTAAGAAAAAAATCATTTCAGTTCCAAAAGAAAGGACTTATGACAAGTCCATATGGACTGCCAGAATTTTCATTTGTGAGAACAAAATAAAACATCTAAATATGTGTACTCGGTTGTTTTTTCAGGAGCGGAGAGGAAACCACGCACTTTCAAAATGAGAGCAAGCAAAGAAAGGAAGAGGAGGCGGGGAGGCTGTCGATGTGTGCGCATCGTCGCCCAGCGCCATGGACGACGGCCATGGCTCCAATTCAGAGGACAATTTTCGGGGAGTACCCCGAAGTTCGATTAGGAGGACCATTTCGGTAAGGTCTCCAAACAATATTCTACCAGTCAAATGTTTCAGTCTAAATTGAAGTTTTAGTGCAGTTTATAGTTCAAATAAGCCTTCCATGTGGACATGTTAGTCCAGAAATGTAGGGCCAAGGATTGAAGAGATTGGTTTTGGAAAATGCCCAATTTTATTTCTGATCCGATCCTCTATTAATAATGGCAAATTTTGTGACACTACAAAAAATTGTAATTAGCCAGCACATACCGCAATGGCACGTCTTTGTTCAGTACCATTACAAATTCATGGTTATTTGTCACTAGACACCGCGCTGAATATTTTATTCATTTCTTAGGCTTGAGAAGAGAGGTGAGGGAAATGACTTTGTTGCCCTCATCTTCAATGGTTATGCACTAATTTTGTCTTAACACACCGCCGCCATAACACACTGCCGTGAGCTGCAGGGTCATCGCCACTCATCATGGCGAAGAAAGTGGTGCTGAAGCTGGATCTGCATGACAACAAGGACAAGCAGAAGGCGCTCAAGGCGGTCTCCACTCTCAAGGGTACTTCACTCCTCTCCTCTCTTCTGCTTCCCTTCCGTCATGGAGGCCAGCAAAGCATCCGTGCCCAGCAGAGCTGCGACCTGGAGCGGGGCAGCCTTTCAATTCGTAACGAGCGAGTCCATGTCCCAATTCTGATCTCTGACCGTGTGCAGGTATGGACTCTATCTCATTTGACATGAAGGAGTCTAAGCTGACGGTGGTCGGGATGGTCGACCCCGTCGACGTCGTGGCCAGGCTGCGCATGGTCAGCTCCGCCGCCATCGTCTCCGTCGGGCCAGCCAAGGAGGAGAAGAAGGAAGACAAGAAGGACGGCGACAAGAAAGACGGCGACAAGAAGGATGGCGACAAGGACAAGAAGGACGGCGACAAGAAGCAGCCGCAGCCGGCCGTGTGGTACCCGCCGCACCTGGGGTGGTACTACGCCGAGCAGCAGCAGTACCAGCACCACCCGTACCCGCCGCAGTACGTCGTCCACAGCGCCGAGGAGGACCCCAACTCCTGCGTCATCTGCTGATGATGCCGCTTCGGCGAGGCGCAGCCGCGCAGGTTCGCAGGCTCCGTCTCCATTTTGTAAATCTCTGTGCAGCTGGCCTACCTCAGGGCTCCGGCTCCGTCCCATGGGGCGCTGGACAGGAGTTGCGGGCGCTGTATCAGAGCCAACAACTGATTTTCATTGATCTCTTCCGTATGTGTAGAGAGTTACAAAACCGGTTGCCAATGTGCAACCGCACGTACTGTACGTGCTAGTGTACAATGTGGTCGCGGGGCGCGTGGTGACCGCGGTCAGCGCCTGCTCTGTGCCCTCCGTTTCAGAAAAAACATGCCTATGCCGGCAAAAGTGATGTACGTTTGACTAAATTTCTATTAAATACTATTTACATTTAAAACTTTAAATTAATTTATTAAAAATATATATTTATTATATAATTTATTAAAAATACATTTTATAATTAATATAATAATATTTATTTGATAACATAAATATTGATAGTTTTTTATTTATAATTAACCAAATTTGAGATACTAAAACCATGACACTGTGTTAGAATTGCATGTATTTTTTTGAACTAAGGGAGTACCTCAACACGGTCACAGTTTGGTGTGTGAATAATCTAAATCATGCATGTTTGGTGTGTAGACATGCTAGGAAGCCACACCTAGATGCACAAGTAGTCCGTTTGGCACGGCCCCACTTCACTACGGCCGCTTTTTTAGGCTTTAGCTCCACTTCGACAACTCCATCAGCGGGAGCTTGAACTGCTTTTGATAAATTGTTTGGTAAAACAACTCCACCCTTAAAACATGTTCTAACATATTGCCACGTAGGATGAGGAGCCGGACCGAAGCTATCGTTTTTGGCTCCATCATACCTCAAAACTATGTTAGAGCACGATTTAAGGGCTTTTTTCGAGGTCAGCTGTTTTTGCTTTAACCCATTTAGCACAAAAACGAGCCAAACGGCTCCCGGCCGTTGGAGGAACCGTGCCAAATAGGGCCTAAGTAGCATGGGTGACCATTGGTGACATTGTTTGTGGGGAACTGAAAGCTGATATGATCCTCGTGACCACACAGATTACAGCAGTGAATGTGACCATGGCAGGGACAGCGGGGAAAGTTCCCCAGATTACACATGTGGAGCAAACTATATCCCGTCTCGCCTAGAGATCTCAACATTCGTCTGCACAATGATCCATCGTAGGCTTGAGTCAGCAATCCCTACAGACAGAAGCAGACGCAAGTGCAGATGATGGTGACTGATCAAACATTCTCTGAGCCAATACGCTCAAATAGTGAATCACGTTCTTCATCATGCCAGGTAAGTTCCATTTTCATACTAGAAACTAGCTCCTTGGCAGAACCATATTGTCTAAACCTATCTGGAGACGCACTTGAAGCTTAGGACGAAGCTTACGAAGAATTCATGAGAATTGCTGACTTCCCTTGCACCACAAGTAGAAACGGGAAGCCACAGGCAACTGTAGATTATTTGGTAGACCGTGGTTTAATGTGGGGAATGGAGGACAGCTCTAGGAAGCTGAAAGAAGTACCCACTTGGGAGAGAGCTCTAAAGACTAAAGAGTGCAGATCCTAGCAGAGATCAACAGAGCAATAGTAGAGAACTGAAAGAAGCACCTACTTGGGGACATTCACATGAACATTCAATAAGATCCATCCCAAATCTGGGCTACAAACCAAACCAGATGAAGCTGAAACTAGGTACATCTGCCATTTAGGAATGGCACATTTCACTGGAACATAATGAAGTTGGTCAATCAAATGTTTAGGCTACCAGATACCAAGCCTATTCATGACTTCGCTTCCTGTGGGATCTCCAAGTGACCTTGACTGAAACCGCTCCAAAGTCCCCTAGGTCTGCCACTTCTTCATCCGTCCCATGGTAGCCAGAGGGAAGTTACATTGCCACCACCGTGAACATGGCACTAGTCTCTGGTCGACGTTTGGATGGTCTCTTGGATACCCTTTGATGTAAAGATCAAAGTCGCTGTGCCTCTCCACCGCTATAACAAAGCTCGTCATGAAACCCGTCTTTGGAGCCACACCGCAAAAAGCCGGATCACCTCACTGAAGCCGCTGGTCTTGGCGAGCAGCTTCATGTTGACGACGTCATCAATGGCAGCGGAGCGGAGGACTGTGACTTCAACCCGAGCCTCCACTGCATTCATCAGTACCAGGTACTGATATCCAGAGCACACTTTTCACCGTACAGGCGCTGGTGTTCAATGAACGACCTTGATTCATGCATATTGTATAGCTCAGTGCATCCTTCAATGATTGACCATCATCACCATCTGCCTTGTCTTCACCCTGGGCATGGAGCTCAAACTCGATCAATGCACGGGATACGATTGAAATGACTCGAGTAGGGCTCGTCAGAGACAATCGTACCACGCCCTGCAACGAAGTCAGTTATATATTTGCATTTTTTATCAGTTAATAGTAGTAGGAAAATCCATCTTCTTAGATACCTAACATAGCAAATAAAAGTGAACATGCGCAATACACCAAACAAATTTGGTATTCCCAAAAATATGTAGAGTAATAGGAGTGAATCTGTCAAATAAGTACAGATATTTATATAAAAATGCACAAATTTATGGCAAATTCATAAGAGAGTGCACTTTCAGATTGAAAAAAGGAGCATGCAGGAAGATAGTCATGGGAGTTTACTAAATGAATTACAATGCAGACTGTTAACTTTTTACAGCACACAAGAAATATGGCAGTCACAAACTCTGCATTTAAAGAACATTATGCTAAATTTGGTCATAACTAATGTATTGCTGTTTTTTTTTTCACATGATAAAAGGAGCATGCATGTAGACAATTGTAGCTATCTGTTGTAGAAGAAATTGCAACCTCTATCCTAAGTTATACGAGGCAGTACCTAAATCTAGATGTGGAAAATTGCAGTTTTGACATAGTGTTATACATACAGACAAATTTGCATACAGACATTTATGAATGATTAAAAGAATGATGCACACAGACATTACAAGCCTAGAAGTGTGAAGCAAATATAATTACCGTTTTTTGGTTCACAGAAACAGCTTCACAATTGTCAATAGCACGCCTATAGATATAGTTGCGCAAGGGCATGATTGTGTCCCGTGCTGCAACAAAACCAAAAATCTTGGCTCGACCAGGATGGCTATGTTGATAACCAGCAATCTTGACATCAATGAACTGAATCAAGCACATTGGACGGCAACAACATTCCTTTAAGCAATCCTCAACATTGGTCAAACTCACTGAAAAATCAATTTGAAACATATAATGTGGATAGAGTGCCAGCTAGTTTAGAATATATGATATATGGGACGAAAAGGGGGAAACAGAAAAGGAAACTTACTTTCAGAGTTATCATCGAGATTATATTCTAAATCAAATATATCCCTTCCAGATTTGAATGGAGGGAAAAGCATGATTGGATAAGGTCCGCGACGTTTCGTTTCAGTATTTTCATATACAACCTCAGATTGTTTGTCATGGTCCCAACTAGCCCTTGGAAAATTATCGACTGTAAAAGGGCTACACATCCCTACAGAAAATAAAATATCATTAAAATCAGCACAAAAATGTAAGATCTATAAAGTCTAATGCAAGCATAACAAACTTCGGTTGACATATATGGTTCACTATCCCTTTCTAACAACTAACAAGCATGTAGAAATAGGTTGAAATCAGTTGTAACTCACGTGGCTGTATACATGTGTAGAATTACATATATTAGATTCTATTATACATTCCAAGTTGTTGCGGATAGGTTTTAAAAGGGGTGAACATTATAATAGTGGGAAACTATGGGATGCTTTGAATTGAATGTCATAAAAGGAAAGCTTAAGCTTCTTAGAGGAAAACGTATTAAACAATTAGCATTCAACTTATTAACTTATCAAAACTAAATAGCTAAAGAGCTACTATTGGGGGTATGTTATACTGGTGACCCTATCCTTGTGTTTTGGGCCCAATTGTATAGATTAGAGTTCATCATGTAAAGATTAGGTTCATTTATAGGCTCATGTAGTATTTTTTGTAAATATCACGATCATTATAGGTAATAAAGAGAATAATCCCTACCACCTTCCCTATAAAAGCGGGAGGGCAGAGAGACGGGGCAGAGCACTCTGAATTCTTTTAACTCACAATCTCTCTATTCCCCCCAGTATTCAGTACCTAGAATCCACACGCATTGATGTGCGAAATCAACACATACTTCAATACTCATTGTTTTGATTTGAGCTAGTAGACTATTCAAATCAAATGTTCTCTACAAGAAAGCTAGAGGCCTAGAATAGAAATCTCATGTTCAAACATTAAAAATTTGAGCAAAATTAAATAAACTGCTTTAGATGACTAGATAGCAAAATGGATTTGAACATAGGCCACATTTAAAATGAATGCAAAACACTAGAACTAAAAATCTCACATGCACGCTTTAAAATCTTGTCAACATTGACTAAAATGTGTTTCAAATTATTTAATGTGGAACTACGTACTTTGTGCACATTAAGATTGACTAAAAATCTCATGATAGTTGTTCTAACATCCTCGACCATTTTTAAAAAGTTCTTGGACGTAACTCCGGAAGGATTGGTACCCAACTTTATATTGATGCAGGCAACCGTGAAGCAGGTGCCGTGATACATCTCATTCGTATGCAGTGAGTTAGACCCTGTCATTACTTTAGGCTTGTTAGCATCATCTATCTCGTATCTTCTACCAACTGCCTTAACAATTCCTCGAAACCAAAATTGGTACTTATCGCACACTAGACTCATGCGAAGTTTCACGAACCAAAATGGTTAAAGGAAAAGTTACCACATGGAGTATAGGCTAATACTTGAGTCATAGGCACGGATTGCTTGACCTCCTTAGCTTCATTGAAGAATTTGAACTCTACGTATGTTTCCTTTTTCATTGTATGAATAAGTTTTTCAATGGATTATTTGTAAAAAAAATTTCTAGGTTTTCTATATCACCTAGATCAAGCGCCAAGACGGGTGCCGATATCTCTTGCACTTTAGAATTGTCATAATCCAAGAGAACTATTCTCAAATAGATTTCCATGAATAAATAAATAAAAACCTAATACCCCTTCTGTTCCAAAGTATAAGTAGTTAAATATGTCCATATTTGACTAATAAGTTTATAGGAAAATACACAACATCAACACCATATGATCCTGTGTCTTCATTGAGCTAACTCTAGTGTGTGGTTTGGTAATGAAATGACCCACACATGAGCTTGTTTGGTCCGTGTGGAGTGGCTGTAGGATGCCGGTGCGACTCCAGGAGCTCGCTAGTGCCGAGGCTCGATGGATTTGATATCAGGGTGTTAGCAACCTAAGGAATCAGAGATGGAGAAGGGGGCTCAATAGGCCGCTAGACAGGTCAAGCGACTTGGAAGAAGAGTAGATAGAAGTTTATTTTGGTTTACGCTTCTCTTGTTTGACGATGTTCTCACTCTTCCTACTTCCCTTCTCTACTTCAACCTCATGGGGCTCTTTTCACATATGTTACAAATCCAATATGGGTCAAACACCTTCACACTCCTAGGCCTTGTGTGAGAACTACTGGGCTTGGTTGGTGCTTGGTCGTCTCCTGGGTGCAGCGCCATGACACACTGTGAGATAATGTGTTAAGAATCTGTGACACGCCATAGTTACAACAGTGAACTAAAAACATGCCTAAGGAACTATGACATACGAGTATTGGAGCCGTGCATATCACATTTGGATTGATCGGCGATTGAGGCGACTCTAAGGGAGATTTCGCTCCCGACCACGATCTAGGTCGCCGCCGCTTGACCACTGCCACGGGCGTACACCCCGTCACCAATCTACAACTTGGTGCTGGCCCCTACAAATCATCGGTGTTAGCCGTTCTGTCGCCACCGTACATAGACTACCCCTAGAGTTTTGCCGCTTAGGTGTTAACACAAGCCACTCCATCATGCCCTCTGATCTGCTCCATATGGCGGCAGAGGGAGGAGGCAAATCAGGTGTTGGAGGTGATGCCCCAGGCCCCAATGCAACGGAGATGCGACGAAAACACAATCTCACATAGAAGGAAGGAGCCTTTCTAGAATTCGGTGATGGTGAGGATGCAAGTAAGTACTAGCACAATTTGAATGTGCGCTTGTAGGTAAGGTGTTGTCACCGGTGCCGTACATGTGACCACGGTGCAGTCGGGGATGAAGCCTGCCTGGGGCAACTCGGTCAGTCTTAGGTTCAGGGCGATCGGTGAGAGGGGTGACAACCTTTTCGTGGTGGATTTTGGTCATGGATGGTTGGAAAGTATGCAGTACAGGAGTATGATGGGAAACTTAGTGCATTAAAAATTATTTTCGATCACTTGGAGATTTGGGCTCTCATTCTCACCCTTCCCCTTAGGTGCCAACCAAGCAGTCATTAGTTTGCCCAAGCAAGTGTCCAACACCGGCACATCACATGTATGAGGTAAGTTTCTCCGCCGAAAGTCCTCGCCCATTGAGTTTGCACCCGCCAGCCGGTCAACTTTGAAGCTTAGCTTGGCGCCAAGACCCACAGGACCAGCGGTTTGGAGGTGCTGTTAGTTCGATGGTCTAGATGGCCAAACGGGCTGCCTGGCCTGGCACGGCACGAGCCTAGCAAAAGCACAGCCCGTAATCACAGGGCCGGGCCGGGCCGAGTAGCCCGCCACAACTAGCATGTCGGGCTAGCCCTGTGGCCCCACCAAATAGAGGGAAGCAAGAAAGTCGTGACCGCCGCTGCACCCGCGCCACCGACTGCTCGCCTCCATGGCCGCTACACTTCACCGGCCCTCTGCATCTAGGGTTTGTGGAGACCGAGAAGCAACCTATGGAGACTGAAGGAGGCGAAAGCAGATCAGCGGAGACCATTGTCTTGGGCCGTGCAAAGAAGGGGCCGCATTCTCCGTGCTGCGATGAGGATTCACCCAAGTCTTCGCCATGGAAGCTGACGATAAATGGTTGGTCAGCGATAGTGGCAGCGAGGAGGACGAAAGGGGAATCAAGGTAAAAAAAAAAAACACCTATATGTTAGTTTTGTTTAATATTTCCATCTTGACAAAGAGACAGCTTACAAGATTTCCCCTTATTGAAGGTCGTTCGTGGGCAGTGGGCTTTGGAATTTTGGGTCGAAATGTTTAGGGACTGAATTCTGAAAATCCATGTCACCATTTTTTTTTTGAATGTAACATGTCACCATTTTCACCCGAACACTTATTGTGTGAATCGATGACTGGGCTGATTGAACCATGCTTGTGGATTTTGGCTGCTTTTATTAGCTTCATCACTTCAGAAAATAAATAATTAGTGTCCATTCATAACAGGAATTTTGTGGGAAGGAAAAACTCTACTGAGTTGCTGTAGAGGACCTAATTTGGCGTGCTAGAACTACATTCTGTCAAAATCTTAGTTCATTCTTCCTTGTTCGTAAAACATTGCAAATATTGCTTCTCAATGTTGCATCAACTATTTCCTACGTTGCAGCAGTCCAAACATCACAGTTTTTTTTTTTTTAATATCTGAACTTGATTTAAGACATACTTGAGCCTGTTTGGATACCAGGAGCTAATTATTGGCTAGCTAAAAATTAGCTAACATAAGTGCTGGTGCATCAAAACAGGAGTAATAGATGGGGCTAATTTTTAGCCAAGTCCCGAACTAGTTGTTAGCCAACTATCTAGCAAACTTCAGCTAATTTTTAGCCCAACTAGTAATTAGCTCTAGCTCATCTAATATCTGTAATTCTGTATGCTCATGGTTTTTAATATGTTTTCTCTGTAAGAAGCTTAAACTTTCCTTTTATGACATTGAAACCACCCCATCGTTTCTCACAATTATAACCTTCACCCCTCCTATCCACAACACCTTGGATAATAGAATTCAAATTTGTATTTTTTCTACATGTATACAGCTATGTGAATTACAGCTGTTTTCAACGTATTTCTACATTTTTTTTTTGAGACCACGCCCGAAGCGCGTTTTCAACCTATTTCTACATGCTGGTTGGAACAATTCATGTAAGGGATTGTGAACCATAATATGTCAAAAAGAAGTTTATGATGCTTGAATTGAACTCTAGATATCTTAATTTTTTTAGAATATTGTTTTGCTGATTTTAATGATATTTTATTTGGTTTAGGGACGTGTTGCCCTTTTACAGTCGATAATTTTCCAAGGGCTAGTTGGGACCATGACATGCAAGCTTATTTGGTATTTGCAAATCCAGAAACTAAACTTCATGATCCTGCACCAATCATGCTTTTCCCTCCTTTCAAAACTGGAAGGCATTTATTCGATTCAGAATATAATCTCATTGATAAATCTGAACGTAAGTTTCTTTTTTCTGTTTCCCCTTTCATCATTTCTCTATCTGCCATGGTACATCATATATTCATAAACAAGCTGGCACACTATATATACATTATACGTTTATTTTAACACTGAATTTGCAGTTAGTTTGACCAAGGATGATGATTGCTTAGATGAATGTTGTTGCCTTACGATGAGATTGATTCAATTCGTTGATGTTAAGATTGCTGGTTATCAACATAGCCATCCTGGTCAAGCCAAGATTTTTGGTTTTATCGCGGCACGGGACACAATCAAGCCCTTGCGCAATTATATCTATAGGCGTGCTATTGACAATTGTGAAGCTGTTACTGTGAAGCGAAAAACGGTAATTATATTTCATTCATGCTTTCTAGGCTTGCAATTGTCTGTGTGCCTGCTCCTTTTAATCATTCATAAATAGCTGTTACTGTGTTGCAGGACAATATAAGGTCTAGTGCAAACTTAGGCTAATTCAAGCAACCAATCACACCCTTGTCAATCTGAAAGTGCATTCTCTGTAATGAATTTTCCAATTGTACATTTGTGCATTTTTATATAATAGTTAGTACTTATTTGATGGCAATTTCACTCCTATTGCTCTATACATATTTTTTTGAATACCAAATTTGTTTGGTGTATGCACATGTTTCACTTTTTATTTGCTATGTAGACATGCTGTGTTAGGTATTTAAGAAGATGGATTTCCCACTAAATAACTGATAAAAAAATCAAATATTCTAACTGACTTTCTTGCAGGGCACGGCACGTTTGTCTCTAAAGAGCCCTACTCGAGTCATTTCAATGTTATCCCGTGCATTGATCGAGTTTGAGCTGACGAGACAGATGGTGATGATGGTGCAATCATTGAAGGATGCACTGAGCTATACAGTATCCATGAATCGAAGTCGTTCATTCGACACAAGCGCCTATATGGGGAAAAGTGTGCTCTGGACATCAAGTACCTGGTACTCATGAATGCAGTAGAGGCCCGGATTGAAGTCACAGCCCTAAGCCTCAGTGCCGTTGATCGCAGTGTCAACATGAAGTTGCTCGCCAAGACCAGTGGTTTCAGTGAGGTGATCCGGCTATTTCACGGCGTGGCTCCAAAGCCGGGTGTCACAATGGGCTTTGTTATAGCCGCGGAGTTACGCAGAGGCTTTGATTTGTACATCGAAGGGTATTCAAGAGACCATCCTGAAGGCGGCCAGAAGCTAGTGCCATGTAGGTGGCAGTGTGGATTCTCCTCTTGGTACAATGGGACGGATGAAGAAGTGGCAGAGTTAGGGGAGTTCGGAGCTGTTTCAGTCAAGGTCACATGGAGATCCTACATGAAGAATAGAGATGAATAGGCTTTGGTATCTGGTGGCCAAAACATTTGTTTTACCAACTTCATTATGTTCCAGTGAAATATGTCATTCCTAAAGGGCAGATGTACCTAGCTTATTCTCGTATGCGTTTTTAGTTTCATCTGGTTTGGTTTCCAACCCAGATTAATCTAGCTGGATCTTATCAAATGTTCATATGAATGTCCCTGTTCGAGCATGCCTGACCCAGACGAGAATATGGTTCGATAGAATACTTCACCATCATGTTCACTACAAGTTTCATTATGAAAATTCTTTCACAGTAAAATCCTCTTTCATCTCCAGCTCATCCTGTAAATCCTGAACTAAGTTCTCCATTCGTTTCAGTGTGCCCTTCAATGTATCAAATTCCTTGTTGTTTGACACAGAAGACAGAAGAATACCGATGCTCACCCCAGTAGAGAATAGAAGGACTCGATCACATAAACTTGCAGGTCAAATATACATAGGATGTGGCAAATGCCTCAAAGGGGAGAAAAAAAAAAACTAAAATGGCCTGAACTCAATGAAGCATGCAGTTCATAGAGAGAAGTCACCCTTCAATATAACCTTACTGGTTGGGATTTGAGATTTACTTCAATTACAGTCATTAGCAGCACAGTGAAAGAGGTTGCTGCGATGCATGAGTGTCTACAAAACCTCATGTGATCTCTCCCCGCCGGGGAGAAGAGATTTTGCCACAGATGAGTGAGTGAGTGACTCCGCATTATCAAAACTTTCTAGGCCTGTGCATGCTTCTTTTAATCATCATTCATAAATATCAGTACATGTAACACGACTAGATTCGGTTACTGCTCTAATTTTGGGATAGTCTCAGTTTCTTCTGCAGCAGATTTAAATTCAGCATTTGAACTAATAGGATTTGTGGTGTTAAAGAGTTCGCAATCATTGGATGCACCGTGCTAGACAATATGTACTCCCTCCATAATGCAAATAGAAGTCTTTTTCCGTCCATGCGAGTAGAGCAGAAAACAAGTCTTTCCGGTTGCATGCGGTGGTTCCAAAAATACCCCTCTAATTGCTTCGTCTCCCGCGCATGCATGCGTGATTAATACGGGCCTCGATTTAGCTCCAGGCCGTTCGCATGCCGTCCACATTAATACCCCTCTAATTGCTCATCCGCTCGCCGCATGCAAAAACCAACGGAGAGCAAAAAAAAAAAAATTGCAAGACTCAAGAATTGATCCTACAACCAACAGCCTAGTGCTTCAAGTGGACCCTTCGCCGTATTTAATAAGGGTAGAAACGAAAAAGATCCCCCTAATTAATCACTCCTTTGGTAGATGCACAATCATGTCCTAAAAGACTTCTAATACCAGTATAGAGGAGTATGAATCAAGGCCATTCATTGAACACCATTGCCTGTACAGAGAAAGGTGTGCTCGATCTGGACATCAATTACCTGCAGGTGCTGATGAATGCAGTGGTAGCCCGGGTAGGTCACAGTCCTCTCCCTCGGCGCCATTCATGGTGGTGTCAACATGAAGCTGCTCGCCAAGACCAGCGTCTTCAGTACGGTGATCTGGTTTTTTCACAGCACGGCTCCAGAGCCAGGTTTCATAATGTGCGTTGCTATAGCGGTGGAGAAACACAGCGACTTTGATCTCTACATCAAAGGGTATCCAAGAGACCATCCTAACGTCGGCCAGAAGATGGTGCCATGCATGTTCACGGTGGTAATGTATGCGTTTTCCAGTTTCATCTGGTTTTGCTTTCGAGCGCAGAGTCTGGTGGATCTTATAACATGCTCCTTGTCCGGAGCATGCCTGACCCAGACGAAAACTCAGAAAATGATGTCTTCAGATGGCAGCAGGATCTCTGTTATGTGTCGTAGCCATGTAGAGCAGCAAGGGGTTCAATTTGCATTCCGTATGCATTGAAAAGACATCACGAGAAGAAACCTCAAAACAATCAATATTTTCCTTTTCTCAATAATAATTCGACACTACATGCTATATCTCAAAATCTCAAAAAGCAATGGTGTGTGTATAGTTCAGTGGGCTATTGATCCACAGAAAACAAAAGTTTTTGAGCGTTGACGAGTACAGGTGAACCTTGTTTAGTTCTCTCTACAATCTGCTGAATCAGCACTTTACAATCGTCGTCATCATCATCGTCGTCGTCACCTGACTCGTCTCTATCACTTTCTTGATCTCTGCTAGGATCTTCACTCTTTAGAGTTCGCTCCCGAGTGGGTATTTCTTTCAGCTTCCTAGAGTTGTCCTCCATTCCCCAGATTAAACCACGGTCTACCAAGTAATCTTCGGTTGCCTGCGGCTTCCCATTTGTACTTGTAGTGCAAGGGGAGTCAGCAATTCTCATGAATTCTTCATAAGCTTCGTCATAAGCTTCAAGTGCGTCTCCAGATAGGTTTAGACAATATGGCTCTGCCAAGGAGCTACTTTCTTGTATGAAAATGGGACTTCTTCCCTGACCTGAAGAAGAACCTGACTCACTGTCTGAGCATATCCGTTCCGAGAATATTTGATCAGTCACCATCATCTGCAGTTGCGTCTGCTTCTGCCTGTGGATAATTGCTAACTCAAGCTCCTTGATTCGGTCTTCAAGCCTGCGTTGGATCACCTTGTGGAGACGAATGCTGAGATCTCTAGGTGAGACGGGATAGTTTGCTCCACGTGTGTAATCTGGGGAACTTTCCCTGCTGTCCCTGCCATGGTCACATTCACTGCTGTAATCTGTGTGGTCACGAGGGACCATATCAGCTTTCAGTTCCCCACAAACAATGTCACCAATGAACTCCTCATCAACCTACACATGTACAATTTCAATAAATATAATTGTAGACTACATACAGATGTATGTGGAATATTTTGGTGAAAGATAGTTACCTCATTGAAGTCAGATGTTTGTTCTTCCAAACGTTTCGAAGTGATATTCAGTTCAAGTCTTGCAAGCTCAGCTTCAAGCTCCGCTTCGATTTTGCTCATTGGCTCTGAATCAACTACGTGTAGTTTGCTATTACCATCTATTATCAGCAGATAAGATACATAAACTTTTGATTTAAATAAATAGGTTCAAATGCTGTAAGAAATTCTAACAATTGATACTTTACCATCATGTTCGCTAGAAGTTTCATTAGGCAACTCTTTCACAGTTAAACCCTCTTTCATCTCTAGTTCATCTTGTAAATCCTGAACTAAGTTCTCCATTTGTTTTAGTGTGCCCTTCAACGTATCAAATTCCTTCTTGTTTGACAGAGAAGATGATAGAATACCGATGCTCACCCCAATAGAGAATAGGAGGAGTCGATCACGTAAACCTGCAGATCAAATATGCATATTTAGAATGTGCAAATGCTTCAAAGAGGGGGGATCTAAAATGGAATGAATTCAATGAAGAAGCATGCCATTCATAGAGAGAAGTCACCCTTCCAATATAACCTTACTGGCTGGGATTTACTTCAATTACAGTCATTAGCAGCATGTGAAAGAGGTTACTGGGACGCATGAGTGCCTACAAATCCTCATGTGTGAAATTAGACTAAAGAACTGTACGAACAATGATGCCAAAGGAAAGTATGTAGTAAAAACATAAATGAAAAGAGAACTCAGATAACTGATAATATGATTACAAGCATTCACAAATTCTCAATGGATTGAGGACATTCAGGGTGCCCCTCTCGGTTGCTGCTATTTTGGAATACATAGATATAGATATCTGGGAGTTTGTTTCTGATGTTGTTTTGCAGCCTGACTTCTACTGTGGAGGCTTACTGAGTCTGGTCAATATTCTGCAAAGTCAGCTTACAACGCATTTTCCGTTGGTTATGTTGTCTAGATGTCTTTGGACCTTGCGAGCTTATATGAACTTGGGCACCAAAGAAATGCTTATTTTTCTTATGGCTTGACTGACTAGCTAAGAAGAGCCTTCCACACCTGAGCCACTGCCCTTTAACTGATTAAGAAGAAGAGACCATCCAACATATTTTGATAGGCTCCGTGTGTTTTCCAGGCAGGTGTGGCTTCTCCTCCTCCGGCGAGTTGGACTCTCCCCTTCCCCTCAGACCGGATGTGGTGCTCAGTGACTGGTTCTTGAGGATTATTGACTTCATTCAGGGTAGCATGAAGCTAGGCCTTAATTCTCTGGTTATCTTGAGTGCTTGGATATTGTGGAAACACTGCAATGATTTAAACACTGCAATGATTTCATTTTTCAATGGTACTTCCCTAATGTTCAGCAGATCCTAAGGTTTATCCTGGAAGAGGGTGAGCTGTGGTGTCTAGCAGGAGTTTGGGGTTTCGCCAGCTGGGTGCAGCTGTCTCTTGAGGCTGCAAGGTGACCAGAGGATGTGGAGAATTTTTTTTCTTGTACCTGGTGAAAATGTGACTTGTTGAGTTTGTGTGTGTTTGTGTGCGTTGGGTTTGTACTTTTGCGTATTTCTTCTCCTTAATGCAATATAAATCAGTGGATCTCAGAGCAGTGAGCATAGAATAACTCATGTCTTGGAAGTTGGAACCATTGTTTCATATTTAGATTATGATGATATCAGAACTTAATAGTGAAGAGTATGGCATGACAATTAGCAAGTCACAAGATAATTCAACTGGAGGAACAGAAGCTCCACAGTCCACATGACATGAGTCGTCACAAACTCTCTACAGGTACAACTAATTAGTATTACCTAGCCATGGATGTTTGATTTGAGTTTATAGAAAAATGGCAGATGAAAGTTTCCTATGTGATAGTAACAGTACCAGTAAAAAACAGCACAAAGGACAAAGGGCTATGCAAATACTTATGACAAAAAGTCTAAAATTCTTGCAGTCAACTGTAAGATTTCCATTTATTTAGGACTTAGCAGTTTATTTTGAATGTTTTAGTTTTTACTTCAAACTGCATTGACAGACTTAATCGATATGAGAATCATTTAGTCAGGAAGTTTGCCTATCATGACAACATAATACATCAGGGTGTCGAAATGTCCAAGTAATGAAGTATTTGACTCACTTATATTTAATGCATAGTATATGATAGGGACAACATTTTGGAAGCTAATTATTTTAGGCAAGGGATTCCTCAGCTATAATCATGTAGCAAACGTTGAGGAATGATGCTGAAAGTAAGTACCTGCTTGTTCATGTGATTTGCTACTTCGCTGAGAACCAGACAGACCAAGCCTTGCATCGTGTGAATTTCTCGACTCATGCTTGAGTTTCTTCAGCTCAGGTAGAGGAGCAATTCCAATCAGACTGCCCGAGGTGCCTCTACATTCCTCCTTGTCTAATCCAATATTAAAGGGCAGAGGTACTGGCTCATAGCGTGATTTACTAATTACCCTTCTACCATCTGTCACAATGAATGGTCTAACAGAAGCTGGGGAGGGAGCTGGAGCAAATGTGCACTCTTCAATTTCAAAGTCCTCACTGTAAAGCTGTGGAACGTAGGAGTTGTCCATTGGCACAAGTGGCTTCATCAAATTCTTACGAGGTCTTCTGCTCCTAAGGGCTCCACAACCTCTTCCAGGTCCAGAACCAAGACCGGGGCTCCTTGGAGTGACTTCAACAGCTTGACCCTCTCGAAGGACATCGACCAGATTCTTGGCTTTACCAACCGCCACCTTGCTACCACTCGCAAGCACACTTTCCCCATACTTCTGTGAGCCGTTTCTTCTAAAAATCCACGGTTGTAAACTCAGTAGAGATCCAGGATCCCCCACATACTCGCCTGCGCTCACCGCATCAGTGTTGCGGTTGCGGCTGCCGCTAGTAGAAGCAACTGCCCTGCCACCCGATGAGCCACGAAATGCGGAGTGCACCGAGTTTCTCGGGGTATTGCAAGGCACGTTCTCCTCCTCATCGAGACCCAAGTCCCCAGCAATCTGATTAAGAATCATCCTGCGAAACACATTGTTCCCCACTTCCCCATTCTTGGTGGTGTTGTGCTTATCCATCGGGAGAAATCTGAGACTGGCACTAATTCTTCAACAGCACCGCAGCATGTCCACAGTTGCTTGCAATCTACATGAATAAAAACCTGATTAGAGCATCAGATTATGAACAAAGCTTCAACTCATCGACATTAAAAATAAGCATAAAGCATATGCCGGCCTGACATAGGAATTCAGTGAACCCCAAAATCTTAGAGAAAAAATAAACTGCAGGCACACTTTGGGTACCAACTAAACACAGGTGCTGAAAAAATTTGGCTGAAAACGAGAAAGATTCGGACTTCCTTGGCTTCCTGCTCGCAGCCGCGCCCGTCGGGACAGAACTACCAAGAAGCATCTAAACAAGAAAGCAACCTAGGATTACTCACCAGGAAAACAAGAAATGGAACCTCCACCTCCGGATGGATCTCCCTCGACCCCTCCCTCCCCTTCGTTCCACCAGACCGAGAGAGCGGCAGCGGCGGCGGCGGCGTCCGTGGAGCCGGGATCCGGCTAAGCTGACCGCCTAACCCCGAACCCTTCGCCAAGAACGGCAGAGGAGGATAAGGCGCCGTCGCCGGCGGCCACGAAATGCCGGCGTCGCGAAGGGATGAAGCGAGGCGGCGCGAGCTGGGGCTAGAGCAGGCGGGGAGCATCCATCAGACCATCACTTTGCAGGCATTTGGAGGTCGGATTTGGGGGTCGGTCAGGCAGGAAGAACATCCCGAGGAGCCAAATCACCAGGCACAGGAGTACAGAACCACGACAGCGCGAGAAAAAGAAAAGATTAAAATTGCTGGTGGAGAGCACAGTTAATTTTTGAGCCGTGTATAAATGTGCATAAATGGTGGGGGGGGGGGGGAGAATTGATGCCGCCACACAAGCAAACGGTCAGACAGAAACTTTGGTCCGCAAAAGCAACGGATCCGCTGTTGTATATGAAAATGCTATACAAACGGTCATACAGAAACTTGTATCCGGCAAAAGCAACGGATTTGTTGTCGTACTATATGAAAATGATAAGAGCATTAATTGTAATAAAAAAAAAAAGATTGCCATGGAGGATTCGAGGCCTCGGCGTATCTATTTAGTTTTTCAAGATACATAGTTTTTGTTATGCATTTAGAAAGATATTATATTTAGATTGTGTATCGAGAAAATCAGAACGACGTATAATTTAGAATTTAGAATGAAGCGTATGTGTTGCGTCCTTTTGGATTGGCACTAAATTATTGATTTCTTGCTAATTTCCCTCTTTGGACATTAATGATGACTATTAATTTGGTCATTAAAGGTTGTCCTGATGAGCTGTATATGAATCATTGCATTTTCTTGGTACACCAAGCCACCTACTTTGTTAGTTTTGCAACAACAGAAAAAAAGCAAACTCATTTGTCCACTTCAACTCCACAATCCCTTTTTTTTTCAAAAAGAGAGCTCCACAATATTTTTCACCCTAGGCTTGTTTTACACAACAGAAAAGGCACAAGGTAGAAGAGAGCACAGGGTTTTCTTTCTCCTGTAGCATGTACTTATTTATTATTCCATTGGTACTGACTATTGACCTTGTTCTCCTTTTGAATAATGACCAGCTCCTGTGTACATACAGATACAGTACAGTGTCCAAGGACTGACTGCACTTTGTTTTCCTGGGAACAGGCAAAAGAGATGCTTAGCCTTTACATCATTGCCAAAGCACAAGATAATCCTCTTGTATCCCAGCCGTCAATGTGTCCTGCTCCACATCATTATTATCCAACTGCATTGTATGAATGTACTCAACTTTTATAATAGAGTTCCCTAAAAACACTTTATAATAGAGTTCATATCCACATCGACTAGCAAGCTTCGACACTACCTATGTACATCCATCCTCCAATATTTTAGACTAATATTGTGAAACCGATATGAAGTTTTGGAAGGAAAAAGGTTTTAAGACCAATGAAAATGTTTTGTCTACTTGTAATTATATGTAAGATTTACAAACAAAAAAAAAAAAAAAAAAAAGACTCAGATTTGCACAGGGATAAAGAGTGCTTTTTGAGAGAGAGAGAGAGACCGTTAAAGAATGCTTGGTGGGGAATGTCTGATGGAGAGAGTACATCTGATGCTGATGGATCCATGGCATTTTGCAGAGAGAAAGCATGGCTTTCAAACATCAACAGGACAACCAATGGGGCCTTTTGTTTCGCCAAAAAAAAAAGGCCTTTTGGTTTAATAATTTTCACATTCTTTGGACATTTTGCTACCTGGAATTTTCCCCTCCTCACAAAACAAGATAGGGTAAGGATTTCATTTGGCCCACACGTCTATGCTTTGTTGAAATCACACTTGTGCCAGCAAACACTAGCAGGTTCAGAGATCTTGTCAAACGTACGTTTGGCACAAACATAGAGACAAAGACCATACTGACTAATGGTTGCTGAATCTTTGTCCAACCCCCACGGTGGTCGGTGGGATAGGATTGGTGAGAAATAAGCACTCTATTTCCCTTCCCCACGGTGTTCTTATGCAGAGATCTGCCGCAGTGGCTAGGCTGCTGCAACGACAGTGGGGGCCAGGCAGTGGCGGCAATGTGTTCATATGAAACTGTTCATTATATTTACATGTGAGGCAATTTTTGTGCTGGTTCCAAGCATAACCTCAATATTACCTAGTTGATTTACACCTGCGTCTCTTTTTTGGAAAAATAATATGTGTTCTTAAAGTTCACTTAATTGATACCTTTTATTTGCACACCGAAATATTCCTTTCATAATTCATACTAATTATTACAGGGCCAACACAGGCACTCGTGGAGAAACTTTGTTCATACAATTGCTAGAGCTTTGAAGCCTTGTGGTGTCCTTTGCAATCTTGATGAGAGCATATGGCTGCACACACATCTAATCCAGGACATGCTTGCTCTCTATCGACAGACATTCAAGGGATATATATATACCTTAAGGCTGAGAGCATGTGGCTGCACACACATCTCGCTGGCAGTGACAGACATCCTAGTATCTACAGCTAAAACACATAAGGTAGATCAAACATGGATATATACCAGTAACTGATCTTATTGCAGCTAAATTTCTATGGCTAGATTATGACAACTGCACAAAACCTCCACTGAAACTATGGTTAGTAATTGTTGGTACATTGAAAATGAAAATATGAAATCAATCCAACAGCTCTAGGGAATATTATTCAATCCAACTGCTTCAGAACTAAAGGGCAACAACCTGCTATTCAAAGCGGTCCCATACTAAAAAATAACATCAATAATGTGCTTGCTTGTAGTTTAATAATTTATGCTACCATTATCAAGAATATATAAGTAAACAAAGAGACTCTTATGTGTTTCTTTACCTCTTGCAAGGTATCTCTCACAAAAAGCGATTCAGTGACCTCTTCCTGTCCAGTCTAAAGACACAGTTTTCGTTGCTGCCTGCTGACCTCCTTGACAAAAAGCGATTCAGTGACCTCTACCAGACCAGGCCGTTTGCCAGGTAGTCCCTTTCTTTCATGCAAACAACATCAAAAGAAAACAATCTCAGTGAGATTTATTATGTCAGTTCCAAATGTCTATTTTCACTGTAGAAAGGTCCAAGGAGATTTACTATTTCAGTCAAACATAACAGGCTTTTAATTTGGCTACAAATGTGAAAACTAAAAATACCACGGTTGTCGCAAGTATGGGGCTCCAAGGCAAAATTGAGTAACATATTAATATTTATAGTTTTTTCTTCAATTTCTTTCCGGTTGATATATACCACATAACAGGCATTGCATAACTATTGTGTTGTTTCTATCTTCTGTACTCTCGACCTGCGTGAATGAAACAATTCCTAGAGACCTCCCTAGAGATGCCTCGATCATCCATTAACTACAAAGGCCAAAATTGGTGGCATGCATTCAGGGAGCAGAAGCAGCACAGAACATTGGGGAAGCGAAGCCAACTCACCGGCACAGCGACAGAGATCGCAGAGCGGCGAGGGCGACGCCGCGGCGAGCTCCTCCACGACGACGATGGGGACTAAAGCGCCCGTGTGCTCGTCCGAGAGCAGCGCGGGCCACGTCGAGCCGGAACCCGATGGCGATGAGCGATGACAAGCGACGTCGATGAGGCTGCCCACGACCAGTGCATAGTGCAGAATAATCAGTGCACCCACAACCAGAAAAGGATGATCAGGTAAATTCAGGGAGTCAAAAAGGGTTAAAAAAAAGCAGAACAAGGAGCATACCTTTGGTGGACAAAAAAAAAATCCTTTTCATCCTCCTGACTTTGCGTGTACCTTGCTTGGATGGAGTCCTAGGTGGTGAATAAATTAGAACCTGACAATTCACAAGGACTGACTTGCTGTGAAGAAAAAAGCTATAACATTCCCATTGGCTTGGATGCATAATAAATTACAAGAACAAAACCATTGTATGGGTATATAGCTACTTTGAAGCAACAATAGGTCTGTAGTGATGTTAGTATGTAGCACCTACAATGGTTTAGAAAGGGCTGTTTAATCACATTTTATGAGCTGCAACATTATGAAAGTCCTAATAAGTGTCTTCGCAGTATATATTCTTGAGTAGGCTTGGAGTATCAGTAGGCTTGGAGTATCAGATTGCTGCTGCCATCAAATGGGTACTCATACAGGAGCACGGTGTTTAGTTTTTTTCTGAAATAAAAGCCATATCTTTCCAAAGTAAATCATGATTAACACAATTTTCTGTTCTTCGAGTGAAATGCATGGTTCTATTATTCGTTCATATATAAAGGTTAAATCGTGCATTAGAACTGCAATCACTAAAGACTATAATAGATAGGATTAGGGTAATTTTTTTGAGCATTACTTACCCGTGACTTGTCATGCCCTGTGTTCAGTCTGACCAAGGATCGGATCGTGAAGGAGACAGAAAGTTCAGGAGAAGGGATCCCGCCCGGTCTCCACGAGCACGATGGAGGCATCGAGTTCTCGCGAGGGCGGCGCGGAGATCGCAGGCAGGACGTCGGACGACCGGGGCCGGCCCTAGCCTGTCTAGGGCCGGCTGTGTTGTGGCTGGCGGAGCAGGTCAAATGGCGCGGCGTCGCATGGGGCCGAGGACGGTGGCTTCTCGCCGCGGCGTGGCACTACGTCGAGGAGGACGGTGTAATGGCTTTCCACGACGACGACCACGACGATCAGGAGAGTTGGCGATTGGAGAAGATTGGAGAAGAGGAGCCTACGACGACCACACGATTGGAGAAGATTTAGAGAAGAGGAGAGTTGGCTCGCATGGGGGCATGCGTCGCGATCATGCATTTTTGCATGCATTGATGGATTTGGTTTGTTGCCTAATAAAAGGCAACCGCATGGGGAAGGAGAGGATTCTTTTGCATGAACTTTTCTATTTTGCATTAAAGAGGAAGGGAGGTTTCCTTTCTTAGGGCATGTACAACGCGTCGGTGTGCTTCGCCTGTATAGCGGTATTTTTGCAAAAACAACCCCGCACCCGCCTACAGACGGCCTGTGCGTCGCCTCCGAGTCGACGACTCCGTCCCGTTCTCCAACGTCGAGCAGACGCGCTTGGCCGGGTTGTAGAAGCTCGTCTTCTCGTATCGCCGGTGGGCTGGATCCCGCGCGCCCAGCGCTGCTCGCGCCCGGGCTTTCCCCCTTCTCACTGCCTCACTCTTCTCGCCGGGTCGTGAGGTGGAGCAGCGAGGAGCGAGGGGCAGCTCGCGGAGGAGGAGTCCGCCCGGGGGAGGAGGCCAGCGAGGAAGAAGGGACCGCAGATCCGGTGGGGGTATCCAGCCCCGAGGCCGGCAGCGCCGCCGCTTCCCCACCTTGCCCGGAGCCCCGAGGAAGTTGGGCGAGCCGAAAGCAGAGTGGTGCGCGGAGGTGCATCGCAGGGAGACCATCTCGGCTGGAGAAGAGGGTCGAGGAGAGGACGGAGGCGGCTTAATCAACCCGGGCTCGAGCTACTCTGCCGGGCGGGGGGAGAGGGGCCGCATATCACGCGCCGCCACTCGCTCGCCGCCTCGACGGGATCTCCCCGCGGCGATAGCTAGAATGAATGGATTGTGTGCGGTCGGTGGAGAAAGCCGGCTTGATATTTTCCTTCCATGCGTGGACACGAAGAAGCCACGTAGTTTGATATTTCCTTCCATGCGTGGACAGGAAAAGGGCACATAGCTTGATATTTTCCTTCCATGTGTGCATTTGTTGCTATAATATAATTATTATATTCATGGTTTCTAAAATTGTAATCATATTTTTTTTATTCATGTTTGATAATATTTTATCAAATAAGCCACACAATGGTGTGCACAAATATATCTCAGAATTGATCTTAAGCTACATGGAAAGCATTAAACACCTTATAGACGGATTATCCGGCTGCGTAGGTTGTATGAGTTGTTTTCGTATCATGCGTGTGTGCAAAATTCGAGGTTATGCAGCACAACCCGCCGCCTCGTGGGTTGTACATGCCCTTAGATTGCAGGAAGGGACGGAGAGGGGGGCTCGCGGCCGGTGTCGCATGTAGGAGTCGACGAGCGGACACAAAAAAATACCGCATCGAAAAAATGTCCCCCTTCCATCCTTTATATGTAGTAAAAAAAAAGGGCAAACAGAATGCACTTGTCCCTCAAACCCCTACAGGCTACATCACATCCAAATATGGGAAATGCAAAAGTGTCTTTTCCAATTTCAATCCTTCTCTTAAACAACACGAAAAACCTACACCAAATTCCATCGGCGTCAGGCTCCATCAACAAGAGCACACTGATCGAGCCGAATAACACGGGTACAGAGAGTTTGAAAGAAAGAACAACAAGGGTAGAATGAACTGAACGGTGCCCAAAAAAAAAAAAAAAAAAAAACATCGAATCTCTGGGAACGCTTCCTCGACTTGGCTCCACTTGCTACCGATCGTCATCTCGGCCTCAAGTCCGTCAATCTTGTAGCGGACCTCGTCCATATGTGTTCGTTTATGCTGGTCACGGCCTCCTGCACGCCCTGTATGGCCTCCTTGAGGGCGGCGTCATACTCGGCGTCCGCCCCGGCGTCCTAGGTGCCAGCGGCCTCCGTGATCTCCTTGACGTGCACGCACAAGTGCTGGGCCATGCTGCTGCGCGACCTGCAGTCCTTGTGGTTCACCATGCGCTTTGAAGGCCGCCCGGCTTTCTTCAGCACCCTGAATCTTCGCTGTCTTCAGAAATCGGCGGACCAAACAAGGAAGGCCAGAAACAAATGAATAATAACCAGCGGTTGAAGAAAATGCCAATATGAAAGCTATAGAAGAAATATATGAAGCAGATGATGGCAACAATGTCGCATGTTGAAAGTTGCAAGCACAAATATCTTGCATCTAAATTCCGGCCAATACCAGAGGTCAATCAGGAAATTACCCAAATAAGTCAAAAGATTGAGTAGTCAGACTACAATGCAATCTCCAGGGCACATTGGTCAGGGCCTAAGGCTGGTGTAGCTGTCAGGTGCAATAAGAAGATGTATAGCAAACTTGGAACAATTATCATGCCAAAAACAAAAACAAAAACAAAAACCGTCACTTGGACAATTTAACACATATTACTCTTGGCAGGGAAAATTAGACTAAGTTGAAGTCATTTTATATAAATTCCAAGTGTATTATAATGTATTGTGAGGTAAAGCTTGGTTCCCTTTAGGATTTAATAAAGCATGGCCTGATATAAACCATGAGAAATGAAATTACCATCTCTGATGTGCTAATGATCCCTCCAATCACAGTATTCTTAGTCATTTTAAGGAAGCATTATTTCATGGCCCACATGGAAATACAAAATGCCCAACAGCCCAAGCTAACTTACCAAATGCAACTTCTCTTTCTCGTATGCTTGAACACCCTTCAGTAAATCGGAAAGATCCCTACGACTAAAGTCTGGCATTGAGAGCAGGGAAATTATTTCAAGGACCTGAAGAAAGAATTATTAGATGCCGCTTTTTTTATGTATAGGAAGAAGATGAGATAACTAGAGTTAACTTGTTTTGAGCAATCATTGAACTCCGCTGTAATGTTGCCACACAGTTGTTGATAGGCCAATTCACCTCCATTAGCCATATACTCAGAAAACCCCCCTGCCATATATTATATAATATTAATGAGCCAATGAGAAAACAAAATGGCAGGCTTACATAAAAGATTACTGTCATACTTTTCACACAGAGATATGCAAATGCAGTCACCAGAATTATAGATGACTAAAAAAACTTGACAAACCAAAGTGCCTAACAAATATATTTCTGAGTTACTATACTTAAATACTTACAATAAAAAACACACATTGATGACTTTTTTTATTTAGCACTTCAACCATTCTAGCATGGAAATATAGAACAGCGCAAATTCGTTTTGCTAATATTACCAGAAATATTTTCTCCTTTTGTGATTATGTTACATGCCAGATAGCTAAATCTGTAGTGGGTTCGAAGCAAAAAAAAAAACATTCTTTATCGCTAGATCAACAACTGCAAGACCAAGAAACTTATGTAGCTACATAACGCTGGACATCTTTGCATAATAGGTCTGAACATTATAAAAATGTGTTGGGAAGCATACATACACATTGAAAATTCAACAGTGCTCCTGATGGGAAAAGAAACTACCAAATGAACGTTCCACACATACTATTGAATTAAGTATACTCCTTTGTGTATAATTGGTACTTGGTAGTACATCAAAATGTAACCTTATCTAGTACCCCAAAGGTAGAGGAGAACACTGCTAATCGAAAACAACTAAACCCTTCTAGTCATCTATCCCTTCCATCTCAAAATTTCTTCCAAGCTAACATGTCATCTGATCTCCCTACATAGGCCAGGTTCTCACATGAATTGCCACAAAACATCTAATTTTTTATGTCCTAACAATTTCAGGCAGGCCTACTATTATGCTCTTTCTTTGAACAGGAACAAAAAACACTTGATGCACAATGGACAACTTTGGACGATTCAATGCTAGAAAGAAACTTCCTATATCCTAAGAGCATCTCCACCTTGTTCCACAAGACTGAGAAAAACAAAATTCCCTTTCCTCGTAATCAGCAATGAAAGGGACTACCTACCTTCTTAGCTGGAGTAGGCCTCAGCCCGGCGCTGCTGCACGACGAGAAACCCGCGGAGCAAGCCCACCAACCAACGCGGCTCCGCTACGCCGCTCGTCGCCAGTATCATCCATCCATGACGGCCTCCTCCTCAGTGGCGGAGCGACAGGAGCCCGTTGGTCCTCCGCCGCCGCATGATCCCCATTGTTCGACTTCATCTCCCTCCCTCCGAGTCACACTTTCTTCGCCCTGCACGGCGACGAACCGTTTGGGGAAAAAAAAAGTAGCGCTTGGCGACTGCCTTGGTGGAGCCGCCAGCGAGGGCGCGAGGCGGCAGGGGAGCCGCTGACGCCACAGCCGAGGCTGGAACTGCCCCGCCGGCGTCCGGCGATGATGAAAGGACGGTGGCGGCTGAGGCAGCTTATGGGCTTTTAGAATTTTTTTTTTTGAGACAAGCTTATGGGCTTTTAGATGGGCCACTAAATAAAATAAAAGCCTGGAGAAGTCATCTTAATGGGTCTTTTGGGTTTTCCTTCCAGTTGAAAAAGAAGATATGGCCCAATTCAGGCCCAAAAATGAAACAACCGAAAAAACGACTCCGCTGGGGATCGAACCCAGAATCTCTGGTTCCGTAGACCAGCGCCTTATCCATTGGGCCACGGAGTCACTTGTGGTCGAGAAATGGTTTTTGGTTCAAAACTTATAATTATTCAACCCATTTACCACCACGGCAAATAGGAAATCTGACGTGGAACGTTCAGCCAGTAGAGAACGGCCACGTCTACGAGACGGATCAGGCAGCTCACCTCGACCAAGAAACATTGCCACGGCCGGCGTGCGCGCGGGCCACTGATTGGGTTGGCAGCGCGTCGCGGCAGCAGAGGAGAGAGAACGAGAGCTGGCCATGGCGTCACTGTCCGTCGCCGCCGCAGTCGTGGCGGTAACCACCGCGAGACCAAGCAGCAGCGGTGGGAGAGCGCGCCGTCTCAGGGTCGCCTCCATGGCCACCCAGAAAGGCCAGAAGCCGACGCCGGCCAAGACAGTCTCCGGCACCAGAAGATCGGTAAGCACCGCATCCGCCACCGCCGCCGCCATTTCCTAACGTACGTACGTACGCCTCTCGCTGTTGAGTCTCAAGAGCCGCCCGTGCAGGGCACGACGACGGTGTTCCCGGTGGGCGAGCCTGGTCCGAGGCCGTCGACGACGAGTGGGAAGAAGGCGCCGGTGAAGCTGCTGACGAACGTGGAGAAGCTGCGTCTACTGACCAAGGCGGAGCGCGCGGGTCTGCTGTCGGCGGCGGAGCGCGCGGGTCTGTCGCTGTCGGCGGTGGAGCGGCTGGGCCTGCTGTCCAAGGCGGAGGAGCTGGGCGCGCTGTCGGCGGCCACGGACCCGGGCACGCCCGGGAACCTGCTGGCGCTCGCGCTCCCGCTGCTGGCCGCGGGCCCAGCCGTCGTGTACCTCGTCCCCGAGGAGCAGGCGTGGCAGGTGGCGCTGCAGGCCGTCGCCGCGCTCGTCTGTGTTGTTGGTGGTGCCGCCGCCGTCGCCGCGTCCACGTTCGTGTCCAGGCTGCAGAGCTCCTCCTCCAGCTGATCGAGCTGATGAACACCCAAACACCCAAACGGATTAGCAGGGCATTTTTTGCTCTATGGTTGTATAAAACGTAATTTTTGTGTGGGTTTCTGTGATCCTGTCAGGATGAATGTAGCTGTGAGACACGTACGGTACGTGCACGTTATTATTTATAGGGAGATGAAGAGGTGTGATTGTGTCAGAGCAAGTATTATAATACTGATCGGTTCTGGCGGTAAGGTCCCCCTATAAATTTCTTACAGGCCACACACGTACTGATGGTTAGTTCTTCACAGTTAATATATGGCTCATTTATCTCTCTCACAGATAGTCTTGGTTGTTGTGCCCAAGCCGGCTGTAAACTTACGGCCCACTTCTCCTCTCTCTCCTCCCTTATCTCCTCCACCTCAGCATTTAGCTGGCTTACAGCCCCTTATAATACTTGCTCTCAAGCCTTGCTTTACCAACAAAGGAGAACACGATTGTGTCAAGCCTAGCTTTTTTGAAGTGTAAATATTTTTTTTTTGAAGTGTCAAGCCTAGCTATTTGGTCCAAGGGTTGTGGCCATCCTTATCCCCGTGATGGAGGAGATGGGAGGTATCGACATGGGTCATCTCGGGACCAAAGTTGCATGATCGTGTGTCATTTTAGGATAGAAAACTTTTTGTGGGAAGATTGGGAGCCTTATCCCTTCCCTGCTTATGTGTAGTGTATAAAGAAGCATGACATGTGTGTTACAAGGTTTTTTTTTTTTTTTTTTTTTTGAGGGAAATGGGTGTTACAAGGTTGGGAGCCTTATCCCTTCCCTACTTCAAACTGAGATATTTTAGTTTCCAGTAGTGTGTATAGTATAGCTTTTTGTTGAAGCTAACATGTTAGGGCGTCCACGATGGGGTTAATAAGAGGATAGTAAGAAGTTGTAATTGGGAACATAAATTATGGGAAGAGGAGTAGAAGAAGGCAGTAGTTGTTGTTGGAACTGGAAGTAGTGCTACAACAAGCAAGAGAGAATAAAAAAATATTTCTACCTTTGAGAATCGCGCCCATAGGCCAGTGCCCAAGCAACGGGGCAGGCTGCACGCACATAAGGTTGTATTATTTTTATTGTGGGGTCCACCTTACACGGTGTATCATTGTGTGCGTGCATCGATTGCTATTACACCTGTTCTTAGCCCCCACCTTACTACCTCTTGTGCCGGATAGACATTATTGTTGCTCTTAGAAGCTAACTTTGTTGGCTTGGTTTGCGCTAATATTAGAAAGCACGTGAATGCCACTTTGAAAAAGAGCTTTGTACCAATTTGATTTGACCTTTTTCGCACTAGATTATCTCTTTTCTCGATCGAATGTGCTTCTTCTTGAATAATGAAGTCGGTGCCATCTCCCATGCAAGTCAAGTTTTTCTTATATATGTTCTATATTACGGGTTCGATGCTTCCCCTCTTGTTTTTTTTTAAACCAAAGTTTGTTCACTCCCATGCCCAATACCATCCAAATGGACAATCTCCAATCATCCCAATCCAAATTGACATTTCCGGTTACGAGATTGATTTTTTTTTTTTTTGGTTGCATTAATGGATGTATATATCCTTATGTTGCTTGGCAAGGCGAGTGATGCAACCAAGCATGCCATGGCTTGATTACATAAAAACAAAACTAAAACACAATCATAGGTACCTAATGGAACCAAGCGCTACTTCAACCCTAATATTTTACACGATGATGATGCAAACACTGCCTCCTTTCCTGGCAAATGTTTAGAGGCTTACTAGTTAGCCTTTTACCTTAAAGTTTATTTTGGAGAAGACTTTTACCTTAAAGTTAAAATCACATAGCCATGCTTCTTTACATGCTATCGTAATAAAGTTAATGCTACTCACTTTTTCCAATTATCATTTTTAGACTCGAAAAAAGATGGAGTTTACCCTTTGCCAATTGATTTGTGCGTCTCCCCTTAATGAAGCCACTATCTCCCTTTCCTACTCAAGTTTGTTCCATTCCAAGGTCACCATTGCCCAAATTGAATACTCCCTTTATCCCCAAATATTTGTGCCAGTCTTTTTTTTGAGTTTGATAAACTTTATAGAAAAGAGTAGCAACGTTTATATATAATATAAAATGAGAGTCTTATGAAAATATTTTATATGATAAATCATAAATCTAATGATACTAATTGGATAACATAAATTTTTGATAGTTTTTTTTTTTTCTAAAAGTTCAGCCAAAATTTTAAAAGTTTGACTTAAGACAATTCTAGAAATCTATTACTCTCTCCGTCCTAGCTATTTGGTCCAATGGTTGTGGCCATCCTTATCCCCGTGCTAGAGGAGATGGGAGGTCTCGACATGGGTCATCTCGGATTTCTCGGGACCAAAGTTGCATGATCGTGTCTCATTTTAGGACAGAACTTTTTAGTGGGAAGATTGGGAGCCTTATCCCTTCCCTGCTTATGTGTAGTGTATAAAGAAGCATGACATGTGTGTTACAAGGTTGGGAGCCTTATCCCTTCCATGCTTCAGACTGAGATATTTTAGTTTTCAGTAGTGTGTATAGTGTAGCTTTATGTTGAAGCTAGCGACTTTGTTGGCTTGGTTGGCGGTAGTATTAGAAAGCATGCTCGCTCCAAGAGCCTGCGACCTCCTCGTCGGACAAAAGGATGAGGCAGTGGGCGGAGCGAGCATTGTGGCCATGAGGCACTCGAAATTCACGACCTTGTCAGTACCATGCTCAGACCTCAATTAGAAATCAAAGAAGAAAAGCTGCAAACTGCATGCACGTGGGATCCAGAATAGAATAGCCTCGCCTTTGTGAAATTGATTGCCTCAACTTCTCCTCGCCCACATAGACCACATGAATTTGCTTTGGGGCAAAGCACGCTGCTATAGCCAGGCGTTGGCCTTGCCCTAATGGCACTTTGGGAAAAAACTCAATAACCCCTCGTCGCGAGAAAAAGAATGAAGTTTTTTTACTTTCAAACATCGTGTTTTGACCGTCCGTCTTATTAAAAAAAAATATACAAATATGATTTATTTTGTTATGACTTATTTTATCATTAAAGATACTTTAGTATTGATTTATTTCTTTTATAATTTGCAATAAAAGACAAACGATCAAACATTATGTTTGAAACTCAAAAACGTCATCCTTTTTGTTTTTGAGACGGATGGAGTGCCAATTTGATTTGACCTTTTTCACACTAAACAATTATCTCTTTTCGCGATTGAATGAATGTGCTTCTTCTTGAATGAGTCGGTACCATCTCCCATGCAAGTCAAGTTTTTTTATATATATATGTTCTATAAAGGGTTCGAGGGTTCCCCTTCTCTAAATAAATTTAAAGTTTGTTCCCTCCCATGCCCAATACCACCATCCATATGGACAATCTCCAATCTTATGAGTTCATCCCAATCCAAATTGACATTTCAGGTTACCAGATTGATTTTTTTTTTTTCACTTTGACAGTCTTGCATTAATGGATATATATCCTTAGGTTGGTTGGCAAGGCGAGTGATGCAACTGATCATGCCATGGGATTCCACCGCTTGCTTAGATAAAAAGAAACTAAAAACATAGGTACCTAATGGAACCAAGCACTAGCTACTTAAACTCTAATCTTTGACACGATGATCTCCTTTCCTGGCAAATGTTTAGAGGCTTACTAGGTAGCCTTTTACCTCAAAGTTAAAATCACACATCCATGCTTCTTTACATGCTATATCGTAATAAAGTTAATACTACTTATTATTTCAATTAGCATTTTAGACAAAAAAAAAAGAGGAGTTTTTACCCTTTTAAAAAAGTGGACCTTTTTCCGCACTAAATCAACATTTGTCCCAACTGATTTGTGCTTCTCCCTTAATGAAGCCACTATCTCTCTTTCTTTCTCAAGTTTATTCCATTCCAAGGTCACCGCCGTCCAAATTGAATACTCCCTCAATCCTCGAATAAATCAATTACTAGATGAGCACCGTATGAAAAATATTTTACATCATAAATCTAATGATACTAATTTGATAACATAAATCTTAACGGTTTTTTCTAGAAATTTGGTCAAAGTTCAAAAAAAAATAACATAAAGGCTTTTCGGGGACAAAGGAAGTATCTTGAATCTTATATAGGATGTGTCAAGCTCAATACCTCCAAAATCAAACATGTAAAGCCCACTACCCTCAAAACCTAGCTAGATGATGAGTATCCAAATTGAGCTCATCATAACCCAAAACCTTCCCTTTGTCGAATCAAGTTTTCCTAATCCACTTTGTTAATATGGTTATGTTTATTACTCCCTCCGTTCCAAATTGTAGTTCCTTTGACTTTTTAATCTCAAGTTTGACCGCTCGTCTTATTCAAAAATTTGTGAAAACACAGTCAAATTTAAGTCATTCTTCAGGACCTTTTGTTAATAAAACATGTCACAACAAAAAAGAAATGATATTTTGCATAATTTTTTAAATAAGGCAGTGGTCAAACTTGGGATTAAAAAAGTCAAACGAACAACAATTTGGAGCGTATTTAGTACTTGGCAAGGCAAGTTATGCAACCAAGCACGCCCGTGGAATCCCACCACTTATATGCTAGATAAAAGACTAAAAACAACTTCAACAGTCATTTTATATTCTTCCGTATTTATAGAAGTAGAGATTCCGGTGAAAATCACCCCTTCCCAAACAACCTTTTCAACTAGATCTCCAAATATTATCATCCTCTATTCCTAGTTTCTCACTCTCCAAATATAAAGAGTGAAGTAGCTCTCTATAGTATCGTACAAGATATACCCCCTCCATCTAGTGGCGTCTTTTTACTTTTAGACTTCTTGTTTGACCCTTCGTTTTTTTTTTTTGTGCAAATATTATTAATTTTGCTATGGATTATTTTATCATTAGATATACTTTAATAATAATTTATTTATTTTATTTTATGTAGAATAAGACGAATGACCGAATAAGAAATCTAAAAGCTGAAAATGACACTTCCAGTTGGACTGAGAGAGTAGAGAAGTTGTTGTAGTGTGGATAGATATAGAGAACATTTTTTATTAGAATGTTTCTCCTAAGAATGACTTGGAGAGGGTTTAAAGGCGTTGTTTGGTTTCTAGGGACTAAACTTTTTTTTTTAGTCCTAGGGATACTTTTTAAAGTCCCTCCAAGAGAGACTTTTATAGACTAATAGTAGAATAAAAGTCTCAAAAAGTTCTTCGAGGACTAAAAAGTCTCTAAAACAAACAGCCCCCAAGAAAGACTTCTGTAGATACTCAAGACAACATCTTTGGAATCAAACATACTTCAACCATGATTTCTCGAGTATCTAAACAAGCTTCCTAACCTAGCATATATTTTTTTTTAACCTTCTTATCTAGCTTTTCACTCAAATTTCAAACAGCATAACCATTATTGTTTCGTTTGTATGCGATATCTATACCTATTAATAAAAAGCACGAAAATTTACGCTAATTTTTTCACCATCGTTTTCTTTCACCTCAAATCTGAAATAGGACTCCTTCCACCTCCTGTTTTCTGTCCGCCAAATCTGCTCATCTGCGCTCCCAAACTCCAACGCTACAACGAGAACGCAACCTGCACGCCCAGAACTCCGACACCACAATGAATTACCCAACCCGCCCGACGAATACGCGTGGCCCAAAAACGGAATCGAGACGAGTTCGAACCATATATACGCGTGCAGTATATAAATACTTAACGTTAAGGATGAGTAGCATAGAAGTAAATCATGCAAGCGGGCCAGGTCCATGTGTGTGCGTGAGGAAAGTGCGCACGTTGCACTGCCCTTGTGCTTGATTCTTTTTGTTATTTATTTTTATTTCTTGAAGTACCTCCGTTTATCTATCTATCTATACCTCTATATCTATACCCTACTAATCTTGTAAAACTTCGCTTCGTTCAAATCCATTCAAATCTACGTTTGGATTATTTCTTAATCTTCTTCTCATATTCAAACACCATCCAGACGATCGAGGATTAAATGTATGGGCCTTGCTCATGACAAATCCGGTGCCCACAGGCTTCCTTCTCCTACCGTGTTAATCAATTTCTCCCCAAAATTCACGCAGCCTTTCCTTTCCCGCACTCCTTCGTTTCCTCCTATGGAATCCAAGGACGCCACTCGATCTCTGCATCCCCGGACGCCACGCCAGTGTGCGGACGAGCACACCACACAGAGCGGGGACGCGGCGGTCTTGGCGGGCCGAGCACCACACGGAGCGTCGGCGCGGCGGTGCACGCGGACGGGCGAGCACGCGGACGGGCGGCGGTGCGGCGAGCGGCGCCGAAGCGGAATCCCGCGCGGCGGCGGCACGCTGACGAGCGGCGGTGCGGACGAGCGACGGTCTTGGCGAGCGGCGTCATCGCCGACTCCCACGCGGCGGCGGCTTGGTACAGACTACGGTGTCAACTGCTGCAGATCGCCACGCGCCTCTCGTCCGTCGCCGGCACTGGGGCCGCAGTCGCGTGGAGCCCATTCGGCGGCGTGGAGCCCGTCATCCGGATCCGCGGCGTCTATGACACGAGCAAGGACGACCGAGTAACGACGCACACAACCAAGTGCGCCGCCGCCACACAGCCTCTTCTACCCTGCGTCCGTCGGATCTTCTCTCCATCGGCCGGCGCTGCGGAGATCCATCTGGCCATCGGTGGTCGGTCTCGGCGTTGTGCTGCATGCTGCCGCACGCGACGCCGCCTCTGCGAGCGCTTGCCAGGGCTACACGCGCCGCCTCCTGAGGCCTTCTCGCGCTCGCCCGGGCGCGACGGCGGCCTGCCGGCCAGGTCCAGCCATGGCGGCCTGGATCTGCGCTGGAGATCACACCCGACCACCTTATTCAGAGCTCGCGCCTCCTTCCATAGATCGAACCCACATAGAGAGGTAAGACACCGCCACCTACTCGCTGAAGATCGAGGACGACCTCGACCGTGCCGCTCATGGTCTCTCCTGGAGTTGAGAGCTCGTGCGTGCTCTTGGCCTTCAGAGGTCATCCCGCAAGGTAAGAACTCTCCATCTGTGGATTAATTGCAACTTTTGGGAGTCATATTGCATTGCTGAGCTAACTTCTAACCATGCATTAACTTGCATTTCCAGCAACGTTGAGCAACAAATTAAGGGAGACTGGGAGAGACGCACCCTCACTATGAAGAACGAGCTGCGTCCCCAAGTACGCTGCACACAGGTATTTTGTAGATTCCTTGAAATTGTAATTATTTGGCCCAAAATCAATTCATGGTCTGCACACTGATATGTATACAAGTTGATTAAATGAACCCTGCATCTGCAATCTCGAAATGCTGCAGTTGAAGTCAAAATGTTGCTGTTGTTGTCTATTTATTCAATTGCTCAATTGTATTTGATGATATAATCAGACTTAGTAGTGCACTTATTCAATTATATTTGAAGATAGCTATTTATTCAATATTTTTATGTCTATAATTGACATTGTTTTGACTTGCATCAAATTTAGAGATATAGATATCTTCAAAACAATGTCAAACTGAAACTGATGTCTATCAATTGTGTTTTTATTTTGTGCCTTTTCAATTCCAGAAATTACCTGAAACTGAAACTGATGTCTGTCTATAAATAAATGAAATTTTCGTTTGTCTAAAACTAAAACTGATTTGGTCTTCGGTTTCCTGCAGGCAAACATTTGACATGATTTTCTTATTCTTACCATATATAAAAGGGGCTTGCTGTTGTAGAATGCCCATTCATGATCAGGATACTTTGGAATTCTGGGCATTTATTTGGTTGTCTAGGTGGTGAGGGCTTAGGGCACGTACATCCATATAATTATCCGGTCAATTTGATGCAAAACATGGTAAGTCATCTTTTCTTGCCACACACTTTATTTTATTTTGGAAAAGAGAGAATCTCTAATTCTCTGTTTTCTGCCACCTGTGGAAGTGATTTAACTTTAGCTCTGCTGCTCAGTGATGTATTTGTAATGACTAGCACAATTATGTAGTGTACATGCAGATTTTTGGGGGATTAGAGCATCTCCAGCCAGACTACCCAAAGAGACTACCTATCCCCAATTTGAGTAGTGCATTACAAAAAACCGAGGTCCAAGAAAGGGCTACCTACTTGACCCAACAGATTTGTGGTCTACCCAAATCTCCCCCGCTCTACCCATTCTTGTTGGGCCAAGGCTGACTACCCAAAAGTCTAGGCCGACGTTTTTTTTCTCCCACCGGTGCTCGCGGCGTAGGTATCCACCGCCGCCACCAGACCTAGCTCCGCCCGACGCTCCATCTCCAAGCCGCCCCCGACGGGCCGGGACCATGGGCGAGACCGGATCCGCCATCCGTAGCCATCCCTCGTCATCCCCGCGCTTCCGCTCCACCCGACGGCGTGGTCGACCACGCATCTCGCCTTTCGGACGGGCGTGTCTGCTCTCTGCCGAAGTTCGCTCTCGCCGCATCCACCCCGGCCACGTCTGCTCGGCCCGTGCACCCATCCCGCCCGCGTCTTCTCCGGACGCACAACTTCGCTTACTCCATTGTTCCATTTTGATCAGCAGCTATTGGACGCACAACTCGCTTACTCGGTGGAAAGAAGAAAGGATTTCCTTTGCTACATTGTTGGCTGAAAGTGAGGAACTCACAAAAGTTTCAATCAATCAATCCAAGGGAGAAGAAGAAGGCTACCAATGCCAAGAAACAAAAGACTTCCAATGCTACATCCTCCAATCCAATCAATGTTGATGAAGCTGAAGCACAAGGTATGGACAGCCCCCACAAACTCCCGATTCTTCTCAAATCACAGCAAGACCCATTGGAAGGAAGCGTGCAAAGGAACAACTCAAGAACAAGGGAGGAGATGGTGGCTCATATAAGAATGTAGTTGAGGAATTACTTGTTGAGAAGGAGGAAAGGAAGATGAAGGATTTGAGGTGGCAAGAGGCCAAGGCCATTCATGAGCGTAGGATATCTGTTGAGGAGAAACGGTTGCAATGGGAGCAAGAGCAAAAAGAAAATGTTTTTGCGATGTCAACACTTTAGATATAGACCAAAAAGAATTACGTCTTGGCGATGAGGGCCCAAATCACAGCAAGGAAGATGGCTGAGTTCTCCCAAAGCTTGGGTGGTTCTAGTGGTGGAAGTCACCAAGCAGGAGATGATCTATGTGGTGGCGATGCATCTATTTGAGGCTTTTGTTTAATTATGTCGTAGTTTATTTAAGTATGTTTGAACTTTGAAGGATCCTATATCATATTTATTCGGTTTGAACGATGTGTTTTATTTGGACCTTTGATCTATGATGTTGCAATTAATTATGTTTGAATTATGAGCTTTATTTGTGGTTGCAATACTTTTGGTTAAATTATAGAGGAAAAATGAAGATCATAGAGGGGCAATATGTATTTGTGAAAAAATAAAATAGGTAGTCAGTTTTAGGTAGGACTGCTGGAGTTGAGAGCGAAATTTAGGTAGAATGAAGTTGGGTAGCTACTTAAATTTAGTTTTAGGTAGTCTGTTTTTAGGTAGTAGCTTCTTTGGAGATGCTCTTACTAGATGACATTTCTGTTGGTTGAGTAACAGATCAAAAACTAGAATCAAAACAAAGCATAAAAATTCATGGGTGTATGGTGTGTAAAAGTGCCCTCTTCAAATACTTTAAACTTGCTTGTTTACACTTGCTGGTACCTCTTTTACAAGATCAGATGAAGGTACCTATGCTTGGGTTGCAGCAAATTATGCTCTTGCCAGACATGGAGGGGATCCTAACAAAACGATTGGAATAATTGAACTTGGGGGCGCTTCAGCTCAGTTTCAGCGATGAGTGCATACACAGTTTGTGATCCTTTCATTGTTGGGATGTTAGATCTTGTTTGCATGCTAATGAGTCTCTGATAGTGTCTAAAATTCGTACGGATGCACTTACCTGAAATTATGTTCTGCAAGGAACATTTATGTATGGTTTCTATTCTACTATTTGTCCAATGAATTTTAATTTAGAGTTTGAATATCTCACTATTTACATCATTTTCTTGAAACATATTGTCTTCATAATTTACCGTAGCGTTAGCACGGGCATTATACTAGTTTTTATAAAAATAATAGAAACAATAAATATAGATGGGTCTACAAAATCTTTTAAATTTTTTATCATATCTATATTACCTACTAATAAAGCTCCACCAAAATTTTGGTGGATCAAAATTTCTTTCACCCTTTTCCCTATCCACATAGAAGAGTCTCCGCCATCGCACGTCCTTTTGGATGGATTAATTTGTCTGGCCATGCAAAATGTACAATGTGTCTGATAATCTAATACACCTTTACAATGAGTCCGATGCGAATACATCACGTCCTTCTAGGTGGATTAATTTGTCTCGCCATGTACATTTGTTATCCTATTCTAAATAGGACTCCGTGTCTACCGCATTAATTAGACATTACACACCCCTATATATACTGAGCAAAAGCAAAAATTTTTTTTAAAAAAACATCTCCGACATCATGAATATCAACGATTAGGGTCAACCTTCTATGCGCAATCCTGCCATTGGTGCCCTTCGACTCTCCACGCATCCGGCACCACGTGCTCATCCGCTCTGCTCTCCTAGCCGCATCGACAATTCAATGATAATCTCGAAGAATATTTTCACGTTATAATCTAAGTGCTTTTAGATATAATAGTATAATTTTTTGTTTCCGTTGCAACGCCGCGGGCATTTTTGCTAGTATCATATACAAAGTAAAAAATAAGAAAACACGAGCAAACTTTTTTTTTTTGTTTTTTTGTTTTTTGTTTTGAGGGAAACACGAGCAAACTTAAAGCCACAAAATGACCAGGAATTCAGTTGAAGCCCACTTGGCCTAGCAGAGGAACCCGGCCCAGATTAACCAGCTTTTCCCATGCGCGCTGCCCCCTGTCTCCGTCAGGGTGCCGCTGCCGTTACCAGTGCGCCGCCGCTCGGCTGCCGTTGATCTGTTTTAGGGCTAGCGCGCCGCCGCCGTTGTACGGCGCCGCCGCCGTTGTACAGCGCCGCCTCCGCTCTCTCCCGGGCACCGCCTCCGCTCTCTACTCCAGGGCACCGCCGCCTCGCTAAGACAGGTGCTGAGGCTTTAGTTGGCCTCCTTGCCGGCGACGA